>WUAM01000119.1:6635987-6720331 GCA_024336885.1 Actenoides hombroni
AAAGGCATTGAGCACACAGCTAAGAAAAGAAAAAAAGTACAGAGGGAAGAAAAATGTTCTCTTGTTCTTGCTCTTCTGGCATCTTTGGAGTTCAACACTACCATCTCTACAGCTAGTATCAGTAGAGGTCTTCCTTTCTGTGTTCAGAAAGCTCTTATGTTCCAGTTTTTTAAAAACCATTATGTCCAGTAAACCATAGCTTCCCTTGCAGCTGTGATGCATCCATCCAAATGAAATGTTTACTTGAAATTATTCGTTGTTTCAAAGTTTTGCAAGACAAATCACAGCTGCAAGGTAAGGACTGGTGTATCATAGCAAGGAGCTATATGCATTTAATTTAAAGTTATTAAATACAAACTAGCCTTGTATAAGTAATTTAGTACAGCCATGGAAGGAAGCATAATTTTCAGCTAAATGGAAGTCTTTGAAGCTTGTAGGGAAAAGAAGATTAAAATAAAAATCTCCCAAAATCTTATTTTTAAAATTCCTAAATGGAATAAACAGAAGGTGTAGCTTCCAAGAATAAGTGGAAGGATTAAACACACGGATTCCTTAAAAGCAAAATGAACAGCAGTTCTGTTCAGAAAAATCATCTTGAAAATTAGTTTCTTTTTCAACAGATCTTCAGTTCAGTTCTCGCTGCTGATTAAAATCATCACTCACAATTTTTCAATGCCTGTTTGTCCTAAAGCCAGAGAAAATGAGTGACCCTTTATTTAAGAATATTCAAGACAATCACGATAGCACAGAACGCTGCACTGACAACTGCTGCCAACTTCTAACAATTATTATTTTTAAAGAACTGTCAGCTCCTGGTGCCTTAACCGTTTCTCTGAAGTTTTATTTCAGAATGCTGTGGCGCTTCTGCTGCATCAGGATGTTCAAATTGTTCAACTCAGACACTCAAACATGTAAATATTTAACAAGGAAGCTGTTCACTAGGCTATTTATAACTAACTTTATGATTAATGAGGGTTCGTAATTTCCTTAACAACTACTTATTTGCTTGGGATTTTCACAGCATCACACTGCATTACAACAACGGGTGATATTGCTGGACATCCAGAGGCATCACAGTGGGTCCTATGGGGCCCAGAATGTGGCAGGTGCTTCCTGCCACATGAAAGCTCTGTGTACCATGACCTCTTCAAAGTGGGCCTATGCTCTTAAATTGGAAAACTGGATTGTCTATGAAGTTAATCTCTTTGGGAGATGCTCCTGAGAAGTCATGGAAAAGATACAGCCACCTTTTTATAAGCGATCCACATACCTGTGGTTTAACCACACAATTACATCTTGTAACATCTTAAACAATAAAAACCCCCAGATAAATTTGCTAACATTTTTAAAACAATCACAAGTGACAACTTCATGAGAGGGTCCCCTCCATCCCCCCACCTCTCGGTTTCGTTTGTTCTGAAGATGCAAGTGGGTATTTTGTTGGCATGAACAGACGTGCACATCGCTCGCTGTCTCCACATCCCACCTTACCCCTTGCTGGGCTGAAAAATTACCAGGGCCAAGCAGAAGTTTCTGTTGAAGGCAACTGTATGGACTCAAATTGCAGGAAGCATCTCAGATTAAACGCTAATAAATTTTTGTTGACAGATAAGACTTTTGTAAAAACCAAACCAAACACCAGTATGAAAATACACTACACTATTTGTTATTTTTGCCATCAGCAAAATAATCTGTGCAATCCAACCCAAAACTAGGATTGAAAATCTTGTTTAAAATAATCCTGAACGCAATTAAGCTCTAACAATATTTGGGCAAATACAATTGCTATTCAAGACAAATGGAGTGAAATCCAGTATCATTTTGTAGGCTGGGAATCCCAACTTCTTTACTACCTCTGTCAGCAATCCTCTTAGTGATCCTGACTGCATTGTTCCATCACAGCTCCCCAAGACCCTGAAGCATGATCTGTGCTAAACCAAACTGTCTTGTGAAGTGTTAAGTACTGTGGATCAAAACCATCACAAAAATGGCAGTGTCACACTATATTCAAATGAATGGGATTTAACTTCTGATTTTCATTCCATCGTGGTCATGAATTGTTAATTCAGTCATATGCACACTGTTCATGTATTTTTTTTTTCCCAGAACATGAACTTTGGTACAGTGACATGCAATCCCTCTGAAAAAAAGTTACCAAGTTACAGTAAGTAGGGCACCAAGCCAAGACTTTGAAGAACTAAATTCCACCATCACTGATTCCAGCATTGACTTAAAGGTTTGATTTGGATATTGAAAAACTGTGCTTTCTCAGTCAAGATGGCAAGCACATATTTCTTAAGACCTTTGAAACTTACAGATGAGATGTCCAGACACACTAAATATTACATAGCTAGAAGGAATCCTCCTGGACAGCTAAAGTATTATCTTAAAAAAATGAAAAATAAACCCCTCCCTCATTTTGCAGTTGTTTGGTCTTAAATTCTTGCTTTAAGATGACAAACCCACCCCCTACCCCCACAAATAAATCATGGGTATGAAGGGAGCTATTATCATGCCCAGAGGCTCACAGATACCCCCAATCTCTCCAATGGCACGTCACTCAAACATTGTCTCCCGATCTATAAAAACTAATTCATAACTACCCCTTTATGTTTGGCCATGCCCTTTCCTTGATCTCTGACTTACGTCATATTTGTACTGAAGATTAAGATCATCCAGACTCCCAGACCCTCTGTCAGACCATAAAAGCTCCTTGGGGGCTGCCAGCACAGCCACACAGGACCTGCCTTGCTACACAAAGCAGTTCCCGGTGGAGCAGCCAAACGGTCACTACAGTCCTGCAAGCTGTCAGCAGGATGGAGATCACAGGATCCACTGCCTCCTGCCACAACCCTTTCCAGGTATTCTGAAGAGCCCCAGGGAAGGTAGGAGGCGGAGCAGAAAAGAACCTGGCTGTTCTTTGCTGCCTTGGCTGTCTAGGGAGACACCACCTCACTGCATTTTGGCACCTTTAATTCTACTGCTCCTCCTTGGGTAAATGGCACCTGGAAGAAGGAATATGTGACTGTCCAACAAATGTCACATAATTGCTCTATGGCAGAACTGCTCACAGGCTTTTAACAATTCAGAGAATAGGACCCAACTACATAGATGGATGAAATATTTCTTGTGCTTGAAGCATTTTGCTAGCAACAGTGCTTCCAGCTGAGCATCACAACTACATGCAACTGTGGCAAGCCAAAGCAGCCAAAAAGCAAATATAAAATCAATATAGACAATGGTTCTTTATTATAAAAGAAATAGCAGCCTGAAAAAAACCCAACAGATTATTTTTGTCATTCAGTTACAGGTGAATGTAGAAAAGCACCTGATCAAACACTCTCCGTTTTGTCCCAAGCAATATATCACTTACCTTTTGGTATGCTGCTCTAAAGAAATAGTAAAACACTTTGATTCAAGTTATTGGGGCAGGAAGCCAACAGCATGTTTTGAAATTACTTTCAAGACTTCCAGAAAGTCCTGGAAGCTACCTGCATTTACAGAAGTAGCTGTGAGCTAGAAAAATCAAGCTACATGAAAACGTAGTGTAATTGCAAGATTTTTTATATATATATATTTGTTGATATTTAACCCATTTTCTAAAACAAAGCTCTTCTAGAAAGCAGTGGAAGAAGACAGAGGGTATCTTAGAGCTCACCATGGTACCTGGCTCAGGCTACTCCTACTGTTGGGAAGACTGAGGAGCTTCAGGCAAGGCTGCACAAGCACCCTCCTCACAAGTATGTGCTTGGGGATTTTATACCTATTTATTACCTACATTTAATCTACCCACATTATTGATTATTTTATAACTCAGTCCTCTGACACGGTCACTACTTCTGCAGAACCATACCTAGTCTTAAAAATTTGGAGAATTTTAACAGTTTAATAAATTATCCAGAATGCCAGCTGCTTATATCAGAGCTGTGAAGACACACATATCACACTCACTGCTGCACATCCTTGCTGCCTGGCATAGCATTCTTCAAAGACCGCAGAATCAGAAGTTACTGCATATGTTTCATCTCAGGTTTACCAAACAGTAGCAGAACTGGGTAGAGCAGGCTCTACCCCACAGAACAGACACTGCCATCACCAGCTCTCCCTTTTCTACCCTTCTCAAAGTAAGCTTCCTGAAAGCAGCAGGCCCGTAAGCCAAGGGGAAACAGAGAAGATGCTGAGCATATACGTTTGCCAACAAAAGCAGCACGTTCTTTCTTTATGTGCTAATTTCACTGCATCATTTCTTTGGCAAAGGAATTGTCAGCAATCAGTGGAACAAACCTCCCTGGCCCACACAGAAGCATTACTGAGCTAGAGCTGACACTGATGTGAAAGGTGATGCTGGTATTTCTCAGCTACCAAAAGGGAACCATCACTTAAAGGCAGTGCCAACACTGGTTTTGCAGCAATCTGCAACCAAGAGAAAAGAAGATACAGCAGCTTCTTCACAAAGAACATCAGATGGACTCCCACACCCCTGGGGGCCTTTTCACTAACACTATCTCTGCAGTAATACCATCTTTGAGAGAAGCAGCAGTGGTCTTCAACAGAAATCCTTGAACCAATGGAATACTAAAAAAAAAAAAACCCACTAAAAATTTCAAGTCATAACACCCAGAAAGTAATTATGTTACGTACCATTTTCTCCCCTTCTATGTCTGCCTAATTATTCCTTTTTTAAAAACATACTGGCAAACTTGATAATTTCTATGCACTGATTTGTAGCAGAAGACCACTGTAGTCCATTTATACAAGCAGAAACACCCTGATAACTGAAGTTGCTACAAGAACTTGAAAGCTGGAAAAGCAACACCATAGAACACAAAGCACACACTCGTTTTAGCTAGGTAAATGTCCACTAAAACAAGAGTCTTATTCTGCTTTAATTCAAAAGGAACTGCGGCTTTATTTTCCCAAAGGTATTTCTGGAAGGAGGTATCTGCATGGAGAACTCAACTACTGGTCTGGGAATACAGTGTCGACCTCATATGTCATCGTATCTGCTCTTCCCAACAATGGAGGACTTGCAGTAGTACACCTGATAAAACTGGAGTGAGCCAGTGTGTGTTTGTGTTACAAACCCTCAGTGAGAACTCAGGATCATTACCACCCTTGGTAGCTCAACATCTTGAAAGTATTTTTCAGCCCCTAAGCGTTTACTAAACAATATTAACTTTTGGGGATGGTTTTCCTTAAAAAGAACTTCATCTTCTAAATTCTATTAAATAATCATATTGTTTTAGAATGGTAACAGCTTTTAAAAGTCCAGAGGCAAAAAGAAATTGAGGCAGTCGCTCTACACTCACGAAGAGGTACGTTAGTACATCTCAAAATCTCTTCTCTGATGTTAGCTAGGTCTTTCTAGCTGTAAAGCATTTGAGGAAGGGAGCAAAGCAGGAGCCTTACATGCCACTTTTAGAATGTGAAACACCAATTCAGTTTCAGGAAGAGAGATGCTGCCCCAGTAGACATCTGTGCAACTGCTTTGCACTGCCAACAGCCAAAGCAAGAGGCATTTCACCACAGAAATTCACTACTTTTGCAGGTCAAACATTTTATCAGTAAAATACACAAAGTGGCCGGTCAGGGAAAATATTTAAAATTCTAAAATATTTATTTTGAGAATATTTTCTAGCATCAGCTTTCATCTGTTACTGTCCAATATTTCTTCAGAACTAAACAAAATTACTGACTGGTAATACAGAAATAATCACAGACAAGCAGAGGGCCAAGGTTTTGAAAAAGGCCATGCCCCATTTTCTGAAGATGGACAGGCAGACTGAGCTGTGGTACTTGCCATTTCACACCGAGATCATCTCTATCATAGCAGTATCCACTTAAGTACAGTCTGTCTTCACTTAGTGGTAAGAGTACTAAATTAAAGGTTTACTTAGTGAGTATTTTGGATTATCTGAATATTTGCCATAGAGTTATCCTCAATATCAAGTCAGCCATTCCCAATGTAAATACTCCTTTTTCAAGCACATCATTTTAAAATTGAATACAAAACAGTTCAGACATGTGACCCAATGTTCTTTAGTTTCCACTTCTACAAGAAAGTCATCTTGTTTTAAAAACCATGTAGTAGGGAAATAAGTTGCTTAAGCTTTTACTTGTATTTCTGATAGACTGGCTGATAAAACATTTTAGACTAACTGGAAACTCTAGGCTAATTATCAGTGGTTCTCCACAAAAGTGTCTCTTGTAGACACAACACAACAGTACCTTCTTTTCCTCTTAAGAGCACTGGTCACCTAAACAATCCTTATTTTAAGGAAAATTAAACCCACTACATACCAAATTCAAGAAGTTCACTTTTTAGAATAGGTTTGAAGGACCTATCTAAAATTTGGGGATTTTTTTCAATGTTGTCACTGAAGTTGTTGCAGCTTCCTCAGACTCACAGCAGTTATCTTCCATACATGCAGCAGTTTAAAATATGTCCACATAAACCTAGTTTTTCTGTTGCTTTTTGACTTTAATCTAACACACTTTATAAAGGCAAGAAAATTTTCACCTCTACAGTTTAAATGAATTTCCATACAAGCATGGCACCAAGCTCTTGTGATAAATCAAATATATCTTAAGAGCTGGCTTGAATTAGCACTTCCCTCCTCCCATTTGGATCCAAAATAAAAAATATATATGGTAAATTCGCAGCCCACATATTAAATGTTTTCCCTGTGACTGCCACACGCGGCCACTAACACTGAAGCATTAAGCAGCTGCAACATCAAATGATTTTCCTTGCTTTTACAGACTGAAATGAAGATGCAACATTATGTACTGTAAACATTATTTCTTCAATCTAATTCTTCCTTCATTTGAACACATTTGCAGGCATTGTTCTATGTGAGAATGTCTAAGACCGTTGCATATTTGGCGGACTAAAAAGCAGGGCAATATGCAACTCATTCTTCTAACAGTTCATTTCTTCAAACAGTGCTTACATCAAAAGCAAATAGCTAAAATAGTAAAACAAGTTATTTTTAACTTTTACTTCATACAACGAAAACATGTATTGATCCTGTACCAAGCACTGTTATGGATATAAGTCTGTATTCTATCAAATGCCTTGTCTGCTCTCTTTCCATCACAAGTTTGCTGTCTTCTATGTATAAGGATTAAAAACAAATAAAGATCACACTTCTGAGAGTTAGCAGTTGTGTCATTTTCTCATTAGCAACTACATCAATAACACTGAAACATATGCTTGTATTTGGCACTGTTATTCTGATGTTTTAATACGATTAAAAGCAATGCTAGAATTCCTTTATGTTATGGCTATCTCATAGGATCAAAATATTTTGCTAGAATTTCTAAAATACCACAATTTCCCAGTCATCAGAAGTTGGGAGAACTATGTTATTTTCTTAAGTGATAAAGATCAACCTCTATGGGACGTTTTCCTCACCTTTTCTGTCTGGTTTGAGGTTCCGATCCACTGGCGGTGGCTCACATTCTGCAACAGGTACTGACCGTCTGGGAGGGGTCTTTGGACTGGACCTGAAACCCATGTGAGCAGGAGGAGGGACTTGCTTTCCAAATAACGGAAAATCAAACGTGCCTGGTGTCATTGGTACATAGTTTGTTTCCTGGATGGGTTCAGTGAAGCTGCTGGAATGCTGTCGTGGAGGAGAGTTGGGATTCATTGGGACATAATTTTCATCTAGTTCTTCACTTGAAACACTTCCCACTGTCAACATGCTTCTGTTTTTCTAGAATTAACATATATTTCCTTTAACAAAATAAGTCATGCCATCAGCTGTGAATCATATGAGTTTTTTTAACCTAATCTACTCAAATATATTCTACTGAAAAAAACCAAACCAAAAACCATAACAAAACATCACAAACACAATACAGCTTGCTGTTTTAGATGGGAACAAAGAGCATTCAAGCACTGTCACTGTCACCTCTCAGCAGATCAAGTCATACTTACAAAGTGGTTATGGAAGCCCTCCAATGAATTAGATCTGTCATTCGGAAACGTTCGTGGAATATCATAACAGTCTTGAGAACTAATTTCTAAAGAAACAAGAAGAGAAAGTGGCTATTTATCATCCCTGTTCCTGTCACTTGGCACCAGGCATCCAGAGTCTGTTGTTATTTACCGTCTGCTTCTGAGAGCATACAAACACACCTCCTGAAGCTGTGGCCCAGAGATTTTACCTATATTCTGGAGAGGTCCGTGTTCACAAACGTCAGCTTGTGCACTCATCAGTCACAACTTGAAGCTCTTAGAGTGGCTTTTTTCCATGACAAGAAAAGAAAGTAATTTTTCCTTTTGAAGAAGCAGCTAAGTCTTCCTTTCAAATAGGCAGGCTTAAGAATTTAGTTCAGAATGGGTTTTGAGATACTGGGGCCTCATGAAAACCCTATTCTAAAATAAACCAGCAGAAGATGTAATTTAGGGTCTGCAGAGAGGATTTCTGACTGAACACCCTTCTCTTGGAAAGTGCCAATTCAACAGGATTCAATCAGGGGCAGGATCAGGTGAATCCCTGTGCTCAGCTCCCAGGGGCAGTCTCCAGGAGCTTTCAGTTTGAACAAACTGCTACAGGTCCGAAGATCTCTCCATTTTCAAGGTCCTGGCTCTTGGCAGTCTGCATTAAGAAGGTCCTCAGCTTTGGGGCCACTCCTCTGGTGGACAGGGATGTTTGTGAGACATAGGTCTCCATGTCCTGCTCACCCATGCAGGCGACAAGCTGCCTTACCCTGCAATAGGCATGCCCTTTCCCCTGATGCCAAGACAGAAACTGTGGGTTAAACTCTGGGTTTTATCCCTGCCTTGCCCTGAAAAAAACAGTGCCCAAGGGTTTTTTTGAGATTTCTACCTCAGAGGAAAAAGAAACACTTCTGCTATCCAGTGCCAAGTTAAAACAGAACTGTCAGAAGGGTTACTTGCCTGAGGCCAACAATCTCAGCTTTGTACAGGAATACTCACTTAGAAACTTAGGAAAATGAGAGAAGATGAGTGAAGCAAACAAGGGTCTTTCTTTCAGGGTGTTACTTTGTCATTTTAAACCACTAACCACCACAAAAACTATTACAGTTAGCCTACAAAATCAATGACAAACAGGATAATACTATCTGAGAACCCGTATGGTGACACCCATTGCCTCCTCTAAAAACCTTGTCCCCATCCCCTTTCTCATTTCAGCCTCCTAGCCCATACCTATCACAACTCAAACAATTTTCCTTCAACATCCCCTCTAACATTAGCATTGACTCTAATCAGTTTTAAATGTCACTTGAAAAATAACACTAATGTCTGCCTGTCTCAGGAACCTGAAAAAAATCCAACTCTTGGCCAAGGAGTGGTTAACAATAAATACCAGTTTCCCAGTCTCTACCTCTCACTACATTTCTCGGGTTTAAATCTGAGAGAAGAAGAACAGGAACAACAACAACAAGAAACACACACCGAAAAAAACGGGCAGAAAATAAACCCGAGAAACACTGAACTCTAAGTAGCTCCATCAGATTTTCTTGGACCTGAAATGCACCCAGCTGCTAAAGGAAAAACATTAAAAAAAAACCCCAAAAACACACTAGCACATCTAGACTATCAACATTCAGGTGACTATAAGGAACAACTTACATTCTACTTAAAAACTGCAGTATGCATATCTAAAACAAGGAGTGAAATAAAGGGCAGTGGCAATGATCACCAGATGAGGGTTGATCTCAAAGCTCTAGGTATACACCAAGCCCCACTGACATCCCTGAAACGCTCCCAGCTTCTGCAGATTTGGGTCACTACACACCAACCTTACTGTGGTCATTTTGAAAGACTGATACTGGCAGTATTGAACTCAGCCATATAAACTTATTAACAAAAGTAAACCCCCCAAAGATGGTTAGTTCTTCACTGTTGTGTTCTAAAGATAAGCAACATCATAAATGTGTCTAGGTCTGCAGATATCTTCGGCTAAGACTGAATGCCACAGTGCAACATACAACCCCTACTGATGTTCTGTGCTTTGCTGTTTTGATGGTTACATTTAATGATTGTTTTTTTCTTCCCCTTTCTCACGTATTTTAAGCACTGAGATCAAGGACTGCTTTGTGAAGTGCCACAGAGTTTGGTTTTGAAGGCCAGAAACGCTCCTCGTACCATTCAGCCCATTCACGTCACGTCGTGCATCACAAGAGTACATCACTTCCCACAAGAAATCTGGGAGAGCGGGGTAGAATATGGAATACTGACCTTTACGAAAGACATTTAAATCTACAGTTGAAATGGTATTGCTGCGCGAGGGCGGCATTCCTGCCGCGGGGATGCAATAGCTACTGTCAGCGTCTGAAGCAGCGCGACTAATGCTACACGTCTCCACGGGAGAGCGATCTGCGGCGTGGTGAGGTTTTGGTGGCCGAGGTGGAGGAATATCTGGAATAGTCTCCAGTTTTGAAGTCTGAGACAACGTTCCCTCTGGAAAAGTTCGTGGAATCTGATAAGTACCTCCGGGCGTGGGGGGAATGTCATAGCTAATGGAGACGTGCCTCAGCTGCGCGTCCAACGAAGACGTTGCCGACGGGGTATTGAAAACGTGTTGCTCTCCTTCCGCATCAGTCCCAGATGGAGATGCTGCCTTCGGTAAAACATCCTGTGAGTAACTCCTAGGCAGGTTATAAAGGCTGCAGTCTGCCAGCGTCAGTCCAGTACGAGAAGGTGGAGAGTCGTAGGCACCTTGCTGCTGAAAGAAGCCATTCACAGCATGCTTGCTCGCTGACGGAGCCGGATTTTTGTGGGAGGGCACGTTATCATTGCAGTCTGTTTCAGAAGAGCTGGATTTTGCAGAGTCAGCATGAGATCTACACGTAAGATTAAAACGTTGATAAACATAAAGAAAAGCAAACATTACAAATAAAGACAACACTTAAGACGTAAACAACAACATAGTCTACAACAACATAGTCTATCAGTCTCTTCCAATTTTTTTTTTTTTAATGAAGCACAGGAACTCAAACAAACAGCAGTACTTAAGAAGGATTCTGAATAACTACATACATACAAATCCATGCATGGGAAACAGGTACTGTAAGTGTGGGGCTATAGAAGTGCTGAACAAGTTGATGTTTCATAGAGCAAGTGCTTTCCATGACACCAATTTGGAGCCGACTCTGCTTGGGGGCTGTGGAATTTATTATTTTTTTTTGTCTTTTTAACCCATGCTGCAAACTAGCAGCACTTTAATGGCATTGTTAAAGGTGAAAATAATGCACTCAATCCTTGGGTTTATAGTACCTGCTAATTCACATTAGTATGAAAAAAACATTAGAGGAAAAAATATGACTGCTTGTAACATCCTGAAGTGCATGCCTAAAGTTATCTACTGACCATATAAAACTGGCTTAAAATACATAAAGGAGAAAGAAATAATAAGTAAGAGCAGCAATAGGAGGAAGATTGCATGCTTTCCGGGGGAAAAAAAAAATCCATAGGAAGTGAGTGCAACACAGTGTTTTCCTCTTGAATGCAAGTTAAGGCAGCATTGTTGGATAAAACTGCACAATAGTTTACCTTTGATTTATTTGGAAATTCCATCTTCTATGAGAACAGCACTCATTATTACTGGTACTAACCAGTACCACTAAACTCACATGATAAGTAAACACACTCCAAGTTTTATTTTTGTTTTTAGTTACCTTGCTCCATGCAGAGAAATTCTGTGATCAGTTTGACTCCTTGCTTAATTGAATCTCAAAACAGTGACAAAACCACTACCCGAGGTGCAGTGAACTCAGTCCGTACACATTTTGGTCAATCATACTGTGATAGTTCCTATTTTCATTACCACAGTACCAGACCATGGCATTAATTTATACACAGGGAAGTATTTGAGCATGCATGAGGATCAACGAGTAGCTGCCAGACTACTGTTACTAAGCCCTATTAAGCAACTGGACCGCACATTGTACAAAGCTTCTGAGGAATAAAATCCAGAAAAATCAACAGCATGACTACCACAAGAAGTGGTTTTTCCCTCATTATTTTAAGAGGCTTTCTATGTCTAGGTGATCACAACCAGAATTGATTACTCAAATTTCAATTTGTTGATAAGATTGTGCAAAAATTTCTTTAAGGAATGGACGAGTCTATCCCCTGGGGTTCTGGTAACCTGAGAAGAAAGAAATCCAGTTTAGCTATTCATTTAGGTTTCCTCTGCAGTCACTGGAGAAACGGAGACTGAATGAAACAATCTGTTCTTCTTAGATATCCCTCTAAACCCGATGTATCACTCCCAAAGTGCCTCTCTGCCAGCTATCAAGGGAACCAATGCCATTAGCTTAGACTGGACATCTGCAGTCAGGAAAAACATCATTCACCCAATCAACTGGGGTTTTTTTCTCTTTAATAGCAGAGATACCATCATCCATCAGTTCAAGTGGCTTAGGAGAGTTCTCCAGCTTTAACTCTATCACCTTTTCCTGTTCACTCTTTTTTGTGTGTGTAGGTTTTAGTTTTGGTTTTTGTTTGTTTGTTTTTCTCCTTAGAAAAAGTACACTAATTTTGGTCTCATTACTATTTTAAACAAAGTTTAAACAAAGTTCTGTCTCAGTGGTTGGAATTGGTTTCTATGTGACTGTGAACATTAATCTGCCCTTAGTTTAATAGGTCCCAAAAAAGAAGAGAACATTCTCGTTAAGAATTTATCCTTGGCACAACCAAGGAAGTGAAACATCCTATATTCCTGACAATGCTGACCATCAAAAACCTATCTCTTGTTTGCCAACAGTTTACTTCTGTCTCAGAGCTTCAAAACTTCACTAACGAACCATTGCAAGTTTAACAGATTGTAAAGAAAAGGAGTGGAAAGGACTGAAGGAACTACAAGAGGTTACAGAGTGCACAGTAAGTTGTGAACATACTGTGACTAAGTACCACCTTTTGCTCGGCCCCTGCTGCAGCCCTGGCTCTTGAGGATTCCTTCTCGAAGGATTCACTCCGGAGTTCCTCACTCTGTAGACATACTCTTCTAGTTCTGTAGTATTCATTCCCATCCAAGTCCCAGCAAAAGTCACACATGTTTTGCATGAGCAAGTATGGCAAGGATTGTAATCTCTATTTTATATGCTATAAAAATAAAGTGGACAATCTAGAGAAGCTGGACACTGATTGGCAATTGTAGAACCAAAATTATTAGTTCCAGTTCACTAGGATATACTTAAAAATGAAAAAAAAAAATAATCCCAAACTACAGAAATAAAATATAAACACTACATTAAATAAACACATGAAATATAAACACTAAAAACCATGCAGGAGTATATAACCAAAGCTCAAAATTGAACAACACCACATGTATGATGCCAGTGCTTAAGAACTACCCATCATATGAAAGCAAAAAAAGGGTATAATTTTTAAACTTAGGGCTTTTTTCTGGGTCAAAGTGAATGCTGCTGCTTTCTTCACCACAAGCAGTTGGAAAAACAGAAGACTTTCAAAAACGATGACAGGCAGCCAGGTCTGTCATTTGCTTAGCTCGTAGCAGTAACTTACATTTCTCATTATAAGAGGGCATTTCTGATTTACTTCATGTTTTTAAAAGTAATCTTTTGGGAACAACTTCTTAGTCTACTGAAATAGTTCTCAAAATATGAATTGGTTGTAACCAATCTGATTTTGCAAGACCAGAAGTTTGAAGATAGTCTGAAACACAGCCCAAGAAAACAATTTACATCCAAACGAAGACAGGGAAATTCAGCCTCTGAGGTTTAACTAGTTTTCAAAAATCAGTATTAACCACCAGTAATAAGAGCACCATGTACAATTTTGAAAATCTGTGATGCATAATTGACTCACATTTCCTCAAGGCAATTTAGGCTAGGACTAGAGTTCAGGGACAAACTCTACTCCTGCCTTTTTAATTTTTTTTTTGACAAGGATTTCAGATGCAGGATGCTGCTGCACATAAGAACGTTACCTGAAAATTTAAATTTTTTCCACACACACACTTCAGAACAGCTCAAAAAAACCCCACCCAAAATATTCCATTAACAGTTGGTTATTAAGTATTAATGGTTATTTACACCTCTGTTTACAATAATGGCAAAGTTGGATATAACACAATGAAATCTCCTCGCTCTGTCCATCAGCAGAGGAGGACTGCGACATGAATTCAGTGTTATCACGTGAGCATCACACATCTGCAAGTTATGCAAGTGGCCAAACTATTCTGTACTCAGCTGTAGGGCTGGACACCTCCTTCCACACATCAGGAAGATGTAAATGTACAGCTTGCTGACCTACAAGGACTGGCCATTAAGTCACATAGAGAAGAGGTGGGGTATTGAGGCAGGGGGAGCCCAATAGACACCTGCCTCCATGTACTAAAAACTGGTTGTTGACAGACGCTCGGGGGAAAAAAAAGTTTTAAAAGTGTTATAATTTGAGAGGTAATCATCCCATTTTTGAATATGCCATGTTTGGTCTGGTTGGATCACTTATCTTTTCGAGCCCATTCTTTTCCCATCTTCAGGAATCAGTATGACCAATTAAGCACAACACTATGACCAAAGTGACAGCAAAAGTGCTCTTGTGGGCCAGCAATCTGAGACAGGAACAGCAAGCAAAGTAAAAGTGTGGGTAGATTAACAAATAAATAATAAACCAGCTCTATTTCCAGCAAATAGAGGCCAAAGTTACACGGTTTTTCTGTCAAAACTTGAGGAACACCATGCAAGATGCATCTCAAACAACCAATACTTTCAGGCAAGTTAATGGCTCTGTGATTAATTTCTCACACATGTTTCAAGAATGGCTATTGTTCACTCACTGCAGTGGAATCTTTTTACTCTCAAAATCTTCTAATAGCAGGTATTCCTGCCCTTCTTCCGAAAGAAAGGGTGACCCTTGGCTGGTTCATAAACACAGGAAAGATGAGGAAGACAGCGTTTAGTATTTGAATACATCTCTCGAATGAGCCAGAACAATAAGGGTTTTAGAAACTGTCTTTGGCTGCATTTTCTTATTTAGGATCCAAAGCTGAACTTTAAAATCTCACTAAATGCTCCAGTCAAACACTGCTCTCTCTCCAGTCAACAGCGATCAGAGCATAAAATGATTTCAGAAAAAAGGAGTGTGATTATTACAGCTGCAAGTACTGAGTCCAGGATATTCTCACCACACTCCGTGGTGGATTGCATGACACCATAACGAAGCATTTCAAAAGTTAGCTCTGAAGCACCACAGCTCTTAAAAATTCCAGAGGAGACAGCTCAAATACTTTCCTGTTTCACAGTTACTGCCTCACCCAGAAAAGCAGCCCAAAGACTTGAAATAAAATTCAGTGGTTCCCAGATTATCTATAAAGCAGCAGGCAAAATTAGAAAAGGAAATGTTCCCTCTTCACATTGGCAACCTTAAAGTCTAGAGGGAAAACACAGAAATAAACCGCTCAAGTAACAATACCTGCCTATTTTATTACATCTGTTAAGCTTTGCGCTTTACACTAAGGATAAAAGGTTGTACGACAGGCACAAATACATTGTTCTTCATCTGGAAATTAACAGGAAAAAGATGTGGCCATTTGATTTTTTCCTTCACCTGTAAGGACGTGTATTGGGCTAGAGCACAGAGTGCCTCTTAGTAACAGGCTACACAGATACACAAAGCTCTAATTCGTCACTCTGTCCCAAACCCACCAGAACACCTACTGTACCTGCCATGAAAAACAAGCAGTCCTTTTAGGTAGAAGTGAAACTCCAGCATAACTATTATTTTCACTGTTACAGCCTTTGAAATAAAAGGGCATAGCTATTTAGCGAATTTAGTTAAATACAATACACTAAGCCTATATAATTTCCAAGTAATCACAATGCCAGTGTTTCATTGTCTTAAAATATTCCCATAAAAACAGCTTTTGTTTAAACAACCTCCACACTCCCGAAGACTTTTTACAGCTCTTTCTCAGTTGCCTCAGCATTTCATCTCCATTGGACTTTCTGCCTTCTCCAGAACCCAAATACCTTCTCCCGTGTGGCACCAGCGTGTCTTCCTCAAGAAATGTTACAGGCTACTCACAGACTCTGCACCTCGCTGCATTTTGTGCCCCCTTCCCTGGTCTCCTCAGACTTCACTCCCTCTGCTTAACTCGCATGTCACACCACTGCAGAAGTCAGGTCAGAAATTCAACTACACATCCTAACCTTGATGGCTCCTAAAACCAGGCTTCACGTGGTGCTGTCAGAAACCCACTCCGTGCCCATCCCTCGCAGAAGCAAACGGGCACTCAGACACATTCCTGATGATGTAAAGTCAAGATTTCTCTGCCAAGCCGTTCTGGAAACGATACCAAACTTTTGGATAGTTCTTGGCAGGAATGGTGACATATCTCTCGGGCACCGCCAGCTTCTAAACATCTCTAAACCTTGAACACTCAGAAAGCAGACACTGGGTTTCCCTTCCTCTTGCAGAAGGCTTTGGGGCACACTGTGCTGCCTGTAACCTGTACATTCCATACTCTGGGGGAACTATAGGCTCATGACTCTGTTTTATAAGATGGATTGTAAAGGGTGGATGCTTTTCTACCATGTAATCACCAGTAAATGGAGCAGGAAATTCCTCAGGCACAACAGAGCAAGATAAAAATGCCAAGGGAACAGAGAACACATGGCACAGGTAAAACTGGCAGAGCATCAAGGTGTTGATGAAGAAGGCACCACCACTAAAAGGTATGGCCCTAAGGGGGTATGTGAAATACTCATGAAAACACTTTCAAAGCAGGCTTTTCTCAGCCTTCCATGTACTTCTCTGCAATCACAATAAGAATATGACGTTTTGTTTATTTTTCTGGAAATACCCCAACAGATTTTATTTTAAACAAAGGAAAGAAACTTGCCAGAGAGATTTATAAGGTTCTCCCACAGAATACTCAAGGTTGGAAGGGACCTCTGGAGATTATCTGGTCCAGCTCCTTCAGTACCTCTAAGCAAAGCCAACTTCAAAGCCAAGTAAGGCTCCTCAGGAGCTTGTCCAGTCAAGTACATTTGTAGTTGGTTTGGTTGTGGTTTTTTGGTTTTTTTTTTTAAATCCAGAGATTCCACTAAGTCCCTGGATAGCCTGCTCCAGGGACACACAGCATGATCCATTCTGAAAAACCATAGCGATATTTCCCAGGGAGCTACCACAAATATCCCATCCTCCCACGCAGGAGATGCTGTACATCTATTTAAGTTAACAGCAGCAGTTGGAGAAATAAACATGAATTTAAATCTAGAAGTTTTCAATTCTTTCCTTAAAACTTCCTATTGCACACTTCTCTGGAAAACTGACTGTGTGGGCACTTCTTTTGGTTAGAAATAAGGCTCATTTCAACTTGCTCTTAAACGCCTGTCGTTATTTGGAAAAAGTTAAAATTCATGATGCAGAAATTGAGTGGTTTCAGTCCTGCATTCCTAGTTATCATAAAGTAGTTATCTTTTACTCTTGCTTCAGAGTCTGAAACAGTCAACAAATACCATTTGAGGATTGCTGTGTTCAGTGATGCAGTGATCTGGCAAAGGATAATAAATATCAGCATGTTTTACCAAGTTCTTCTCATGAAAGCTTTAACTGACAAAACCGGGGCACCAAATACCAGAAAGGAGAAAGACTAAATTTCTCCAGCATTTTCTAGTCCTAAACACACCAGACTGTGTCTAAAGAAAGGATACTGTACCAAGCTACCATGAAATGCTCAGATCACTGCATTTAGCTGGTACTTCATATGGGCAACTGCTGTCCACGCTTCTGAAGAACACAATATGGGTCTAGCACCTGATCAAACAACTGCTGCAAAAAGTTCAGGCACAGAAAAGAATCAAAAGTTAACAGGTAGCTTCCTCCTGCAGATGACACATATCCAAGTGTTCAGTGATTTGGCTAACAAAGTGCTTTTAAGAGCAAACATTCTTGGCCTATAATGCAAATAAGTGTTACTAAGAACATAACCTTCACTTACCTCATAGGTTCAGGTTTTTTACTTTGACAGTTTATTAGCAGTAGGTAGTCTTGAGGATCTTCTTGACCAGAGGAAGACTCCAGTGGGGGGATGTTTATAAGCTGATAAGGAGGAGGTAGGGAAGATTCTGCTTGCATGGAAGGCGGTGAAGTGTTGATGGGCAAGGGTAGCTCAGCAGATGGTTGTAAAGAGCTGACCGGGGGCTTCACAGCATCTGCAAACGCAGAAGGAAACCATTCTTTTACAATGAAGAAACAGTATTACAACATGATTTAAAAAAAATAAATACAAAATTAACAGAGGATGAAAGAAGTCAAGGGTTTTAATTCAAAACTGTAAAATTGTTTTGGTTTGGTTTTCTTTTTTTTTTTTTTTTTTGAGGGGGAGAAGGTGTGGGGTTTTCTTAAAATCACCTGGTCTTTATAATTCTTATCCACTTCTTACTCAGGTACATTCTAAACTAACTTCTTTTCGTCCTTCCAAATACACGTATCCTGACTATTAAATTATCTGGGAGGATGGAAAACATTGACACTGTCAAACATTAAACAATCATTTAACTTTTTCATTGTTTTAATGATACATTGACTAAGGACAACATAATGAAGCAAACTGTTCCTCAATTATCAAGGCTTCCTTGTACTTGCAACTCACGGTACATGCCAGTTTGCACACCCCGAGAATGGACACTGATTATTAGCATTGCTTAAAAGAACATATTATTATCCAGTGCATACTGCTGCTGCTATGCACTGCAGAGGAACTTCATCCAGCTTCTGCTTCCCAGCCCTATCTTGGGAAGAACCAGATGAGCAGACCAGACCATAGCCCTCCTGCTTACAGTTCTGTGTACACTAGGTACAAGTGATTTAGATGTGGAAACAGGAACAGCAGTACTTGCTTTGAACTTCCATGGCACTTACACAGGCTCAGAAATTAAATCCCACCACACCCATGTGGGTGGAAGAAGTCTAGGTATATGAAAATTCCTCAACTCAACCTACCTGAAAAGGTAGGATAACCTAAAAAAAAAAAATACATTTATAAAGGGTTGTGCCTGACCCATCCATCAAACTAGTTAACAGAACAAAGGCAAAACCAGACTACACCTAGTGATCATACAACACACACACAAAAAAAAAGTTTCTTTACTACATGCCAAAATACTAAAATATGAAATGTTTTTTCTATTATTTCGGAACTTCAAGAACTTGAAGGAGTCTGTTTAAGGCATCTGCTGATATTTCTTTGTTCCCTCAATGCAGCACGTGATGCCTGAATGGACCTACCAGGCATATATTTCTTGCTCCTGAAAAAGGGGTAATGGGCAAGTAGCTCTCTGTCGTGTACCCTCTAGAACTCAGGAATGAGTAAAGAGCAGAGAAAAAAGGTTTCCTACCAGACACACTATCATTCTTTGGCCACACTTAGAGACAAGATCCTCAGCAGCTTCAGTGTACCACAATCCCCAGCCCTGTTCCTTGTCACTGACTACACACGACCTTCGTATCGCTAGATCTGCTTGGTGCCAAGTTCACACAAGGGAAGAAGAGAAATCAAACAGGACATCCCTGCAGCTTCCAGGGAAGATGGGTGTGTCAATCAGACCACAGGTAGTCAGGAGAGCTCAACAGGTATAGAGCAGCATGCATGCCTACGTGATAAACTAACCAGCCACTAGAATTCCCAGGAAGAGTAACAAGACTCAAGGGTAACTTACCAGGGAAAAGTAAAATCAAAAGGCTTGAAAGAGAACCAAGTTTGAAGAGTTACTCTCTTGGGAGAGTAAGGAAAAAAAGCGTGTGAAGAGACAAAATAAAAAGAAGTTAAATAATGGCTATAATTTGTACATGGTGAAAGGAAGCAAGATGGGGAAGGCCACTGGGCTCAGATCTGTAGTCTCTGAAGCCCACAATGCCATCTCTGCTGGTGGCTTGTTGCAGACTGAGCAGAAGTAGCAAGGCAAAGCTGCCATGCCACTGCCTGCTTCTGGAGCTCTATAGCTTCAGGGCACCCTGGTGCAGAGCCTGCACCCACAGCCTACACTGACCAGCCTCTTACAAACTTTTCTCTGAATAAGTCCTGCCCTTTTCAAGTACTTTTATATTTTTGAACTCTACTATGACCCTGTAGCAGTGAGCTCCACACACTGTTTGTGGCATGAAAAAACACTTGCTATTATTTTCAACCTGTTGCCTGCTAGTTTCACTTGATATCCTTCAGCTTCCATCGTCAGAGAAACAGTGAACAATCGCCTCCTGTTCCTCATCTCCACTTCCACCTTTACACAACTTTGTGTCACAGCTTTACCGAGTCGATGTCGCTTCATTTTTCTTGATACAGAAGCCATTTCATTTGCATATCTGGTTTCCCTTCACCCTCACCTCTCCTAGCTCTACCAATTCCTTCCCAAGAAAGGAAACTTAACTATTGCATAAAATCGGCAAAAGAAGTCTGGGACACACGTACTGATTTATGACGACATAACAAGAATTCCCTGTGCTCCTATCCTAACCATTTAACTTTTGATGTTACTGAACATTCAAGGTGACACTGTCCATGCTGTTCAGGACCTCTTCTCTAAGCAAGGACTTGAAGCCCATTTATCTTAATGGATCATTCAGGTATAATCTCCTTGGATGAGCTGCCTCACTTATTTTGACAGAGATACCACTTGCCAAAACTCACCAAGTCCTCCTCCACATTGTGGGGGGTTGTTGTGTGGTTTGGTTGGGATTTATTTATTTTTTTCCCAGTGGATAGGGCACTTAACTATTAAAATAGCAACCTTCTGATCTGAAATTCATCATCATACAAGCATTCTGTACGTGTTAAATAGTGCAGGCTAACTCCTGACTTAAAGAGCAACTGGACTTAGTCTAAAGCACTTCACTGGTGGGCTTTGCTTTACACGTTCAAGCTATTTCACATTTGACTAAGAAGAAAACAGAGATGTTGGCCACCTTTGTCACTCAGCAAATGAATGCTGTTTGCCTATCTGTACCCTCTGCAATACTCTCTTTAGTCACGTACTTCAGAAGCTGATAGGAAGAAAAGGGTTTCTCCCAGCAGCCCATTATGATTTCAAAGAGTAGAATCATCAACTTGCTCCACTTTGGACTAGCAGATTTTTAGGGAAGGGGTCATCTGCACACCAAAGAGCATTGTGAGTAATTTGGTTTGTTCCCAGAGCTCAGACACTCGGACTGCTTTGAAATAACTCGGAGCTGGAAAAACATTCAGAATATTTGACATGCAAATGAGCGTAACAAGAATCCTATTTTGTTTTTATAATTCCTGCATTCTGTACAGCTAGAATAAGCAGCTTTCTCAAAACAGAATAAGAGTTTTATCTTTTCACAGTTGGTTTAGAGCAATTACAGGCATCATCTTCACTAAAATTTATCCATTTTTCCCCATAACTGCTTTTGTATTTGCCTCACTAATAAAACAATAAAAATTAATGAGGTAAAAGCATTCTGTGAACAAGAGCAATAAAAGGTCCTCTCTCTTCCTTCTTAACTCTATAAAGCTTCTTTTTTCCTCATGGTTCCAATGCCTCTGCTTTAGGTTCCACCTAGAGGATTTGAGTGTGGGAGTTTGCATTTAGGGTTGGTTTTGGGGTTTATTTTTTTTGTTAATGAGAGGAAAAATTAAAATGTTTTCTCCATTATGATATATCGTCTTTTAATATTCTAATTATGCAAATACTTCAAATGTTCTCATAGCGAGCAAAACACAGAAGCCTCATTACAGCAAGCACTTCTTTCAAAGTCAAAATCGCAATCAAAGAAAGAAAATGCACTCTCTGCAGATCATAGGTGGAAAGACTAAAATAGAAATGGGATTTTCCCATCGTAACTGTGAATCAGCAACAGATACACATGATTCTGCTGCTCTTCTGAGATGTTTCATTCAGTCCATTTACTAGGATGAAGATGTTATCATTAAAACAAGCAGTGGCCAACAAAATATTACAGTAATAAGCTTTAATAAAAACTTCCAGATACAACAGTGGGAGCCATAAGAAAAAAATCCCTTCACTTCCGTTCTTAAAAGGACTTTTTTTTTTTCCTTTCTTCTTTTTAAATTAAGTCTGCCAAGTCATTATCTGTGCTGTTTAATGCAATTAGATTCATCCTGGAATACACTGCTGGAGTTGCCTCTAGTGCCAGCTTCTATACGGTCTCAAGTGAAGGCTCCCGGAATCCAAGGGCCACGTGTGCCCAGAGCAGGAGCACGTGTAGCTGGCGGGCACAGGCACACAAGCACTTGTGCTGTTGGCACACTGAACTCAACAGACGGGAGCCAGATCCAGCCCAGAAGGTGCACCTTAGGTGGGCACATTAGCCTGGGTTTGGTGCTGGGCACAAGTGAGCAGCTTACAATCGATAGGGTATCGACGTGGTGAGCTTCGATTTGGAACCTTCCTGCTATAGCAAGTGAAAATCCTTTTCATGCTTTTATTTAATATACTTGAATAAAAAGTTCCTGTGCATTTCCCAAGTTAGTTTTCTCAGTTTAATGTAATATCACAATATCTCTCTTTTGCTGAAGGCAAACATGACACCTTATGTACAGAACACCAACAAAGAATTTGGCGGTTTCTTGTTATATATTACACTCAGGACAACCCTGCCTCCTGCACCTGAACCAGAAACATGACTGACATATGGAAAGAACAGGCTACAGATGTTTTCCTTTTTTTTTTTTTTTTTTCTCCTTCCCCTTTTTGAATGAATAGTCTTCAAAAGAAAATTGCAGGTGGAGAGGGGGAAGAAATTCTGAGGGGAAATCCAAGTTCCTATCACATGCTGAACTTTGCAGCTTTCAGAGCTCGCATCTAAAATTCAGTCCTTACTATCTTCAGTTCAGATGTAATTCCAAGCTGCACTTTTGGTTACTCATTTAAAATTTTAAAATACCTAAAAGCATTTCCACTCAGGATTCCCCCTCTCCACCTGCAATTTTCTTTTGAAAACTATTCATTCAAAAAGAAAAAAACCAACATCATCAACAACAAAAAACCCCAACATCTGTAGCCTATTCTTTCCCTCTTCAGATGGTACACAGGCTGGGTGATGCAGGAAAAATAATCAAGGAGTCCTGTTAGACTGACTTTCTCTAGGTGCTTGTGAAGAGAAACAGTGCAGCCCACCACATAAAAATGTTGGGTTTTTTTCCTTCTTCACTAAAAAGGCCCTGAGCTCTCCCCAGCAGAGCAGGCTTCCCACATGGTAAGTTTAGCCAGCTGGGTTGGGAACTGTAGGCACCTCTGTGCTTCAGGGAGGTTTTCAGAGCTCCACAGGCTGCCTCAGAGCACCGCGTGACTTGAGAGCAATCTGCAGAACCATTTCCAACCCACCCTCTTGCAATCCCCTTCTCCTAGAAACTCACCAGATGATGTTAAGGCCATTAAAGGTGTCCAGCAAGAACCAGAAAAAAATTGTTAGTTACCTAAGCATGTTCAATTCAGTTTATTTTTTTTTCCCCTCTCCCTCAAGAAAGAAGAGAATCACCTTCTATATGAATTTTTGTCACATGCAACTGGCAGCTTAAGAGAAGAAGCCCAAACACTGATAGGGTATTTTAACTTCAGCTCGAAGTAAAAATGACCGAACAGAGTTAGTTCTGTTCTACCTCAAACCAGGACATAAATATACGTACTTTTTCTTCACACATTTTTAAGGGAAGACTTACTGTTGTAGATTTTGTGCTTTATTCATCTTCACCTCACTCAGCCACCCCCATCCCTTAACCACATCATATGAAGTTGAAGACAACTCTCTCTTCTCTGCTGTCTTCTCTTTCTCCTTGGGATAACAGGCAATAATTATCTCACCTTTGCCTCCCTTGACTCAGCTCTTTAGCCACCAGCTACCACCGCTACCAAACCTGCTATGCCAAATCTCAGATCCTTCTGTGGTCCTGCTTCTTCTAGTTTTGTTACTCCTCTGCCATTTTGCCAGATGAAATCTTGTAACTCTGACTGCCTCCTTCAGTCTACCCTCACCTTCCTCTCAGCAATTCCACCCTCAAAAACCCTCGTGTTTTCTTTCTAGTCACTAAGTACATAATCTCCATGGTGCAACTTCATCACAAAGACTTTAAGCTTATTACTCTATCCTTGCAGTTGGCCCTAGGCTCTTCCATAGCCTCCCTTCCTTCATCCAAGAACTCATGCTGTTTCTCCTCACTTTGGAGCCCTTTCATGAATGAAGTCTCTAATGTTGACTGTACGTTATTCAGATGGTTATTTTATTTGCCAAGTGTTCCAGCCTCTATCACCTACTTGGTAAAGCTGTCAAAAAAGAACATTTTTTATTTCTTAAAGGCAGACCCTTCATGAAGGAAGGGCACCCTAAACACCTTTAATGTCTACTAGTTATTTATCAAAGATTCCAAAAAAACTTCTTCTCAAAAATCCCCGAGTTCAGCAACAGTCCAACAGCTGAAGCACTAAGAGCACTTAGCTGTCACAATGGTCAAAACCATCTTACTTGCTTTCACTTCTTCCTATGTCTCTGCTCCTATGTCAATGTCTCTCACCGAAGATAGCAAGTTCTCAGTGGCAGAGCCTGTTTTCTGTTCCATGCTAGTGTAACAGGCAGCACAGGGGTATACTTTTACTGCTCAAAATGCAGAAAGACACGAGGCATACACCAGAGAGTAGCTGCCTCAACAGAAATACTGCAAACTCTGACAGCCTCGTGCGTGAAACTATCTGTGGCTCTTTCAAAGCACACTCCTTATGACAACAGAAACTTTCTTTACCACATGTAATTATTTGTGTAAATGTAATTGTAGATTTCAACATCTTGTTCTTCCCTTTTCTACTGCTTGACTTTGCTGTTTCTTCTGGTTTACTTTTAATTGCTATCTGTATTCAAATGAATACGTGCAAGTAACACGTTTGCATATAGTAAGATTATTTCCTCCTTCTGCTCTGCCAAACATGCAGTTCACCAAATAACAGAAACATGGAGCTGGATCACGTATAAAACATTCACCATGGGTGTCTACTGAATTCTAGGCAAGGGCTTTCACAGCCTTAAATATCCTTAGAAGGTTCTTCTGTGTCCTTACATTTCTCACAAAAAAACCCAACCAACCAAAACCAAATTACTTCTGTCTTCAGATAACAACTGATCCATGTACTGTTTATCCCAGCTTTTCATACTTTGAGAGTCAGCTCTTCCTTCAGCATTTTCTTCCTGGGAAAAACAAATCCTTCAACTTTTGTCCTTATCAATCACTTCCAAAAAAATCTATTTCCTCTATTTCTACCATTCTTTAAATATTTATCCTCATTCATCTATAAGTTCAGGCCACAGTATTTCAGCTGAGGTCTCAACAGCACCAGGCAGAGAAGAAAAGTAATTTCCCACGTCCATTCAGTCTCTCTGTCCCAGAACATCTCTTACTGCAGTTCAAAGTGCACACAACGCTGGCAACACATTTTTGGTTAAAGTTACATTTTAACCTCTAAATGACCTACTATATTATGACCTTACAGAAAAAATATGAATATTAAAAGTGCAGAATGAAACTTGGTGTGAAAACCAAAACCCATCTTGATATGTAGCTGCACCCACCTTTGCACAGTCATTTAAAAAAAAAACACTACAGAAAAACATTTTACAGCTACCATCTAAATGCAAGAAGCATTAGTTGAAAAAGCCCAACTTTTGACAAAAGTAGAATTGCTTAGCTTATTTAAAATAAAAAAAGTATCTTCATGTTTCCATCCTGCTGTAAGTTTAAAAGGCCTAATCACTGCAAGCCCTTCCCTAAAATGAAGTCCTTAAAAAAGCCATATAACGTAAGTCTAATGTAATCATTACAGATTACACTGTACTATGATGCAGTCAGAAAGCTGGAGATCAATGGCTTGTAAATATGATTAAAGAACATAAATTTATCTACCCTGTCCAAATAGAACTGTATCATTACAGATCTCCAGAATAAAGAGATTTCATGTGCATAAATCAATTTCTAGTTGGAAGGCCACAACAAAGCATTAGATAGATAGAAATTACTGTGAACACTCATTTTTAAGAAAAGGGAAAAAAAAGAAAATGCAAACTTGCATCACAGGAATTTCCAAGTCTTCACTAAGTAGGGAAGGAGCAGCTCAGAGCTAGGCTGAAGGGATCTTCAGCTTTTTGATCTCTCCGCAGTTATGATGAACTCTTTCTCCCTCATTCCTCTGAACACCAAAACAACTCCGTATTAGTTTTCTAATAGCACTAATTAGCATCACCTCATTATTTTTTCCTCTTCCTAAATCCAAGGAGGCAAATGGACCAGGCTTCCAAACAAACAGCAGCAGGATCAATTGGCCAGCGCTGCTCCCAGTCCGTGACTGTGCAAAGGGGAGACAGTGCCAGTCCTTTCATAACAAGACCCTTTACCAGTCGGGCAAGAGACATTCTGTCCAGCTTCAAAGAAAACTAACTTGTGCTTCCATAGGCTACATGGAAGGTTGGCTACGCTCCATACAATCTCTTCTTGTTCAGTCTCATACCAAAAAACAAGTGCTTCTTTCATTGTCTGCAGTGAGCTTCACCTATTCTTTAACTTCTCATAATAAACTGTAGGTTAACACAGAATTTTATGAAGTACATATATGACTTACTCTTCCATTAGTAAGATTTCTCTTTTAAAAACAAGACCTTGGCAATAAACAGATCCTCAGCAACCGTTTTTCCCATTTTCCTTTTTTAATTCTTCCTCAATGCATTGCAAGACATTACTAGACTCATAAACCAGACAGCACTGTCAACTCGCAGTTACGTAAAGAAAAGGTGTTGGGATAATTCAGAGGAAGCTAAAATGCCAAAAAAGAAACATGCACTGAGAGTATAATGGGGATAAGTTACTGATAGAATTGACTGAAGCAAAAACCAGGTTCAGCCCGAACAGACAGTGAGGACGTAGTTCATTCATTGCACGTTTCCTTTTCAGTTCAACAGAAGACATCACATCAAGAGAAAATGAAGGATTCACGACGCATGGGCTCTCAGCAAGGAAAGGCCTTGTGGCTTTGAGGGGATCCTACCTCTCCATTCCATGCAACGGGCACCTGCTCCTTGGCGCTCCAGTAAACACATGTCCTCCTTACTTCCCAAATTCCTACTTTGTCCCCCAGCAGCAGTGATTTCTGAGCACCTCCTGCCCATGGCTGCACTGGTGCACTAGTCTGTTACCCATGGAACAGCAACCACTGCCTCCCTCTCTCCCGCATGGAACGGGGGCCTGGCAGACTGAACACTGAGTCCCACGGCAATGGCTCTTAGAAATGTGCTGTGGGTGGTCTTGGTTATGTGCAGGATGTCATAAAAGCCACACTGGAACTGTCAGGACAAGTACCCTGTGCTGAACTGGCTATTAGAGTGGCAATTCACAGATGAAGTTTGTGAGACAAAATTTTAGTTCAGAACTGCAATGAGGAGAAAGAAAAGGGCCCCTCTTCAGAAAGCAACGATATTTTCCAGTTGTTTTTGAAGATTTGGCTGGAGATATGCAAGCCCTGTTTTCCACACCTCCCTCCATCTACAATCCTTCAAGAAACAAGGATTTAATTCTAGCCCCTTCAGCCAGGCATGCTTTATTTATAACCCTCTTACCGCTCCTGTTTAATCTTTTCTTGGGACTGTACACAGAGCTACAGCAAGTCGGGCAACCCACTAATCTCCACAAGGAATGCCGGAATAATAAGTAAATAAATAAGGATGGATTCAGGACAAGCAATGGCCAGAAGGTATTTGGAGGAATTAAACATACCATCCTGTCTCCCACAAGCTGCTTTCACACAACGTCTGTTTTGGTAGGATTAGAGCTGGATGGTGGAGAACTACAAGTTATTTTTTCTTTGTTTTGGCCGCTGGGGGGTGGATTTTTTTAATATTTTTTTTTCCTCCAAGTTGCAAAGCAGAGAGAGAAATGGTAATATTAGAAACCTGGCATTTTGCACTCATTCCTGCTTGCATAACCATATGTTTTTATAGCAAATGGGATTCCTTTGATGATTATGATGATCATCTGGTTTGCATGATTTTACTTAAAGATTTTTCCTATACTCTCAAGACCTAACATCATGCAAAACAGAAGAGTATCATTCAAGTTCTATGGCACACTTAATTTGTAACAAATTCTTAATATCTCCCTCCGTTCTGCTTACTTTTTGCAGACTAAAAAAGGAAGTTTCATAGCCAGTGCATTTAAGTCTTAAAACATATGCCAGCTAAAGAGAATCATCCGATCCTTGAAACGTTCTTCACACACAGGCATTGCACTTTCTCAGTAAAAACCAACAGCACTTACCCTCATCTGTAGGGTTGAACCCACAGATATCACAGATACATCGAACCCACTTATTCATCTCCTCCTCGCTGTCTGCTACCAAATAGAAAACTCTGTCTATAGTGTTGATATCAAAAATATAACTGTTTTCAAACTCTTTTTTGTTGAACGTTAATCCAGCATCCACTTGTTGACACAAATTTAAGTCAATAATTCGGATAGGCTTCTTGGCATGGTCATTCTTATAGTATTCCAATACATCTGGATCCCCCGTTAAACGGCCGCTGCGAAGCACAAACCATCTCCTCTTCCATGCCTGAAAATTGGAGAGGGGAAAAAAAGGGAGAAAAATTAGAAGGAAGAAATCATACTTTATTTAAAACTGCTACCTTTTGTGTATGGGTCTTTCTGTGTGCATGGATCTTTCTTTTTAAGAAGGGGACATAATAAAATAACTGTTTACAAAATTAGAAAGGATAATCCAGTAAAGGAAAAGAATGGGGAGGCGGGGTGAGGGGTGGGTAAGAGGGGACAGGGGGGAAAAGCACAGGCAAAAAATTTCTCAAGGAAGTTAAACATAGGCATAGGGAAGACAAAATAAAACATATTTAAGTGTTTCATACTGCCTTGTTTCCAGTAACTGCTGCTTCAGGCTGATGCACTTTTAACTGAACTTTTTCATTGACAGTTTCAATGACAGTGACCTGCACTAAAGAACAGACAATGCTCCCATCATACACTCTCCTTGATCTTAGGGAAACTTTGCACACAGAATCTCATAATATTTCTCCAGAAGTACTTCTTAGAGAAAGAGAACTACATTATTATTTTGGAAGCTATTAGACAGACAGGGATACAGAGAATAGCCAAATGTTACAGTTCTACCACATAAAACCAGGCTCTTTGTAAGGTACTTTCCCAGAAGAAATGCATTTCACAATCCAATGCTGTGCTTGTTATACCAGCCTTCCTGCCACTGCAAAAAGAAAGCAGCTGGTCTGGGAGAAAAGCATGACTAAAATGCCTCATCTTCCAACTAATCCTCATCTACCTTTCACTCCTGCCAGCCTCCATCACCGGGCACGATGCTAACTCAAACCAAGAACCTAACACTTGTGTGCAGCTGTCCTGGCATGACCAACAGCATCTTTAGTGCCTCACTTAGCTGCTTTTTCATTCCTCTGCATTACCAGCAGTATGGCATTCAATGCTATATGCTTCCTTATGTGCACAAATGTCAGGATAACGGGCACAGCAGAAGGAGAAAGACCAACTGCCACTAGAAGAGCTGCACTGCATTCACAATTAGAAATCTGAAAGTACAGCCCAGTCACAGTAGGGAGCCATCACTGCTTTGTCCACTTGTTTTTATGCTTTTCAGCAAAGTAGGAGACCAAAGCAAATCAACTCAGTAGCCAAACCATTGCACATTACACTGCAGATTCATACTTTGCCCCAAGGCACTCCATCTAAAACTTCCTTAGGATATCCAAACAAGGTTGCCAGCAAGGCAAACTTGTCCTTTGGAAGGACAAAAAACAACAGAAGAAATAAAAAATAAATAAATCAGCTGAGCTCCTTTTGGCCAGCCCTGGCTGCATGCTAACCAAAGAAAGGAAAGCAATCAGCCAGGATGGTCCCAGAAGAGGTCAAGACCTGGAATGTCCTTTATATAGCAAGATGTAGCTTTGAAAACAAGAGAGGGTTTATTATGTAAGAGGAAAAGATTCAGACCCATTTTCTGGAGACACGAGAGTGTTTCCATTTCATTTTTATGTCGCTGTTACCTTAAAAGAAATTAGCAGAGGGAGAGTGTTAAGGATGAAGAGTGAGAACTGCACTGCCATCTTCCAGCTCCTAACTACCGCTGTCAGCTTTGCACTAGCGACTCACAAACCCCTCATTGTCAAGTGGGTATGCCTCTCTGGGTATCAAGCTTAGGAAGCTATTATGAAAAGATAATACAGAAAACAGCAGAAAGGGAAAAAAGCCAGACAGCTTAATTAAGGCTTGCGGTCCATTCCCCAGCTACCAAGCCTCTAGAACTTATTTGATTTTAAGGTAACTTCCAAGTTACTTTAATCCAAGTATATTCATCGCAGTTGTGGATACAGCATCTGCTGTTAAACAGGGAACGGCGTGAATCAAGTCAAGCTCTCAAGCAACTTCTTCCACGGCAGCAGGAAATTTAACTGGGTGAGCAGCAGAACACAGAAGATGTAACAGATGAAACTCCTATTTAGATCTCACGTGTCAGCATCTTCTAGTAGCACAGTTGATAAGCACTGTTTAGCAGCGACCCAAAACCGGTGGCAAAGTTTGTTTTGTTTCCTGTTTCCAAATCAAGTCACAAATTAGATGCTGGGACAACAGGAAACTTCAGTATCAGAGTCTCTCTAGAGAAAGTAGATTACAGAGAACTGTTACCAACCAAACTGCAAAACTCTCTTGTTTAAGAAACTGGCTTTATCTTTAACCTCAGCCTTCAGTCATTCAGATGGAAGTTTTCAAAGCTTGAGTTGGGAGGAAAGAGATAGGAGAGGGACAAGGGCAATGGAGAAGTACAATGCACTTAGTCTCGTGATGTGTGTAAACAACAACAACCAACCAAAAAACCCAAACAAAACAACAAAAACACCCAACTCTCTATCAACCAAGAACGCCTCTTCTAGATGTTTATTTCTAGTACTGTGTTTAGGAGTTAAAGATTCTTAGCAATCTCTGTTGAGCATTAATGAGTAAAAAGGACTCTTAAAAATTCAGAAAAATCAAGCAGCTAAATGGAATTTGCTTTCAGCCCTTCAGGCTACAAAATAGCAACTATAAAGTACTTAAAACATTGAATTCAGCCTACCAGCACCTGCTACTATTTTTGAAGAGTTTTCACATAGTGCATATATGAATGTTTATTTCAGGCACATAATGAGTCACACTCACTGGAACTGGCACAGACTATATTCAAAAACAAAAGCAATTCCATAAACTACACACTAATAAGGCAGATACAAAGGTTCTCTGGATTACAGTACAAAGCACAATTTAGCAGCCGAATAAAGCTTAAAGCTAGACAAACCAACTGACATCAGCACCCTTGCTAATCATAGTACAAAAGCCTCTCTATATTTTGTCAAAGTGCAAAATGAGCCCACATAAATCACTCTTTGTTATTTGAAAAATATCTGGGATTCTTAAAGCTTGATCTATTTTTAACATTTCAGTATTTCTCGTTGTAAGGAAAGCTGTACAGTGCCTCACTGAAGTACAGAATACTCTGCTATATGTGTAAGGAAAAGGGCTTTAGTAATGGCTTTCCAAAAAAATATCTCTAAAAGACAGCATGCACATGTGCAAGTGTCTATCTACATAAATTTCATCTTTTTTTTTTTCCTTTACAGCCTTTCACGCATTCATATTTGAAAAAAATAGCATTTTTTTTTTACAGAACATGTTACAGACTGCTTCTCATACTCACCAAAAAAGATGCCACTGATTTAAGTCACAGGAAAGTCACACGTACTAGTTATCTCTCCTGTTACTGATGTTATTACTGACATTGTTATTACTGACATTATCAGCCATACAGTACCAAACACTGGGTTTCTGTGCTAAAAGTCAGCTGCATTGAATTTGAGAAGTCAAAACAAACAGCCAGTGCAGGATTTAAATATTTTGTCCCAATATCAATACAATTTAATTCCGGAAACACATTTGAGCAACTCAAACTTTTTTTAATGGATTTAATTTATTTTTAATGCAAGATTTTTTTTTTCATGTAAAGAAAACGTGTGTTCTAAATATAAACTGGGTTTAAAACAATGTATTTTATAAATATACTAACACCTAGCAACAAAACACTGTGTGCAGATCAAATACTTAATTCAGCAGTTAAATTGTTCCTTTTACAAGTGTAATATGGCAAAGATCATGGGAATCAAGTTCACCAAAAGCCTGTGCAGGCTTTGTGAATTATTACAAAACAAGGTTTAACGAGGTTTGCTGCTTTTGTTTCAGCCTCAGAAAGGCCTTGTGTGCCTCTCAGCTTGTTTTCTCCTTTGAGCTGCAAAGCCTATCAGCTGGCCTAACATAGGACATCAGTATTCTTGCCAAACATTGTCCTGTTTGTATCATGAGACCATCGTATCATGAGACCATCATAACTATAGAAACAGGCTTGTTTGCTTGTTTTTGAGGTAGTCTAAAATGTGACAAGCTGCTCAACCACAGAGATCATCACATGATCTAAGGAATAGTGGAATTCTCTATTTTGCACCCAGCATTTTGAATAGGCTATAAAGCAAAACCAAATTCCTATAGTTAGTTTTTCCCCTCACATATATGCAAAGTGCTGATTTGAAAGCAAGTAAATCTGCTAAGAACTTGGCAGAAAGCACCATTTAGCAGTGCTGGGGTTTGTTATTTGGTTTTGTTTGTTTTGGTTTTGTTTTGTTTCAGACTCTAGCTAAACCTGTATGCAGTACACAGCATTTACAACACAATCTCCTTACAAGAGGTATATCAGTTCAAGAACTTGTAATCTTACATCCCTTAATCTTTACATTTATAGATTATTCCCCCCCACCCCCCACCATATATATTCAAGATGTATCTCATTCAGCTGCTGGCTGTAGCTCAAAGATGTAGGAAATAAGGGAGAGGGAAAGGAAGGAGATAATTAGTAGATAATTTACATTTATACTTTAAAGATACAACCTTCCATTTGGATCCCCTCAAGCTGTTGGTCAAGAGGCCAAAATAATTACATGAAATGTTTAAATAAAAGCTTGGAAATGTTAAACCAAAGACAACTTTTCTCTGGTCTTTTTGTTGTTCGTTTTTTACAGCATTTCCTCTCATGTGGTGAGGTAACTGCTTAGTGAGTTGTCAATTGTCCTTCTTTGTTTTGCTAAGTATTATTACCCATAGTCCCCAAACCATTTAAAGCTGATTTTCCCCTTCTAGCACACTTACCACCTTCTTTCTCTTGGGTAGCATCCAGTCAAAAAAACCCAAACACCTCCCAAGCTGTTGAGCACTGGCTAAGCCAAGTTGGGTATTACTTACAGCCCACTCCGCTAACACCACTAATAAATCTTTCCCCCATGTATGACCAGAAGACCCAGGAGTAAAATTACAGATCTCAGACCTTCCTTCTCATCTCTCCGGCGTGCAGACATCTGTGCTTACATTTTCATCCATACTCCACAGAGTACTTTAAAAGGGCAGTATTTGGCATTCTTCTTTCCCAGAGAAGTCAGCTAAGACTTGGATCCTTCCCTGTGCCCCTGGTAAGTCACTTCTTTCCTCCAAGAGGACACTTGATGTTTTACAAACACACAAAACATTTCCTTGCTCCAAAAGTACTTAGTAAGTAGAAGACTTGCAGAGTATGAACCAGAGCGAAGGGGAGGGGGAGAGAGAAGACAGCCCAAGGTCATCTCAAAATGCTCTCCTGGACATTTGAAGTCCTGAAGCTACTATTGAGGTCTTTACACTTTTCTGCTGAGATCAAGATTTAACTTCATGCTCTTTACTCCCACCTAGTTCATCTTTCCCCTCTCCCTTTATTTTTTTTTTTTCCAGTGCAAAGGTGAAGTAACAGTGAAACCGCTATATTGTCTTGGACAAACAACAAGGAGAAGGATCACTAACAGAAGTTAAAGTATTTCTTCTCCTTTTTTGCCTCCACATCTCTAGCATCCAGGTGTTCTGTTCGTCGCAGGAGACAAAACACCTCTGGCACAGCTGCACTGACTCATGTGTTGGACCTGGGCTCTGCATCCCATGAGAAGTTCAAATGACATAAAAATAAGTGTTCCTTCACACTATGCTTCTTTTGAAATCCTGTTTGCAGTAGGCATAGCCCAGTGACAACTGTCACTGATGAGCTTCATCCCACCAGGCACGTACTCAGGAGGGCTGCCGGGAAGTAGCCAAAAGAGGTCACATTAGGTAATAGCTCTTCAAGTACAGAACTTTACTTTTTCCACTTGCTGCTCTTCCAGCTTGCAGAACCAACTCCAACATGGTGAAATTTCAGAATTTCTGTCCACATTTTCCCTGAGAAATTCACACTCATGTGTTTCTACATGGAAATAAATTAAGGGGTGTTTTTCAGAAAGCCTTTTCTGGAGATCTTGTAAAAACTTTAAGTTGGTTTTTTTTTGGTTGGTTGGGGTTTTTTTGTTTTTGCTTTGATTTTTTTTTTTTTTTTTTTTTAAGCCACATCATGATCACCAGATGTGAAGAATATGTTATTGCTAGTTACTGCTGAAAAACCTTGTCATAACACCTATTGGCAACTGCCATCCTTTTCCATAAAAATGAAATGAAGCTCTTCCTTTTTATTTTTATTTTTTCTTCTTAAATGTAAGACAGAACAACTGAACTGAGCACCAAAAAGCGTGTTTAGTGTCTTAATGGTAACAGCAGAAACGGCATTTCCAAGCTTTGACAATGGTCCAAACACTCTACTTTTACTAGTGCTAAATACTAAGAAGTGTAAATAGATTGCTGCAAAATAAACAAATGTGATATGAGGAAAATTCTGAATACATTATGACTTTCTTTAAATACTTAAGACTTGTTTTCCAGGAAGCACCATCTTTTCTCACTGAGCAAAATAAGGAAAAAACAGTCTCAGTGGAAGTTTCCACTCTCCTGGCCATCATCCTGATCATCTGTTCCGAATACACACAAGGCCAAAATTTCCTGTTTTCCAACTATTGTCACCATTTTCTAGTCTTGTGCTGTCGATTCTAACTTTAGCTTGTTAAATAAACAAAAGAAAACACTGAAAATACAGCAGAACAATTCTTCCCCACAGATTTACTGTGAGCGCTGTCTCGTAACTGCCATTTCAGCATGTGAATTAGTCTCCCAGTGTTACACCACTAATTAAAGCATGAAAAAAAAAGGCACAACACACAATTCAGACAACGTGGCACTAACTGCTGCTCTATTTCGTGAATGTACAACCAACCAAATATTTTCATAGTCCTTCCCATTTTGCATGGAAGTTCTTCAGGGGTTTTGTTTCGTTATTTTTTGTGTTGGGGTTTTTTTTTTTTTTGTATTTGTTTTTTCTCTCTCTTTTTTTTTTTTTTTTTAAATAAAAAGGGCTTATGTGTATTCCCAATGTAATTGTGCATTCCCAGTGCAATTGTGCAGCCAGGCCTTTACCATCTAATTCACATTAAACCAATGCTCATTATGACTGGTAGCATCAGTCACTTTAATAAATGCTTTTCTGCGGTGTATCAGAAATTTCCTAATGGCAAGCACAAATTTCTCTCTGCCATACTCCTGCACACCAGAGAAATACCATCATCTCTCCAGCAAAGGAGAATCGATTGAGGGAGCTGTACCGAGCAGCAAAGCAGGAGATCTGCAGCAGAGCCAGGAGCCGAGCCCTCATTTCACTCTCTCCGAGCTAAGACCAGTGACCAGATCACCCCTCTCCCTTCCCACACCACCTCACCCTCTTCTCATGCCTATAAATATGCTGCCACTTCTGATCACTTGCAAACTCACCCTAGCGCTTCGAGTTGTTCTCATTCGCACCACCCACCCTGCACGGCTAGGAGAAAACTCCCCAACAGCCTTGCCAGCAGCACATTGCCTACCACAGACAGTAGCTTTGCCTTCTCCTCTCCCTGCTTTCTCAGCAATGAAAACAGAACGCTTCCCATGGCATAACACTCGTGACAGCACAGGAGCTGTATTTGTTGCAGGTCCCTTACTCACACATCCACACGACCTTTGGTTTGCAGCCCCCATTCCTCAGAACATTTCAAAAATCAGGGGTTTTTTCCCCCCCTCTGATCACAAGCATGTTCTGGCATCTTCCTCCCTAGCCTTTCCCATGTGCATCCTTCTTAAAATGATACTGACAGGACAATCTCCCTTCTCTCACTCTGATCACATCATCTTCTGTTTTAAAGTTCTCCATTTATTGCCTTGCTTTATTGCAGTTTGGAGCCTCTTCTCCTATTTTTGGGCCTTTTCTTCTGAAGGAAGTGAACTTACTTAAGTCCCTCCCTCTTGCAAGTCACCCCCTATCACTTTGCTTTACCACTGATACCAGATTTGGTTCATTTTTCCTTCTCTCCCGTATCTGTCATCTTTCTTCACCTTCTGAAAGCTCCCCGAATCACCAGGCAAGGGCACGGCACCTTCCTTCAGACTCCTCCTCAAGATCAGCCTCTTCCATAGCAGTTGCAGCCTCCCAACCACATTACAACTGGGCAGGTGCATTTATTTAAGAAGTAATGGTTTTGTGTATTCATCAGACAAAGGTTGGTTTGTTGGTTTTTGGGGGGTTTATTGGTTGGGGTTTTTGTTGGTTTCTCTTTGTTTGTTGTTTTGGTTGTTTCTTTTTCTTTTTTTTTTTTTTTTAAAGTTGCTGCAGTCTTTTCATCAGCTCTTCATTAAAAGTCATTCCCCCCCAGGAAGTCTTAATCTAAGAAAGCAAAACATTCAGGGTAGGTTCTGCTCTTTTGGTTTTTTTATCAAGTGTCTGCATACTGCTTATCACAATGATTACTACAGTGCTGACAAGACCCCTTTAACAGGACAAGTCCAACAAGACACCGGGCACGCTGTTTGACTGGAGTTGCACTGTGACCAGCTACATGAGAGAGATATACAGAAAAAAAACAAGAAAAAACTGGGATTTATGAAGACACAATAAATTCAAACCTGAAAATTCAAACCTACATCCAACTGATAGCAAGAGCTGCTGTCCCACTAATCACCAGGGATGAAATATTTCAACTGATGATTTTTGTCTCTTCATTTCTCATTTCCGAGGACAGTCATTTTGAAGTGGTGTTTATAACAAGGTGTGAAAAATCCCCATTCTTCCAGAGCACAAGCCAAGTGCTTTTTATAATAATTTACACACATTCATAGTTTTGCTGTTTTGCTTTGTTTGTTGTGTTTGGTTGGGGATTGTTTTTTAATTTTTGTTGTTTGGTTTTTTTTTCTTCTTACTTGCCCGTGTAGATTTCTATCTTCAACATCTGTGAAAGGCTTATATACAAGGAAAAGCAAGACACTAGAACAAAGTAAGAACACGCAATTCCTGATGTTATGTTGGATCCTTTAAAGGACATTGCAGTTTCAACAGACATACAGCACACGCTTCACTGCACCACGTTTGGATCAGTCAAGCATGCTCACGCTGCATACAAAACAGAGATTTTTACAGATGAGAGGCCAGGCTTTCTGCACATCATCTCCTAACACAATATTCATAGGCTTAAACACTGTGTTTTGCAGTCCCCATAAAAGAAAGGGGATTTGAGCTACAGCAGCAGCAGTTTCTCCAATTTCAATAGGGAATGATGAATTAAGGAGGACAGTGTAAAGCTAACCCATAATTTCTACAAATTGCCTCCCAACTAACTAGCCTGGTTTAAGCTCCTAGCTGTATGCATGAAGAGGCTCCGACACGCCCATTAATGCACACAGAACAATCTCCAAAGAAAACTCCAGACAATGTTTTAAATAATCCCTGCCAACTCAACTCAGGCCACGTGGCCACTCCATCCTTACAGGTTCCTAGCGAGAGCAAGGCTGCACGCTAGCTGACATCTCGGCAAATCAAGGCTCTGTAGACCAAAGCAGAAGGCTCTTCTGTAAATGAGTCAGCCACTGTTACAGCCCTGGAAGGACAGATCCCGACTCAAGTCGCTTCACTCAGGCATAGTAAAGGGAGAGCTCAAGGAAATCTATTGTTCTGCCGAGGTGTTACAGGGAGAAGCAACACAGGACTTGTTAAACACCATGAAGCACTGCAAGGAATTCCTTATTCAAGGAAAGGGGAAGAATTAGTAAGGGCATGCCCAGTGTTTACATTTCAGGACCAAAATTACTAGCTTTTCCATTACAAATCATCAGGTCTGCAATGTGCATGAACCAAATATGCAGGTATGGCAAGAAGAGCAGCTAAAAAGTAAAAGCTAAGGTAAAACTCAACATTGTGTCCAACATAAATATATATATATATATTCACACTATACATGACCAAGAATATTTATCAACTAGGCTCAGCAGTTTTTTCCGAATGGAACTAAAATACTCCAGAGAAAAATTCATTTCAAAACCAACAAGCACAAAGTCAACATTATTTGCAAGACATCACGATACATAAATTGCTTTTACTATGCTCATTAAGCTGAATGCCTGCTAGAACAAAGATACAGTTTCTCCAACACTGCAAACAATATACTCTTAGATTCAAATAACTCACTGGTTATGAAATTTAACCAGATACATCACATACTAATACCAAATTTAGCTACATACCACCATACTTGAAAATTAAGATGCTTTGGTGTAATTACTTCCATTAGCTTACAAAACACTCCTCTTGCTCTCCTCAACTCAGACAAAAAAAGTTTCCTATTGTTCCTAGATTGTACCAGTGCCCTTGTCCCATAGAGTATCAGGATCAACAGCCCCGTAGAATTTAACCCCCACAACCAATTAATTGATCTTTTTCCTCCCCATGTCAAACCAGCCTTCTGGAAAAGAACTGTTGAAAGCAGGTCCTTCGAGCAGCCTTGCCCCAGTTTCTCACCAGGACGGCTGCGCTGCCCGGACAGAGGAACCCGAGCGCCAGGACCAAGCCCCGGGCAGGCAGCGTCTGCTCGCAGCTACGCACCGAGAGCCTCCCTGGTGACAAAGCTGAAGTGCTCGGCGCGACTGTTGTAACAGCCAAGAAATTATAGATGGTTCTTGAATGGTGATACAAATATTAAGATAAACTAAGTGCACAAGCCCTCTCAGCTGCAGTAACACACCTACGCATGCCCATGACTGCCTGTAACGTACTGAAGCAATACATCACACAGCTTCTACTTGCACTTTGGGGCAGAAAAGGTTTTTCTTCCCCCCCCCCTTTTTTTTCTTTCCTTTTTTTAGTTAGTGATACAAGTGAACAAACAGGTAGAGGATCAGGCTCATGCTTCAGAAACAGAACTGACTGATTCAACTTGTAAAATCAAAAACAAAAAGCTACACCTCTTTTTGAATAAAAAACATTTTTCAAGCCCAAAGGTAACATTCTTTAAGGAAGCCCCTGTTTACTTACTCCAATTCATTGTCCATGTACCTAGTTACAAAGAAGAAAAGTAAACAACATCAAGAACAGGGTTTTTTTTTCCTAGTTTACCTCTTCAAGTCTTCAGAAAACTTAAGCAATGTCCTTGCCATTTCTGTAGTTGTGTCTACCCCAAAATAAGCAAAGCTTTCTTTTTCCTGCCGGCTTCCCACCGCACTCTACACCACCCTATCCTCATAACCTTTGACCAACAGGAAGCAGACACAATAGACTGAAAATAACAGCAATTGTAAGGTTTCAGATGATTTAATACATGAGGGGTGGGCTTAAGATTTGAAAAACTTGCCTTGCTTTGGTTTTTCAACAGTTGCTTAAAACACATCATCTACATAGGCTTAAAACATTGGTTAGAGATCCTAGGTTGAATGAGGCTAAAAACTGTGAAACACACTGTGAAGAGCAGAGAGGCACAAATTCCTCCATGTGTTGAGATTCTGCATTTAAGTCATAGTCATTAGGCTACTATATACAATGAACTTAATTTTCCAACAGTATAAACAATAGCAGTACAGGTTTCTTGCAATATTACATGTTAGTTGGTTGGTTTTTCAAATATCTTCAATTATTTGAGCTTTTAGATCAATAATAGGTGTAATTATATATCCCATTAATAGAAAAAAAGTCATTCTGGTAAGAAATGCAACCAGCAGTCTGTTTAAACACAGCAGTTAAAGCTATAAAAAAAACAAACATTGTGGTGATGGAAATTCACAGAACTATTTGATAACATGGAAAGGACCTTTCCTAATTCTAAGTGCACTTTGTGGTGTAGAAGGAAGGATCTTTATCTTCTGCTCAGGGAAAAGCCCCAGCAGTGACGCCACAGATACCTTCAGTACCAGTAGAAAATTCACGTGCTTTACGTTGTACTAACATCCTGGCATGACCACTTGAGGGTTACACATTCCAAAGTCCAGATCGGCCATTAAAGCACTTATATTTATTAGTTTTAATGTTTTTCATCTTGCACGCCAAGTACCAGCTGATTATTACCTGGCAAAGCCACAACCACGTCCTGTCTCTGTCGTGCCTCCCCAAAGCCCCGGGGTTCCTCCTTTGCGGTTACACCACAACACATACAGGTCACAGTGATAAGAACAGAATGAACTAAACTCAGAGAGGGACTCACCTCGTGTAGAAGAGCTTATCAGTGTTTTCTGGAGAAGGAAACTGCAGGGGGAATAAAGACTCAGTGCCATTTACATATTTATCTATTTTTCAACAAGACAACTAAATCAAAGGTTCTTTCACAATCGCAACAAGCTGCTCATGGCCTCTGCCTTGTAAAGACCAAACAAAATCTCAGGTGAAGAGTATTTCAGTGGAATAGTTACAAGCATGCCAAAATGCAAGGTCAGAATCAGGTGCCAGCATCATTTTGAATACATTTGCCATCCCATGCACATACTTCCTCAAGCATCTGCTACACTTCTATTGCACATTAGGCACTGCGTGGTTTTAGAGGCATTTTACTCATGGAATTACACCAGAAATACTCTTTTCTTGCCAAGGAAAGTTCAGGCACCGCATTTCTACAGGCTAAGCCTGGATCTAGCTTGTCAATGCAGCATTTCATTAAGGTCTGCAAGTGCTCAAAGTAACTCCAGAGAAGCCCCTCGTGATCTATTTCAGCACGGTATTCACAACAGCTTCCAACTATAAGGCATCCATACTGCACACGAGCCAGCTTTTGAGCATGGCAGCCACTGACAAGTTATAATAGAAGCTTAAAGCACAACTAGTTCAACAAAGAGAGTAAATAGGAGCTTCTCTGCAAGCCTGCCGTTTAAGAGTCCCTTGAAACCACTTTGTCTGCTATAGGATCCTCCTTTTCCCTTCCCCCATTTTGAGACACAACCTGATGCCATCACACCAAGGAATAACAGAGAAAGGATATCCTGCCTAGATTTTCCATGATACAGATCAAATCATCAATCCAGAGAGGTCTTTGCTTGCACATAGGATTAAAAAGAAGATGCTTCCAGCTGATAAACCCTCAGAGGAAGCAAGGTTGGCTCCATAACTATTTTTAAGTACTTAGCATTCACACAATAGCCTAAAATTAATGGCCAGCCCCGAGGGTCCAAGAAGCTTTCATTAAAAAATAAATAAATAAAGGAGTTAGCACATATGGAACTGGGCTGGGGGGGAATAAAACAACTCCAAGGTGCCAGATACAATCATGCTTCTTCCCAGACTCACCTTGAATTAAGTTTGTATGTTTAAAGTAAAAAGATCAGAAGCTTTATGTGGTTTTCTCTAAAAAATAAAGCATTGCCTTCAACAATGGCTGGGAGAAACCTAACTTCACAGCTCTTGTGATTTTCACTAATATTCTTTTGCTGTGACTATCATATGGCAAAAAGTAAACCAACGCAGAAAAGGAATAGCATCTTTATGTAGCTGTATGATGAAAGAAGGAACTTGTTTCTCAGCCCTAATGCCCAAGGCCAGCTACCACAGCTGTACTGCAGCTCCCAGCTGAACAGCTCCCTGCATCTCACCACCTAACAGACAAAGGGCATTTAGTTTACCAAAGGGCCAGTGTTTCCCATTTAGCTCAGTTAAAATCATCCCACATCTAAGGCTTCATCTAAGCATCGTAAGAAAAGTCATATTTTGTCCATCTGGACAGATGATGAATACAAACATCTTTGGTATCATCGGAGGATTAATAATTTAAGTGGCATAAAATGCACTGAAAATGCAGTTCTCATGCCAGGCATTTCTTTGGATAAAGAACAAGATGAAGCAAAGGCCCCTTTAAGACCACCTTTATAATCCAGAAACTCAAGCTGTTTTAAATACCGCCATTGATCTCCACCTCCTAGTGCCGAGAAGGTTTTCTTCTTTTAAGTATTTATCTTTTTGGAGGGTTGGTTTGGGGGTTTTGTTGTTGTTGTTGTTGATGTTCTTTTTAATAACAGCATCCTTCTGATGAGTAACTAAGAGAATCATGGAAAAGACAGACTGCCTAGAATTTCTGATCTCATCACAAACTATTCCCCTCCTCCTCTGTGCAGTAGATAAAAAGGGAACAATTACCCTGCTGTTTGCTCAGTACAGTGACATTGTTCATGTCTTCATTTGTATCAGATCACGTCACAGAAGAGAGAAAAACATTAAAAAGATGAAATGAAACATAACATCTACCAGTAAACCCCCACCACTACTATAAGAACTTAAACCCTATCAGGCCTTTATTATTTATTTTGTAGTTTTGAGCAGATTCAAGTGTTACAGTCCCTTTACTTTATCTGGCATGCAAAGTACTTCACGTTTTTGAGCTTGGCTCTTAGACATGAGAAGCAGCACTGCATTATCCAACTGTTTTTCACACCTTCTTGGGAGCGTTTCACTTACTATGAAAATGTTTCATTTTTAAACTTAGAGGCAGCAAAGGAACTCTAAAACTGGAGGCCCTGCGACTTTATTTATCGGCTCTCTATACATCTAAAGAGCATCTACTTTGTTTACTGACTGGAAGCTCTTACTACTGCCAGCACTTCAGGAACAATGTAATTCTGGAAAGGGAAAAACATGTTTTTCTACATTTTGTTTGTCATATAACAGAATTATAAGGGACACGTGCACCAGTTGGAAAATATTTTTAATAGCTGATAACCTCAAATGAACAAAACAGCCTACCTCAGCAGGTACTGTCTGAACTCTTAACTTAACCCCTTTCATCCTGGAGCTCTTTATGAATAACGACGACTGCCAGATTTGCTATAACACTGATGATTTTTCAACATATGTATCATAATGACACTGAAAAAGTGAATTCTATTTCTAAAGATGACCATTTTTTAAGCCTTAAAATGGGAAGAGCTTTGGGGCGACTGCTAGAGACATGAAATCAGAAACAAGATTTAATTCCTTGTGCAACATATTCTAACTCTTAAAAACAAAAATATCACAACAGCATTTATATGAACCCAGTAAGATACACAACTAGTATAATCTCTTTTTAAACACAGATACATATATATATATAGAGAGAGAGAAAAAATATGTCACTATAACAACATATCAAACTTCAAACAACCACACAAAAAGGAATTTTCTCATTTCCCCCACCACTCACAGGGGCATCCAAAGTCCTTCCTCCCCTAGGGAATTCCAATGCCACCTGTACTAGGTTGCGTGACAAGGATCCACTTGTCAGTGGGGTAGAGCATGGCAAGAGGGATGCTGCCAGTCAGGCCAGGTGCTGCTCACACCAGGTCCTCTAAGCACCTCCCCTCCTGCTCACCAGCACTGATACAAGAGAGGCCACAGGGTTCTGCTTCAAACGGGTGAGATCTGGCAGAGGAGTGCATTTGTACATCAGCATCAGGTCTCACACAAGTTTCCTAAGCTCCCGCTTACTCTCAAAGCTAAACAGACGTGAGGCACACACTGAAATCTCCAAGTGGACGGCTCCCCTACTTGCACAGCCCCTTATCTACCCTCCTTCCCAGATCTGAAAGGCTAACAAAAAGTACAGGAAAAAAATGGGAACAGCTACTCTGAACAATACTCAGCTGACCTTCACATAGGAACACATTGGTCTTGCCTCCGCTGCAAGCCTCTTGCTTCTAGAACGCTGCAGAGCTGAAGCTGCTTATTCACAACAGGAGTCGTGACAGAAAATCTGGTAAGACCCAAATAACAACAATGTCAAACCATAATTTTAGAAACCCAGGCTGTAGAAGGATTGTGTCTTCACTGTCAGCGGCTGCGAAGACAAGACACCTACTAACGTCGCAGTATTTGTACTGCTGCAGGCAGCTCCCTATCAGGCAGGTGCCACTTCACTGAAGATACGACGTGTTTTGAGAGCACTCGTTTTTCCTGATAACCAGGGAGGCCAAAGATATGGAAACAAACACACTCTCCCTTTTGATAAGGGGCTGATATGTCAGAAAGGCAGGAATGTCCATTCTTACCCTCCATCAGAAAAGTTTTTCAGAGAAAATAAAGCAGATTCCAACGGATTGGGCAAGTCAACTCAGATGTTACCAAAGCAAAATTTTATCACTGCACAGTGAAGATGAAAGATTTTGAGGATGGGATGATAAAGCAAGAGCGTTTAAAGTTCAGTATCACTCCATTTTGGTTCAAAACCATGCCTTGCTTACCCCCAAGAAAATACCAACTTCCAAAGCTGAGGCCCTGGGGCACGTTAAGTGTAAATACTGCTAGGACAGCTCACATCATTTACTGATGGACACCACTCCAACTCTTTCAATCCAGAGGAAAATTATTTTGGTGATAAAAGTCACTGAATTAAAATATATTAACAATAAAGAGCACTTATACCAAAGTCTGGGCACCTTAACCAAAATATTCTGATCAATCTGTTTGTGAGCCACTGTGTGACTAATAAATAAGCATAACCAGCATGAATTGTATGCTTCCCACCTCTCACAGCTCTGCTCAAAAACTGCAGTAAAAGCAGAGGTGACTAGTTGAACAGTTTGCTATATGTGTGTGTGTGTATATACACACATACACACACATACAGCTATATGAATGTGCTCCCCACAGCAGCAGGGAGAGATGATTTCCTACAGTACTGTGTGCTAGAACTAGACATAGAAATTAAACCCCTCTGCCTGAGCCAGGTGATGACAGCATGTGATGCTGCTTGCAGGAGAAACTAGCTGAACTCCTCTAAGCATTTGAGAGAGATATTGCATCACACCAACCAAACTGCTAAAAATCCCACCGAATGTAAAAGAATTGCCCATGATTTTACTGACACAACACAAAGGAGCTGACAGGGTAGAGAAGCAAATACAAATCTCTTTGATGCACAGTATTTAGATTGTTATTTCCAGCCCAGGTTAAACAAATTGGTGTTATGATACTATTGTTAGGCGAGATGTATAAACACGCTCATGCACTTTTGGAGGCAGGCCAGCCAGCTCAACAAACAGATTACAAAAGAAACAGCAAAGAGGTAGAACACAAGCTGCTGCTCGGGTTCACCCATCGAGCTGTTATGGAGAGGGAGTAGGAAGGAAGAAAACAGCACAGAAAACAACAGTGGAGCAAAATATGTTGTGCACACATTATTTTAAGTCTAGGTTTCTTGAAAAAAAAAAAAAAGTGCTTGAGTTTGTTGATATTCCTTGGCAAAATAACTCCTGAACTTTTCATGCAGAGACAGATATTTCAAGCAGTTTCCATCAACGTGCCTGACTCAAAGCCAAAGAAACAAAAGAAATACTGGATATGGATTTCCAACAGTGAAAGGAATATTAGTGCTCAAAGCACAAATTACCATCAGCAGAATTTCACTCAGAGAAAACTATTTGTTTTCTTTATGAACAAAGAGTAAGGACAAAATACACTTTATGGGGTAGTCCAGATCTCCCACTTGATCTCTAGTGAGAGGGGCTCAGCCTTACCACCCTCTCTTCTGCCACAGCCCCACATCTTCATTCCACCCAACATTTCTCTAAAAAATGACATTAAATAAAGTTATTTTTCCCTTCATCTCAATCAAAGGAGAGAGGTTTTGAGACAGGTTATTTACAGTTGTTTACCAGAGTACTGAGTTTACAGACACAGAATTGAAAGCAAGTATATACGTACCAACAAAGATTATGGATTTTTCAGATAGTACCATGAGCCTACATAAGCAGAAAAAGAGTTACAACTTTTAAATAAGAACAGCAGAGTAATAAATACAATCCTGGATTAATCTCCCTAGTTCACACTCTGTCTTGGTGTACCTGAAGTTACTTGTCTGTTCTAACAGCCAACAGGGCCAAGAAACCAGTCCTGTGAGTTCCATCTCCTAAGTGGACCCAACGTGCAGAAAGAAGAAAACCACATAGAGAAGTAAAGCCAGTAACTCATTCCCTTTGAAAAGGGCCTTGTGAGATTTCTCATTTAAGATTTGCTCTCCTCTGTTCACAGCAGACACTCTGGAAAGAGTAAGTTGGGCTGAAGTCATACCAATAAAGGAGGTTTCTATTTTCATAATCAAAATACTTGCCTTGTTTAGCTGGAAATAGTCCATAATATTAAATTCTATTCAGAGAAACAGATCCTTCACTGGCAAAATACAGCTGTGTACCAAGGCCTTGCTTTGCCTATAAAGTAAAAAGTAGCTGCAAAGTAGAACTGCTGAATGCCCTCAGACATCTCTGGCAACATCATGACTTGACCCAGGTCTCTGAATAGGACATCTTGAGATACTTCAGTTCAGCCAGCACACTTGGAGAGCACGTTGAAGTGGAAATGGAAAACATTTCCATGCCTATACATAACACACTTGGTAATAGTCAAGTAATTCACTTCAGTCTACTATACGGAAATACTTAATGACAAAAAATAATGCTTTATGAACAGTTTAAATGGGGCAAAAACCAAAACACACCACAATAAGCAAACTGCAGTGCTTGCCAGTTCATTTGATTTCTTCAGCACTTCATATATGATGAAACTCACCTTGATTTTGCGCAAAAATTATTGGCCTGTCTCCTATTTGCATACCAGTGATAACCAGTATAACCTTGAAGTCGATGAGATGAGATGCACAGTTATGCTGTTTTTACTAAACTAAGGAAATTAAACCTGAAAACATGGTGTGTACTTGCTCTGCTGATCACGTTTCACACAATATTGTTGTCTGTTACTGGTTAGTAACTTGTGCAAGTTTGTATTTTCTGGGGGTTTTTTTTGTCAGACACATGTGAAAACATTTTCCTCACAGTATGCATATTTCCCCACTTCTCATATGCTGGAACAGACTGTTGTTGTGGGGTTTGGGTTGGCTTTTGGTTTGGTTTTAGGGCTTTTTATTGTTGTTGTTTTGGGTTTTTCTTTTTTTACACAAGATTGTAAATGGCTTTTAGACAAAAGTCACTTCCTTACAGAACTACTGAACAAATAAACCACATTTGACGACAGAGTTGATGAGATATTACACTGCCAGGGTTCCCTTGCCAAAACAATAGAGTATCTGGGCTTTTGTCTCCCTGGATGTGCATATGTGCTTATTAATGTCATATAGTACTTTAAGCAACAGAAATAGACCCCACTGCTCACAACATGCAATGGAATTAGACACGTTTCTTCTGTTAGTCTCTGTGTGTCCCCCCTCCAACAGAGTAACTCAGCTGGTCCTTAATACAGACAAATCCAACCATACAGCAACATTAGTTACTGACAGTCTCAGAATACCACTCTTGACCTTACAAAATTCTGGGTTAGTAATCCTTGCATTATAAATACTGTACCACTGGAGTTCCACATCTAGAAACGTTTTTCTCATTTTAGATTGCTACCAAAACCAAAGCTGAGGTATACAACTGGTCAAGTATACTACTGCTCAACTGAAATGTGGTGTTTTGCAATGAGCTCCTTAAAACCAGCAGCATATGACCAGATCAGATAGGCTTTCTGTATAACACCAGTTGTGAGTACATGCTGCTTGCCAGTCTATCTGTAAACAGGGCAGATGACGACAAAGAGTGCCACTTGCATTACACCCCATCCTAGGACAAGATAAAGCCAACCTTCAGAAAAAAAACCACAGTTACTTCATAAAATCAAAACAGTCTTACACCCTGTGATATCCCCCTTTGCTGTAGGGACAGAGGAAGCTACACAAAGCAAAAACACACCCTTTTCACATTAATACAACAGAATTTCACCAAGAACAGCAAAGCACGATATAACTAGCACGAGCCTGACACCGACTTGAAAAGAAAATGACACCATCACCCAGAATCTTACTTTAAAACACAGAAAGATGGAACATCCTTCACCAGCCTCCAGCTGCCGTGACTTTTATCCAGGAGAAAAACCCAGCGAGATCTCCATTTCAACATCACTGCAAGGAAAGCACTGCACTTACTTAGCATCAGTTCCCAACAGCAATACAACTGAAAGCTCTGCAATCTGGTAGACTCAATGAAGGTTTTAATCATCTAATGAGATTACCTCATCCATGTGTGGTTTCACAATGCAGTCTCACTGGTAGCCCATTACACCAGTCCCCTGACATGCGGTATCAATCATGCTAATCGGCTTACTCCGCTATCACTCCTACAGCTAGATGACTGCCACGCACAGAAACCAACCTGTGAAGAGTGTCTCCTGCACAGGATAACAAGAAACAGTGAATTAAGTACTGCCACGACTGTACAGAAAACACTGCTAGCTCCAAGCCTGAAATTCATGCCCCTTCTAGCCAGCAGGCTACGAGCCACGTTCCATCTTTCAATTTTACAAAGGTTCTACGCTCAGTCATAGCAAAGTACAGCAGCTCCCTTATGCAGAACATTAACTTTACATATAGCTTTTTACACATTTACAGATAATAAATTTCACATTGAAAAACCATAAAAGCTTCACAGGATATCAGTACCTGCCTTTTTTCTGAAACACGAGCTTCCCCAGCTCACAAAGCACAGCACACTGGCTGCTTTCCTCTTACCAATGTAAAAACGTTCTAGCAATTAACACTCTTCACTAACCAAAGCAAGAAGCATCCAACCCCAAAGTAACACAACGCATGTACAAATGAAACATGTTCGCTTTGACAGATGAGGCTAATGAGAAAAACCTAAATATTAAAACTAAATTTAGCCTACATTTTGTTCTTTGCCTGCAAGGGAATAAAATACCTTACTCCCAGACAAGACAGGAGTCCAGCTGCTGTATACAGAGTTTAAGAACGCTAGTGACACTACAGAGCAGTAACGTACCTGGAAAGAACAACATAGTCTTTGTCAGCACAGAACACAGGCACTGCACAAGTGTCTGTTTTTAAACTTCTCCACCCTCAATAGACCTAAATATTTAATTGTGTCCCACTCAGCAACTTGATGTTGTTTCCAAATTTGAACTCTACTCCAATAGTCTGCTACCAGCCTTCTGAAACCAAGATAGCCCTTCCCCAACCCACTCCAAAACTAAAATAAAGTAGAAAAAATCCTGCTGAAAAATACTGAAATGCCCCTCAGGGTCTCAGCCTTGCTACTGAAAGAATTTAAGAGGGGACAGAGCACAGGGAAAGACATCTTTAAACAAACTAATAATTATCTCATTTTCACTCCTTTTTTCACACAGAGTCAGCTTACAACAGATATCCAGGACAAAAAGTCATTAGCAAAACCAGTTAAAACATGATTTAACTAAGACAATACTATAATGAGAGATGTTAGGCAACCGAAACCGCTTACATTCATTGGTTGGTCTATCTGTAATAAGATCCCTGATGTTATTAGCTTCGTTTCCATAAGGATCCAAAATGCTAATTAAATGAAAAAAAAAAAAGTATGAGTGGCACTCTCAGTGTAGAAACAAAATACCAACAAAAAAAGATCACCTTCACATGACATTTTTTTACCTTGCATCTCAATTTGCGTAATGCCTCTGTTTGATATTCTATAAAATTGTCATTTAAAGTAACCCTAAGCCCAGGTAGAGGAGTAACATAAAGCCTAAGGAAGCCACATTTAAGATGCAAGAATTAATTTCTAATAGCAGAGTGCAGACTTCATTGGGTTTCTCTCCCTCATTTCCCCCCAACCAGTTTTGTTTTTCACAGCGGAGAGGTGCACACACTCAAATGTACACCCTGTAGTGCTGACTAAACCCAGACTGGGCACCATACAGATATCCAACTATTGTTCATAATGGTAAAACACCAGTGAATCACCAGGAGTGCTCAGAGGATGAGGAAGGAAAATAAAAAGGTTGCCCTGGAAAACAAAACAAAACCAAACAAACAAACAAAAAAACACCACCACCCCCCAAAAAAACCCCAACAAAACAACCCACACCACATCTATTTAACATATCAAGTCATTATACACCTTTCTGCTCATTTTTCTGAAGGATTTGGAGTGGGGGAAGAGCAGCACGTAAGAATTCACTTGTGCAGGTGACCTATCATTTAGATTAGGCTAAGACTCAACTGAGAAATACTCTTCTTTTTGATAGAAGCTAAGAAATGGGTTCATGCAATTCCTGAATGTGCTTTTTCTTTTCCATCTCCTAGTTCCTAAAATATTTTTTCCTAGCACAAGGTATTCTATAAGCATGCTAAAAATTGCACAAACACATCAGCAACTAATGGAAAAGAGTGAAGTATAGGAAGAAACTGATTTGCAGCACAAGACAAGAAGGAAATAGGGATTTGTGAACTGCAGTTTTAAAAATATGTTAAGACAGCTTCCCAGTTACTGCCATACATGAAGAAATTATCTCAAGCTTTGTATAGAAGACCATAATAATGCTTGATGCCTGACAAATCATTTTGGATTAAAAATAAAAAACATGCTATTTTGGACATATTTCTTGTTGGTCAGAACCTATAGATTGCTCCACGCTTCTAGCCAAGGCTTTGCAAGAGGCACAAATGTTGAAAGAAGGTTTTAAGAAATATCTTCCCACCTGAGAGTAATTTCTTTCTGACTCTATTATGATGAAGCAGAGTCTGAAGCTGTACTGGAACTTACACCCACAGAAAACTTTAAAGATGAGAAAATGCTTCTGGAGATGGACATTTGACCACATGACGTATGGGACTGGGGTTGTTTGGATGCTTCTGTAATTTTGCATATTTAAAAGAGTCTGTCCTGGGAAAGTGCAGGTGCTCCTTAGGCCAGCGTGCTTTCAAACCTCACCTACAGGATTTACAATGGATACAGTTCAGAACCACAAACCTCAAGGTATATGCTGCACGGCACCGCCAAGACCACGTCTGTAAAAAGGCATATCTCAGCCTGCCCTTGCAGTTCCTGTCTAGTGCACTGAAAAACCTACACCAACAGCACCAGACAACACACACACACACACATATATATATATATAGGCTGATAAACACACTTTATTTGAACAGCTCAGAGCAAGGAGGCCTGATCACTTCTACTGATATTATTGCCCGACCAGCTCTCTGGGAGGGATGAGGAATGAACAACCATTATCAAGGGACAGACCATCTGAAGAGTAACAAGCTCCAGGGCGTTGTCTTACTAATAGTCAAAATAAAAAGCTGGCCTAGACAAGTCTTCAGAGGCAGCAGAGCTCTAGCAGAAAAAAACCTAGACCTAAGATGCTGCTAATAAGCAACCTGCGATATCTTCTAATCCCTGTCGTGCAAATTCAGGTCTCAAAATCAAGGATAACATCTCTTCTGAACTCTGCCTCCTGCCCCCAACTTGTGTTATACATTATTACAGACAGAGATATGGTATGCATACATCAGAAACAACACGATTTTACAATTATAAATTACAGACATTTGGTAAGCCAGTGATTTCGACCATTGTTCCAAGATTACCAACTAGTTATTCATTAACATATGAATTGAAACTACATGAGATTTTTACTGTATGAATTTACAGCCCAAAAGCAAACCAGAGCAGCCTCGTTACTTTAACTTGATTTAAAGCACATCTGAAATACTTCACAAAGTGCAGTGGGTGCTGTGGGAAAGGGGGAAGTACTACAGTGTATGCATGAAATCAGAGACAAGACATATGGATTGGCAAGCTGTTCCAGGTGCAAAGGATCATGAAAGAAACAGACCTGTGAGAAGAGGGAAAACTGATTAATCAGCCCCAAGAAAGACATGATGAAATCGCATTAGCAAGCAGGGATACATCATGTGCATTTGTGCAAAGCCCTACCTACAGAGAACCAGCTTTGTGCCCTCTCCTACTTGGGAGAGAGATGTGCTGCAGCACACGCCCTACAACCTACTCAACATGCTTCTAGGGTCGCAGTTTTCAAAGGCCAGCCATGGGAGAGCACTCTGTAGAGACTGCATGAGCATCTTTGATACTTCATCTTCACGATTCTATCTTAAAAGGGAAAGCCAGTTGCATTTATTTATACTTGATCAGAGGCACCTCTTAAGATCATAAAGAAAACAACTCTTGCTCATCCTTGAGGAATCTCCTGAGAGCTGTGCACAGTTGCAGACATGTACTTGAAAAAAAGAAGGAGAAAAACAATTGATTTCCTGCAAGCGTAACGTCCTGTTGTTTTTCCGAGGTGACCTAGAGCATTATCACAGTCCCAGATGTTTACAGGGGGAAACTGCAGTCACTTTGCATAGGACATAGACAGTTGACTGCCCAAGCACACTATTTTAAACCACAAGCTCAATGCTTCACTCCTTTTTCCATAGAGGCTCTCTGTTTCAAACCCTGGAATTGCAAGCAGTAGGACACGAACAAGCACACATTTGAGTTTCCAGCCACTTCGAGTGTGCACGAGGCAGTGAACTTACACAAAGTATTTTTAGACTTCCTGCAATCAACTGTCCTCCCAGCGTTGCTCAACATGACGCACAGTTGTCTGAATTATGCAGTTGTGCTAACGTGTGCTCTAATTTTAAAGTTTCACTTCTGTGTTTTCCATAAAATAAATACTGTCAAATTTGCTCATGCAAGAAGTTGAATCACAAGTGATTAAGGGTCATCTAAGCTAAACCATATTGTGTAAATGCTTATTAAATTAGACTTACAAAAAGCAATTTGTTTTATCTACAGAAGATAATTGTGTAAACTGAACAAAACACTACTAATGATTGGGCGTGTATGTATAAAAAAAGAGGTGGCTAAATTCTGCACAGGAGGTTTTGACATTGCACAGTCACACAAGCCTATGGTTAGTCTTGTTTGGAGATAACATACATCTTCTGTAAAAGAAAATAAAGAAGAAAATTCTCCCTCAACTTTAAAGATCCTGCAAGATGCAACAGCTGAGCTCTAAAAATTGTCCTGTTTTGTAGTATGGTTCTGGAAATCTTAAACAGTTGAGTTGTTTGGGGAGCAAGGGGAGTCAAGAAACCAAGGTGACTGTTTGCATCATCACGGCATCTCAAGCTGTAACTTGACCCTTTCTTGGACACTTATCAGCACACGTATGACAAGCCAGACAGAAGTATTCCAATACAAGATGTTCTTGCAAGAAATAACCACGGACAGGGTGATTACTGGAACAACCTAATTACCCAGCAGAATTGAGTAACAAATCGTTATTTGATGCAGCTCCAGACTATACACTATTATAATAAATACTGTCATTAACCATGATTATGCATTATCTCTAATGAAGAAGTTTCAAATGAAGGAGCTTGCAAATTAGCTGTGCCCTACATCTCGGAGCCAACAAAGGAATCTTAGAAGTCTTCTGCTACCAATTTACATGAATAAGATTGGTCCAGTAAGATTCTGATGACACTTCTTTCATTAAGAAAACAAAAGATGCCATCAAGAAGTGGAGCTATGATTTTAAACTGCTACTGATGTGTCTCTTGTGGACTATGACTGCTCTTGCTGTACTTGAACACTGTGACTGTCACTTACAGAAGAAACTGATTGCCACTTTTGGTGACCGCCTCAATTCATCATCCCCTTATTACTACCATTGTTATTAGAATACTAAGTTATAGAAAAAGCCATCATGCTGTCCTAACTATTCAGAAAAAAAAAAGTTAGAATATATTTCACAGACTAAAGCTGATGTAATTGCCTTTGATTCCTTTGATTCAGGGCTCAGCTGAAATTGCAACGCAAAAAGTACTTAGTTTTAAGGAGTTACACATCAAGTCAAGGATCCTCTTGTTAGTAAGCACACACAGAAAACATTTCTCATTAAGATAAAAAGTTGTTGGTTTTGGCATTTGAGTTTTTAGAATCCTTCTCCCCTTCTGCACAGCACAATCAACAGCTCCACAACTGGATTGTCCAAAAAACAGCTTTACTGAGCTGAACAAGTCTGGGGTATTTGGTAAAGTATAGATGGCTGCTGAATGGACAAAACATGCAAAGACATTCAAGCAACTGTTTTACACATTGTTCTTTCCCTTCTGCAGCACACGCAAGGAATTTTTCTGAAGTATCCTCTGAAAGCAAGATGATTCTTGCTATCACCTGCTGGTCCAAGAGTAGCACAGCAATTTCAAGGAGATCTCACCCACAACCTGCGGATTCCAAAATTTGGCTACTGCTTTTAGAACAACCTTGGTCCAATTTTAGACTTTCAGCACAAACAACAGTAGCCACAAGAATAAAATAAACTCTGAGCTTTTCAGAAGTAAAATAAAAAAAGGAAGAAAATATAATCAGGCAAAATTCCAGCAGTCAGATTAGCTTTAGGTTTGCCTGTGTGGAATATCAACAGTAACAACAAAAAGGTGACACAGAATCCAAACTGTAACAACTCTTGCATTTGGATTGATACTCAGCAGTTGTCATGGTATTAGCCAATTGTCTCACTTCAATCGCTAGGAAACACACATCTGTCTTACTTACTAGGGATGCATTAGGAAAGACAGAACCCATCTTGTCACTGTAATGCTGCTAATGTGGAATAAAACCAAGTTTGTAGATCAAACAATAGAGTCAATATGAGAAGAAAGCATCGGTTCCTGAAGAGAAGGCACCGATTCCTGTCATGCATCATATTTGCATTGTCTTTAGATCGTGAAAGAATGAGCAAAAAAATAATTGAATATGAATTATGTGAGTGTTTTAACAAGAATTTAAAATGCAAGAGCTACAAATAACTAACCTAAGAAATATGGATAGGGGCAGAGCATAAATGGAAATTTTTGTTGATGACAAATCCATACTGGAGTGAAGCAATGAGGCTGGTATTTATGCCAAGAGTATGTAGACTATTTGTAATAAGCACAAGGGGTACTCCTATGAACTATTATTAAAAAAATTAATATATATACACACACACACGGAGAAGCATGCACACAGAAAACATTTAAAACCACAAGAGAGCTCAAACACTCAGTTTTATACTCTCTGGTTGGACAGATTGCAAAGGTGAAATGCCTTGCCATCTCCCCAGCCTCCCCTCCTTTGACATTTAATAGTCAGTCCTTCTGTATTCTTAATAAAAAGAAATACAAAGTCACACTGAAATAAGTGACTGGAAACTATTGCGCTTCTCTCTACAGATATGCCCAGTTTATACTGCTATCAGACCCTGACACCTGAATAAGAAAGCCTGATTATATTTCATACTGGCTGTTACAGAGATCTGCTACTCAGAAGATGCTTTTCAAATTACTCTCCAATGCTTTTAACCGATAGTTAAATGTAGCCAGAGGAAAGTGTTTCTTCAAGCCTTATAGGAAAAAAAAAAAAAAGGCAGTTACAGGTAAAAACTGCATGTATAAGATAGAGAAATTTACACAAATCAAGTATCTCAGATCCCCATCTTCCTAGCACATATCCAAAGGACTACAGTAATAAATAAATCAATCCACACAAATATGCACACAAAAAACCACCCAAACACACACACACACCCCAAAATCCCCCACACATCCTTTTGCATGAATATTACTGCTATATAATTTGTTGGGTGAACTTGAAGGCAAAGTCAGAGCAGAGCTCCTCTTTTCAAGCAGTTAGTACAAGTACCCCTAAAAGCAAAAATAACGCAAAAGTTCAGTTTAATTCCAGTATGAGAATACCAGCACCTGGGACGTGACAGCGGCCAAGGTTAGCTTTGCCTTTCCTCACTTGAGGAGTGAGCACCAAGTATCTCTGGACAATACATTATCTCACAGTGCTTCCTTGAACACAGGTGCTGGACAAAGGGGAAAAGAAAATAATCTGTTCTTCCAAGGGAGAGAGACAAAGTGTGTAAAACATCTCCAAAACACATTGTCCTTCTTTTCTCTTTGCCTATCACAAAGTTTTTCTCAAAAGCATGGAATGAGCCACTTGCCAGATCCATCTATCCGATGCACTAGGAAGAAACAAGATACTGTGCAACACCCTTGTTCTCTACTAGTCAGATTCAAACACAAATTACTGCAGTATCACAGAAGTTTAACAAGTTACTTCAATAGCAAAGAGTATATCCAGGTGTTTATTAGGCTTGTTCAGATAGTTATGAGAATCTAGATGGTTAGCAAACCCTCAACAGGAATGTTTTTCCCCTCCAAGCTACATGTTCTAAGGAAGCATAACCTACTGGGGTTTTTTTTTTGTTAGCTTTCTGTGGTATGTTTTCAAACATTCTCCCTTTTATTATTATAGTTCTTGAGAAGAGCTCATAAAAAGATTGAGGAATTGCTTTCTCTAAAAGCTGACCAACATTTTTTAAAGCACAAGCGTATTAAACACTGTAGTAAACCCAGTGAGTGCTTCACCGCACATTTGAAGTGTCTCCACATCCAAGTACAAAGTCACTGAGATAACAAGCAGAGAATTACCAAGTTCTAGGTTTATGAAATGGATTTATCAAATTATGACACAAAACCCATCAAGATGACTTTAGTTTTCACATGGTTTTTTTTTTTTCCACCACAGTTTAGTAACCTCTACGCTGCTTCAAGTACAAAGCTTGACTGCAAGAGCTTGACTTTTTCAAAAGCAAAAGGTAAGTATAGAAACTTTCAAGATAAACCGAGTTGCTACTTCTGTTTATTGCACCAGTGGCTATGATGTACCACATTCTGCTACAATGTAAAATAATTTGGCTTCTATTAGCTGCACACCCACTCCCTTATTATAGCCCACAGACCTTAAAACGCCAAGTCTGTTGACCAAGACTTTCATCAGTGAAACGCAAGTTGCTTAATGACTTAATGGAGACAGACCATTAGCTTCCAAACCAGCGTCGGTTTGTCTAACCAGAAAGAAAGGGAAAATCTCCCAGTGGGATAGGAAGGGAGGCTAGTGAGGAGAGGAAAGGAAACGTCAAGCGCACGAGCAGGCGTTGGATAGGCGGAGGACGGCGGGACAGCGCGAGCAGACCTACCTTTCCCCCGGCGCTGCCCCGCTCCGCGTCTCTGCCTCACATTCTCCGCGCTGCGCGTCGCAGCCGTCTTCGCCGAAGCTGCACATACAGCACAGCCTGGCCCACGGCCAACAGAGTGACTTCAGCTGCTCCATATTAATATGGGCACAGAAGCAATAGGCAGGGGACACAGTGACAGAACACTGGGGGGGGGGGGAAGGAGGAGCTGCACCCTCTGCTCAGTCTCCCCAAGCTGCCAAAAGGCAGCTGAGCAAGAAACCTGCTCACTCATGGGGGACCAGCACTGGAGCGTTAAGGGGGCTGGCACCTGCTGTGCCCCGTAACACAGGCCACAGCTTGGTTCAAAACAAAAAACAACAGGCAGACAGAGGTGCCCCCTCCCTGCTGTCCCTGTTCAAACACCAAGGTATTTAGAAGGCCGCTGGACCAGACCCAGCCTCCTCAGCCCCACTACAGTAAACATGTCAAGGGGCACCAGCCACATGATCGAGCACCTTGCACCGACACTTGACAAGTGGAATTTCTTCATGGAAAAAGGGTAAGATTAAAGGGAGAGATCTTTAAAAGGCCTTGAAAGTTTCAAAGAGTGATAAAATGCACTAAATTCCTGCAATAAATTATCTTGCACATTCCGAGCTATTTCCTGATACACGAGCTGTTCAGTCAAAAACTTAAAGGTCAAATTTGCATCCATAGCCTCGCCAAGAAGTTTTCCACAGAGAAAAGAGGAGAATAAGAAAGACCAGAGAAGCAGACATGACAATAAGAAATGAGCATCTTCATTTCACACAAGATAAAGTCACATAGAGTGCAGAATCAACCTGGAGAAGTGAGCTATTAGTCTTGTTTTGACTGATATTTTTTCTCTTATCTTTAAGCCTATTTAGTGATATTTATTCTTTTCTTCACCGTTACTTGGAAAGCTTTCTTTCCTTAAAAAGAGAGGAGGGGGATTACTGACTGTCTCAGTTTAAATCCTTCCTCACACTCCCACACAGATTTTTTTCCTTAAGGACACTTCACAAGTACTTCATTATGTCAGAATTTTTTTTCCCCCCAGTATATATAAAACAGCTACTCACCATTTTTAACTCAGTCAAGCTGCAGCCAAGCATCTTGCCACAGAAGTTTAGAACTAGGCACATGGCTGTTAAAAGATCTCAATGCTTAAGTTATAACAGCACACTTAAGGCAAGAAAACACATTAAAGTGCCAAAGGTAATTTCTTACCTATGTCACTGTGGATTTCTAATGGGTTCACCTTGTGTTTGCATGTGGTTTTGTGTTTGGGGTTTGGTTTTTTTAATTTTTTTGTTTTGTTTTCTTTACATTACCTTGTATTGAGAAGTGGAAGCACCTGTATCTTTCAGGATCTGCACATACCAATAAGAAAACTAAAAGATGTTATTTATGCAAACCTGTTTAATTCACAATTAATCAAGAAAGCGTAACATTAAAAGGTCCCACATTCTACCAGCTGGTGTTTTAGTGAGATCATGTTCATATTAAAGCTGATATGCTACTGCTCTCAGATGGGGAAGAAGGGGAAAGGAAAAAAAAAAAAGCACAGCTACATGCATGCCTTATTTCTACACCTCAGACTGTCAATAAAGCCTTCCAAGAACAAAACAAAAAGGAAAACCCTGTCTCTTAATGCAACCTGGCACTATGATTTGCAAAGTCAACAGAACAACACTTGAAGCTGTTACAGCCTAGTACTAGTATTGCAGGGATCAAACCATAATGAGTCATGCACAATTAATATCCAAGAAGGAAGACTTCTCGGTAGCTTCCAGGCTGCCACTCTGTCCCCCTCAGCTTCTGTGCTGGAGAAAAGCTGCAAGGTATATACCCAGCATCACTTATGCCTGTCACACACCAGGGCAGCTGTGCTGCCTGGTACAGAACCTGCAGAAAGCACTAACTCCACTCAACCCTTCCCTCCCCACTGCAGAAGCAAGGCAAGACCAAGAACCCAGGACTTCTTCCACAGCTCACTTCAGCTTTCTCCTGTAAGGTCACCATGTAGTCTGGAGACACAGGTTTAGCCCTTAAAAACATCACCCTGTTACCATCAGGTGCTGTGATCCACCAGAACACATTACTGAAATTCCCCAAGAGAACAGATTCAGCCCAGCTGACAGCAACTGTAGGTCTGAGTGACATATTAAAAAGCAATCAAGCTGATTACATTATGCATCAAAACACACTTAAGTGGTACAGTTTTGCTGCAACATTAAAAGAACATCTGATCTTCCTCTGAAGAAATATGGTTTAATTGTCAAGGGGGAAAAAAAAAGGAGATCAAATGGAAGGAACAGTTTTTCTTCAGTGCTTTCTGTATTATAACACTAAGGCTTCCCACACCAAGTGAATGTTTTATGGAAGCAAAGGCTGAATTCAGTGACCTTGCCCTGGGCAGATGGAAGGGACTGTAACATTACGGAGTTCCCCTATTCCTTTTGGGGTTTTTTTTGTTTGTTTTCTTAGGTGGAAGTTATTCCTGCCACTCCCTTCTCACCAGGTATAGGTTCACTTCTGAAGCTCCCAGTAAAGCACCTCTCCTCTCAAGCAGCCCCTTTTTGCTGTTGCCGGCCAGCTGCTCTCCAAGTTTCTATACTCAGGGCCCAAACAATGAACAAAAGCTTCTGTCTGAAGAAGAAACATTTATCAAGTCAAGAGAAGAGGAATCCAGCAGAGATAAGCAACAGCAGAGAAAGAAATCCATCTGTGTACCTTGTTCTACAAGCCATTTCTTCTCTAACACGTCACTCAACAAGACAGCAAAGAGCTCCATTATAGATGTGCTCCATTTCTGCTGGAAACAAACAAACAAAAAACCATGGACACACATTCCCCCACAGCAGCGACAAACTACAGGTGCTGACAGATCTGTAGAAGGACCACTCCACTCCAGAAAAGGGAAGAGAAGATTATGAAGACAAGACACTGTCAGAACTTCTCCTGCCTGTCCAAAAGCAAAGGCTGCACTAGACCTAATTAAGAAATTTTTGAGCCCTCATAAATGCAGTGTAATAGAGAAGCATCTGCTGGAGATACCAGCCAGCTGCCAACAAGGTGTCCCACGTTCCTCAACATGCTGTGGAAGCCCTTAGAAAGCTCTTGCTTATCCAGTTTGACAGTATAGCGCAGTGATGTCAAATGGGAGCTCTCCTGTTACTTTTAATTGAAGAGTTTCCACTTCAGTTTCCTCCAAGTTCTGGATGCTTGACTAAGGGACACAGTATTAATTTAAGTCAAAGCAGCTGCAGAGAGTGAGAGACACACTACAAGTTTGTACACATTTCTGCATACCTTTGCATCAGTGTTTTTAACTTTGTATGGCTTTTTCTTTAAAGGCCTAGAGAAAACTACATGATAGTATTGTGAACGTTAAATTCATACTTGGATTCAATGCAAGGTAAAGATTAAGAAGGAATATAGAAGTATGCTTTGTTGGACCCCTACCAACTCTGTCTTGGAACCTCACAAAGCTCCAGAACTTTGTAGATGACCTTTGAAGGTCCCTTCCAACACAAACCATTCCACAACTCCTCTTACGAAGGGTGACACCTGACACTAAGGCACTCTCAGAAGCATCGCAATTCCAGAATGGAGAATTTCACGGGCAGCCAAGAAGGTACAATAAAGAACTAAACTGATGGAACAATTAATGCAAGACTTTCCTCCCGACATACTGTTATCAGTCTGCGGGTCCCATACACAGCCCTGCATCACATCTGTGGCACAAAAAGCAAAAAAAAAAAAAAAGTCATTTTCCAAGGAAAAAAACCAACCAAACAACTGATTACATCCCACAAAGCTTTCCACAGAGAGCAGAGTAATGGATGTCTCCTCTACCCACACAGCAAGAAAGAGACTACCAAAGCAGCAGTCAGAATCAGCCAGCATGCCAACAGGAAAGGTTTCACATTTCAGCATCAAAAAAAAAACCCAACCCAACAAAAAAAACCCAAACAAAACATGACAAAACAGAAAACAAACACACAAAAAACCCCACCAAAAATCAACACCCCACCAAACACAAACACACAGAACAGAAAAGGAAATTCTGCTTCCACGCATCAGGCCTGAGCAGGAATATTCACTAATGAAGGTTCTGAGTCAAGTAATAACCTCAACAGAAAAGTTCTTCCAAGTTATTTTTTGAGTTATTCAGTTAAAAGTCTTTGCGTTTTATATCACGATCCAACTAATGAAATTCTTTCCAAAACCCCACCCTTCCCTCCATGCCAGAAGTTCACAAATTTGAAATTCTAGCCCCATCCTGGATTAACAATTCACTGCTCTGTCACCAAGCTGTATTTCACAACCAGCCTTTAACGTACTCGTAGCAAGAACCATCTACAAAATCCTAAACTGCCAAGACCTGCTCTAATGCTCCCACTCCACTTCCTCCCACTCTTCACTCGAGACTCCAGTGCAGCCTGAAGGCAGACACGCAGAGACCAGGAGTCCAGGTATTTTTCTGCTATAGCAACCAAGGTATCTATTGATTTAAATGGAAAGATTCACAACATGTCAGGAAGTCTGAAGCAGAATCAATAAAGTTATTAGTCTCATTTCATTCATCCCTCATGAATTAAGGAAAAGGAGCAACTATTAATCAGAGATCAGTCCACCAGTACACTACTGCAAGATGCTGCAGATCATGTTAGCTATTAGTGTATACAGTGATGATAATTAATGAAGAAATCCTGCAGAGCACAGCACTCACAGCTATAAAAAAAATACAGTTTCTCTACTCTGAGTGTACAGTGTCTAGATGTTCTTAGTGACTTCAAATTTTATTCCTGTAGATAGTTCTGAGAAGGCTTGTCAACAGCAAAATTGATTTCTGAACACAAGGAGAGAAGGCTGTAAAGAATCTGAACTGTAAAGACTAGTAATAATAATGAGCATTTGTTTTTAGCATTTCTAATTATTTTTTATATGACAGCATGAAATTCGAAGATGAAAGATTTTAAATAGCAAAGCTATCTGGAAGCAAAACTCTTAGGAAATAACATGACAAAGGAAGTGTATTTATAGGTCTGCAAACGGGAGGGTGGGGGGAAAACTCACTCAAGCAGCTGCATGGTTCTTGCACAGACAAAAAAATACAATTATAAAAGGAGGGAAAGGCAAAGAGGGAAGAAAGTAAAGCAGATTAAAACAAAGGCTCCAGTACTTATGCCTGTCTCAGGTTATTGTGAAAGCAGTGGGTTTTTTTGGTCTTTCGTTGTTTTTTGTTTTGTTTTAGGCGTTTTCTTTAACTTTAAAACTAGTGCCTTTTTTTTCCACCCCCCCCTACCTGATCCAGTTTTCATAAGTGCCTTTCCCAGTTTTCATAATTAAACCCATTAAATAAATAATTATACAGCTATGACGCATGTTGCTATGGCAAGGATTGCGATAGCAAAGATTCAAGCTTTTATGACTTCACTACAAGGTCACATAGAAGCCTGTGAACAAGAAAAACGTGTGGTGAAAAAGGCTACTTCCATCAACATCAACTGCAAGGAAAGACACCAGGCTGAAGTATGCGGCCGCGCGCTGGAAAGCGGCCTCAAGTGCGAGCGCTTCGTTTTGCGCTCCACTCTCCGCCACAAATCAGAGAAGGCAGAGAAAAGTGACAGCTGACTCTCTCATCCTTCTGGTTTTGTCTGAAAGGTGCATTAAGCACAACCCTCAAAGAGCGCGCGAGGCCCCAGGGCCACATACATTCATTTGCCCGCTAACCCAGCTGAATGCTCTTTTGCCTTTCAAAGCATTCATAAAAATCCTACAAGACTGCTCTTTAAAGAGAATGTATTCCTCACCGGCTACCTTTAAAGTGGTGCTCAGGGGAGATAAACACCCCAGCCTGCCTTCCCATAGGAACATCAGCATCTTCTGTGCCTGCCATTCCCACCAGCAAAGCACAAACCCAGCCCAGGTGGGAGCCACACGACAAGGTGCACAAAGAGATGGGTGGTGCCAGCCCAAAGCAGGGTGGGCAGGTACACCCAGGGACCTCCACCGTTGGCTGCCCTCGGTAGCTGTGTGGTGGTCTCCGCGGAAGGTGACAGCCAGGGTAGGACAGAGCCCTGCTGAGGCCTTAGCTGAGGAGGGAGGAGCAGGGAGCAGCCTTCAGCACTATATCAGACAGGGTTTAGGGAGAATCACAGAATGGTGGAGGTTGAAAGGGACCTCAAAAGATCATCTAGTCCTTGAAAGATCATCTAGTCCAACCCTCCTGTCAGAGCAGGATCACCTAGATTAGGTCACGCAGGAACGCGTCCAGAAGAAAACCTGCCCTTAGATTACCAGCCAAGTTTCCTCCCAAAATGGTTAGAAACCCCTGCACTTCACTGTCACCAAATGACACAACATGTGTGATGAGAAAGAAGTTGCCCCTTGGCCAGCAGCTATTAGCAGCACGGTGCTGCTGGCCTGGCATCAGCCCTTGGGGTGACAGACGCTGTCGCACCTCACAGGGATGCACAGCCACCAGTTCCCAACAGAAAGCACAGCTAAACTACAGCAAGGAGCCTCCAACTTGTTACTATTTTTACCTGTTAATCTCACCCTAAAAACACTTGCGTGGGGGAGGAGGAAAAAAAAGGATGATTTAGTGGGGTGTCAACTAAAAACTTCTAATCAAATAGATACATACATTTGAAGGCAAATAATCTGCTTTGTTTGATGCTGCTCTACGGTGAAGTCTAGAGCTTAGCATAGAGTATGAAGCAAAGAGACTTTGACATTAAGAGAAGAGGTGGGAGATTCAAACTTAGAGATGAAGAAAGCACACACTTGTGCTGAACTTTCAGAACAAGTTATTCCAGTTAAACACTTTTCTTCCTGAACTGACGTAGCATAAATAAGAACCAATGAACTAATGAAATGCAAAGCTTATCCCGAAGCATGAAAGTATTATAATTGTGCTGTGCTTTGCTAATTTTAGAAGACGAAAAAAAATGACTATACTATAATAAGTCAAATGTAAATATACAAGGCCATCCAATCACCTGCAGTGCATCCAGCCCACTTTACTCAAGTCTTCTCCACATCTTCTCAATTTAGGGCAGTAACTGCAGCAAGGAATTCCTCTACGACATCCAGTTTGCTAGATAAACAAATCTCTTCTGCTCCACAGAAAAGTTTACCCATCACAATCTCTTTCACTTTAAGGCTGAACTTCTTCCTGAGCTTTCTCCGCCCAAGACACAGAACTATCAGACAGTGCAATAAAGAAGTATAAAGTTTAGCATCTTCACAGTGCTCCAAGCCCACCTTGGGCTCCACCGTCACCTCTGGATCCCAGGGGAAAGTCAGACTTTGATCCAGAAGGCCATCAAAACAGGGAAAAACAGGAAACCCCCAGATTGTGATGCTACATTCCCTTCCAACCTTTTGGAAGGGTGGAAAGAGCAGAAGGGAAAAATAAAATCTGAAAATGTTTAGTTTCAGTGGAGCTGTACCTTTAGTCTTAAGAAGAAATTTTATTATTTGCCATCATGTTGAAATTGAATTATCTAGTTACTTGTACTGTGACAGAAATAACAGTCAAATGTTTCTATTTTATCAAAACAGTTTTCTACAAAGATCATTAAATCAATATGTTATAAGGAAATATTTCCATTTCTCCAGGTATCATTTCTGACATGACTGTTTCGTTGCAAACCTCAAATTTCTTGCTTGAGAAACTTCAGGATCGTAGAGACACAGATGTTACGTGCTAATGTTCCAAAGGGAACACAAAAAGCAATGCTAAGCATAAACCCCCCCACACCTTTACAACAGACCAGATTCCATAACTGAAGCAGTTATCATGAGCAAAACTGATAAAAAACCCCAAAAAACAAATGTTAACTGCAGAACTTGGTTCAAACCCAGACTTATTTCAACTTTGAGTAGCTCTGATGAACTGGCTTACTTCTAGAAATTCTTTACTAAGTTTTCCTTAGAATTAACTCATTAAGCTTAGATCAGGAGCAAAAGAAAAATGTTAACTGGAACAATTTTCCTTAGCATTGAAAGTGTTACACTGAGTGACTACCACATTCTTTTCACACTAGATCTCCTCAGTGAAATAAGTTGTTTGTAGTAGCTGTATTATATGAAATCCCCCAAATATTCCTACAACGAACCCCAGAAGCTCACCAAAAGACCAAGAAGGCCGTGAGCTTGGGGTGAGCTGTGTTTGTCTAAAAATGAGTAAGAATGAATAAATAAATCACCTCGCTTGATACAGAACAGCCACCAGCACAAACACTTTCAATTCTTTTCAGAACAAGCCCAAAGACCACCAATAAGAAACAATGCAACTTGCATTCACCTTCCTTAGGAACTCAGGTCCCTGCCTCTCTACCTTTGGTTTCCTTTTTCAATCCATGAGAATGGTTATGGCATTTTTTTAAGCATCTCCGATTTCCTACAGTCTGCAAAGAAGCGCTATCAGCATTATGAGGTATGTGGCAAAAGCATATAGATTTCATATGCCATCCCCGTGTCACAGCACAGGGGTATATTTTGTTAATGCTATGTAAGATATTACAGTACATTCCCTTAGCTCTGCAGACTTGAACCACACTCACCCAACAAGACAGGCGAGTTTGGCTTATACAATACGTAAACAAGCCTTAGAGCAAACATGCAGTAGAACAAGTTGAAACATTGGTTACATTAGTTAAACCTCATTACACCTGAGTAGCCTCTTCATTTCCAGTTATTCCCATTAAGAACACTGCAGGTTAGCAAGATCAGAAAAATAACGAGTCATCATTTTCTCCATCCCCCCCCATTCCAGGGATACCTTGCACACAGAGATGCAGCAGCACAATTGCAGGAGTGCACAAACAGCTCTGGACAACTTCCAGGTGACTTTCCCATCTATATGCAGACAACTTTCTCTTTCCCACCCCCAAATACAGTCATTGCAAAACTCAAACACAGAGGCTGGTCAGTTCTAACTCCAGCAGCAGCCTTTGGTACCTTGAACGACATAAGACCCTGGTGAGGTGGCTCAGACGACTGCTTCCTCTTGGACAGCAACAGGCTTGGATTGCATTCTGGCATTTGGGATAGAGAGATCCCCTCCTGTGCTGACTCAATTCTGTCTCATCACACGTCATTTTTAGAGCATTTTTTAAGACCTTTGAAAACAGAAAGCTCTAGCCCCAGTGGTCATACCACCATGGTCAAAGGTATCTCCCAGCTCCAAATCACTGCAGACTTGCCCGACACAGACTGGGAGAAGAGTACCTGACAGACTCAGTCCAGGGAAGACAGGACTGATGCTATAGGAAGCACTCGAAGACTCCGAAGTTTTTTGCCCCATTCAGAATAGGGAATGCACGTGGATTTACTTTATTATTAGAGTAGTGAGATCATCAAACAAACAACAACAAAAAAATTGGCTTTATAGTTAAAATTGCATTCTTTCAGGGGTCAGCTTTCATATTTGTGTTTGCTTTTATATCTCAGTGGAATTTGAATCATGTACACTATTTGGGGCTTTACTGAAGGATGACCACAAAGAATCTTTACAGCTGATACAGAAGACAGCAGCTTATCTTGGCAGCACTCCTAACAGAGCACAGATAATTCCCAAGCTCTCCCGTTTGTATTCCGTCGTTGTTTCTATGCACAAACTGAAGCCATTTCAGCCTTGATGGTTCTCCATATATGCCAAGTTGTAGCTACAAAAGAATCTCTCACTCTACCCAGATTAGACATTTTCAAGATCAATTATGTTGAAAGACTGCTATATGCTTTCCAAGCAAAGAGATGGGATCAAGTTTTTCAGTGTGAACAGTCCTGAAAAGATCATCCACAGTTCCTTCCCTCAGTAATGTACCATCTCAGAAAGATCTGAGTCAGAAGAAGAACAGGGAAAACAGTTATTTCAGTTATTCTGCTCTATAGGGTGTCCATGTCCATTTAGCATGGGCTGTATTTTTGGTTTTGAGCTTTTTGTTTGTTTCTTGTGTGTGTGTGTTTGTTTGGGTTTCTTTTTTTGTTGTTTTGTTTGGGTTTGTTTGGTTTTTTTGGAAGGTGGTATAATTGCCATTTTTAAACATGATAAATAATGTGTCAAAAAATAACACGCTTAGAGTAACAGCTGTTTTCAACACTAACATCCTTCTTGTAAAAAGCCCAAACTTTACCCTTCTAGACACTGAAGCGTTTCACAAAAATGCACAAGAAAATAGAATAACCTACAACTCCTTTGCAGACATAATAGAAGACATTAGCCTTAATTATGAATTGAACAAAAAAATACTTGTTTTAACAGTTGAGAAACAAGTTTAATCAGTTCACTCCAAACTTAGCACAGACTTTAAAAACAAAAGACAAATCTGTTAGAGCAAACAGGAAAAATACTGAGATATAAGTCTTTATAGAGATACAGTGCAGATATGAAAGGCTTCAAATACAACCTTGAAGTAGTACAAGTTCCTGAATTCACGAAGAAAACAGCTGTTGCATTTAGAGATACACAATACAGTCAGCAAGCCTGACAAAAAGCATGACACCAGCTACAGTTGGTTCTGTCGGGTAAAAGTCTGTGTGTCCACCCACCCAATGGTGAACATAGGACATACCACCTATGTGTTCCTGGAAGAGGCAAATCTAGGGGTCAAGAGATTTAATGATCAGGAAAATGGGGGTAGAGAGAATGTGAACTACAAAGGCAGCTTCTAAGAAAAAAGAAGATATACTTCAGTGGGTAGAGAAACATTAATGATATCACTATACAGAGGACAAGTTGGAAGACTTTGAGGAGCAGAGACTGAAGCATGTGCCATTGATGTCAAGCTTACGTGAAAGGAGTGTGGCAAGCCATCCATGGACAGATCAATGGCAGAGAAAAGCAAAGATGAAGAGATACAAGCTAATGCAGAAGCTGCAAATCCCCACGTAAAGTGAGGACAAAATAAAAAATAAAAAACAAACAAAAATAATAAAAAAAGACTACCCCCTTTTAGTAGAAACATGAACCAAGTCCGTAGAGTAGCAGGGTATATTGTCACAAGGCTAAATACACAAGCTTGAGAAAGGATCACTTGTTTCTCAAGTGAATAAAGATGAAAGGGGAAAAAGCAGAGAAAGAATGAACCATTGGCAGAAGAATCTGCTTGGAATAGGTCACCTGTAGGTAGGCCTCTGCAGACATCTGCCAAAGTCATGAGGAAAGACTGAATCAGGCAGAAGCCAAGGCTTCCCAAACATGGAGATGCACCAGTAGATAGCTTTCTGGGAAGGCTCTTGGCTCTGAATTTTGCTCCCGCCTGCTCCTTACAGATGACCTTCTGGGCATACTGCAAGGCTTATTTATTTACCCAGGCTTTTGCCTGAAGGATACAGGGATGGCTGTGAAGATTTACCTACTAGGAAGGCAAAGAGATACCTTCTGTTGGCACATCACTAACTTCTAAGTTGTTTGAATTGGTTTAATTACTATATACACACACACCGAGAGGTTAAGGTAAAAGCTGAAAAATGCACATTATGCTTTACAGTATTTAGAACATATTTGGACCTTAAGGTAAGTTTTACCACACTCAGATGTTCAACCAGTTCTTCCAAATCATTTCATTAGAAATACTTACTTCTAATCCAGAACTCTAACAAACTTAACATGAAAAGACAAGAGAGTCTGCTAAGATAATCCCTGACTAACAGAGCTGCGGTTCGTTCACACAGTAAGTCCTTGTTATCACACACAATAATTACCCAAACCAAAAGTGTCTGAATTATGCTACTAAAACCTTACAGATTGCTTGGGTTCTGCCTAATCTTCACAATACACCCTGGGGCAAACCTGTTAAATCATCCTTCTCAATCAAAACCTACAATCCTGCAATCACAGCTGCATCTGGGTACCTTCCTCCACAGATGACTAAGAGGTTGTTTGAATGCTACTGGGGAATAACTGTAGTTCAGTGGAACTACATTGAATGGCCTCAATGAACTTTTTTCCAATCAGTCTTTTTCACCTACAGAGCTGGTAATTTAAGGATCTGTTAAATAAAATAAATAAATTACTGTGGGATGCTGCATTTCTTCATGAAAAGCCAAGATGAACACATTGAGTCAACGACTTCTCTTTTGAAATAGTTTAATTCTCTAAGGAGATGACTGCTTTCCCCAAATGATGCAGACAAGTCTGCTGCTGTCTGGGCCAATTCAGAGGCTTGTTATTCACTACTGGGTTGATTTCAAAATCAGACTACCCCTTCAGAAAGTTGCAGAGACTATGACATCACATTCATGATAATTTATTGCACAATTACAGTGGCTACATCCCTGGATTTTATTTCGTGGGAAAGCATGTTTCTACTACGGTCTGAACCATTTTCTTGGCTGATGTCTGCCTGCAGAGTTACAAGTTTTGGTATAAAGCTTAGCATGATTCCTCCCACCCCATAACACTACAAAGGTGGTTTATAGAAACTTAAATCTGTGTCATTCAATCGCCTAGAGAAGTATTTGCACTTCCAATTGAGACTTACTGGAATTTCACAGGCAACTCAGAGAAGCACTGTCATCGCCTTAGACGAATGACAACAATGAAATCGCTGAGATTCAGTGCAAGAAAATACTTTAACCTCAAGTTCAAATGAAAAGATTTGCACACCCATGTGATATTTGTTGACTGAAACTGATAAACTAGTACTGTGGAACATTACAGGATAACTTAAAGTAACACAAATGATTGAAAGATTGGGTTTTGTTATAGTTCGGTCAGTGTTATCTTCATTCTAACCAGAAATACTTTCTATTACAAGCTTAAATTAAAAGGCAATAGTAGACAGGTCCTGTAATACTATAATTACAGGACCCAACCCTTACATTTTTGCTTCTGATTCAGCAAAACTTTCACCATACAGCATACAAAGGACATAGAAGTATTTTTCTACGTATGTACTATTTAGTTTCAAGAACTCCAGAATGCACGTGACAAATGGATAAAACAAAAATATTTTCATGCAGTCGTTTCTACCTTCTGTTCCCACACAGCATAGTGTTGTTAAGAAACAAGATGCCACTGTTTTCAACAGGAATATACTATAAAGCAGATGCTGTCTTCAATCACACTTCTTTCTTCCCAACTCCCTAGCATTGTTCAATACCCAAATTGTACCCCCAAGAAAGTGACTTAGATATTCTAAATACAGAAAACTCATTTCAACTCCAACCATAGGAATCAGTAACTTCTCCCACTACTGTGGAAAAAAAAAAAAAAAAGTAAATTCTTTCATTACACAAAGGCAAACAGCCTAAGTAGGCAATGAAGACAGACGGGGTACCCAACTCATTCGCAACTTCCAAGATGGGCTATCAGCTCCAAAAATCTCTCAAACTTGTCTTCTTGAGGAACTCCACTCTTTCCTTTAATGGGCAGATGAGAACAAAGGGCACAAGGCAAAGGCCACATGTCCCTGTACACGTGCAACTTCAGCCACAGGAAACTAGAACACAAGGCATTCCTACGCCACATAACAGCAGGGTTCCTTTGCTTCTGTCTTTTCTGCAATTGGTATTAAACTAGGCTAGAGTAATATTCTGTTGCTTTGTTTTACTGGTACAACCTGTCAAATTTATTTATTTATTTATTTTAAATCATCTGTGTGGAGACCATGCTTCCCATGCTACACAGAAGAGTCAAAAAAATCAAGGTAAGTTGTAACTGTTGAAAAAAAAAAAGAAAAAAAAGACATTTTCTCTCTCACAAGAAAGCACAATTAAGAAGTCAACATAACATTCAGGGTGTTCTTAGCTCATCTAGTCTGTCCTAAATATATTTGACTTACTCTCACCTTCTTCCCATCTTAGTAAGAGTAATCGGAGAGGGAAGCGAGGATGCACAGATGGATAGGAAGGTACAAATGCAAAGTTGCCAAAACAAGGACAGGATCTCTTCTCTACTGCTCCTATTTAACAAGTTAAGCCTATTTAAAGAGTTCCACATACTATTGCAGTGTCAGAGCTATAGCCTTCAGCACACTGAGGCAGGTTCATCACAATTCAAGACAAATTTTCTCCACCAAGTACAGAAACCCACAAAGAGAGAGTACGAGTACATCAGGAAAGGTGGAAAGACCTCAGGGGTGTTAGCTGTGGCTTCCATGCATCATTCTGGAGCCACAGTCAAATCAAAAAGAAAATTAAGGACTTTGAAAGCTAGAAATAAGAGGATAATCGGAGAAGTGAGGACAACACTCCTATTTTAAAGCTTTTGCAGACATGGCCTTAGAGCTTCAGCAGGCTGATGGAGGCAAACCACATCTCCCAAAGTGCCCCATGTTATGTTCTCACCTTCCAGTGAAAGAATCCAAAAAAAATTAGCAAAGTCTTAACATTAAACCAGACAGTGACCAGCTAAATGGCAGACACCGTGTGTCTCAGCACTGTACAGACATGCTAGGCATGAGAGAAGAGGCAATACCAATGGCAGGAACGCCTGAGGTAACCTCGATGCTACTGTTACTAACTTCAGAAGCTTGTAACCCACTGTTTATACTCTTTTATCATGCCTACCATTCACCTGCTTGGCCTGAGCAGCTGCAACAGTGGAGGAGATGGGAAAGACAAGGGAATCAGCTGGCCACAGAAGCATGCAGTAAGCAGCTTATCCAACCTGTAGGAACCTAACTGAGTTAGGTTCCCAAGCACACTTCCAGGGGGACCCCCACAACCACCACCACCTTCTTGATAAATATGATGTTAATATTTCGAAGGATGGCAGGAGTAAAATGTTTGTTTACTGAAGGCAGGAAGAGCTACCTATGATTCAGACATTCAGAAGTGACAGGAAGGATCAAATTATGCAATTTAAAAGGAGGAAAATAAACACAAAATAGTTGTGATGAGAGGAAGGAGGAGGAGGAAAGGACACAAGAGACAGAAGTTCTGGATCTTCTCCCTCGCTGGTGCAGGGCTGAAGCCATCATCGCAGCAGGAGGCCCCCATAGGATTTCTTCACCTTTTAACCCTCATCCTACAGGCCCTAGCCAGGGACTTTCCTCCTTAGCACTGAGTAAGGAACATCTGTCCAGCTGAGTCTCCCAGTTGGAAAGGACCGATCACAGCCCTCCCTACTCCCTATTTCATTTAAGCAGAGATTTCAGAGAGGAGCACTCCCTCTGCTCTCCCTTTAAACAACAGCTAGCAGAAGCAAAGGATCAAAAGGCAGACAGAAAGAAGGCTCATTTTCCAGCCAGCTAAGGGAGGTAGGAACATATTTCAGCTCTGTCGGATGCTGGTTGCAGAGATTGATAGGAAAACCTCTTCCCGTCAGGAGGAGAAGCACCCCGATGGGAATAGCACTGCCTTCCCAGCAGTTGTTGGAAGCAGGCGAGCATCTCAGCAGTGCTGCTTACAACTTTGCACCTCCCCTCTGCAGTTTGGTAGATTGGCTCTCAGCAGTACATAGCTAGCAAAAGTTTTCAGTTTGTTAAATTGCAGTAGGTCTGCATAATTAATGAGCCCATTCCAACGCTAAAGCAGCAAACAAGATTTGAGTCACATCAGTTATGGCTGCACCGTAAGAAAACACCATCAAAGAACACTATAAAATGTATGTCATGATAACGGTGCCTCCCTTATATGCTCAGTAAAGATCTTCTTGCCACTCTCTTCACAAATCAGACAATAAATTCCTGCCTTCTCTTTTTTTTTTTTCCTCCTCCTGGCGATGCAGAGATGCACAGATACATAGAGCCATCAGGTCAAGGGAAAATGCAGAGTGTAAACTGAAGTAATGCTGACGTACACACCACAGCAGACAACTCTGCAGTTACTTGTCCCAGGACAAAATTACCCTGGGATGAAACCAGAGTTAAACTTCCCAATTTACACTAAGGAGTCATTTGAATGCTACTCTTCACTTCATAGCTTCCCCCTGCCCCATTTCCCCCTTCCTCTCCCCAAAACTCCAGAAAGGAAAAAACAGGTTTTATCTTACTAATGAGTGGCTCCTGAGCACATGTAAGTGTGTTCTGCCTGCCAACAGACCTCCAGCAGTGACGAGTAACTGAAGTTATTTTTCACAGTGCTGACAAGCTTATGCAATTTAACTTCATTTGTGCCGACAACTGTATTAGATAGGTCATAACTAAGAGCGTGACATGACCTCAGCTTGCAGCTTTAAGGGCATTATTTCACACTGAGTAACAAGTCATTAGACTGCAAAATCTATCCGCATAGCATGATGCAAATAATTTCAGCAATAATTGTGTAGAAACAGCAAGAGGGAATGCATTAGAATATGCAAGTTTCAGGAATACACTTAGTGCCATACCTTGTACTTACTCTTGCACTTCTTAAAGGCATCTCCCTTACCAACAGCAAAAGATTTTGCAATCAAAAAGTTTAACTAATGCCACCATGAGAACATCGCTCGGTACAAGATGTAATTGAAAGAAAGAAACATTTCTTTAATGAAGAGCACCACAAGAACTCGTGGAATTATGTAACAAGAGATATGTTCAGAAGGGATAGGTTTTTGCTAGTTTGTGGCTTAAAACTTACGTCAAGTTAATATAGATCACTACTTTCTAGGAAAGCAGAATTGCCAGATGGGATCGTGCCCATTGCCTACCTCTGACACTTCCAGCACACCAGCAGAAATACAGAAAGCCTGGACCACGGAGGTGAACCAAAGGAACCAGTTACAACACAACATTTTAGAAGCCTCTTCGTCTCATAGCCCAGAGCTCCAACTGCACACGCTTGCAGCTGGGGGATTCTGTCCAAGCCCCCTGGAATCTCCTGCATTCCTGACGTGGACACCATGTGGCAGAGCACTCCACTGCCTCATCTGTCCTGGGAAATGCCAGCCTCTTCTGTTTCCAACTGCACTCCATGCCCTCCCCTCTCCCCACACCCAACTTGTTTTCTTTTTTAAATTAAACTACACAAGGACAAATTGCCAATTCAGCTCGAATCCACGCCTTACTTTAGCAAGAAACAACTAAGAGAGGATATCAAAAAAAGAACACAACACTAATCATTACAACAACCACTAGGAGCATCAGATAAATTATCCCCACCATCTCTTTCCTAATATGCTCCTTTCTAGTGTTTGCTGGGAAGGGGCAGACTTGCTGTCAGTTTAACCGTATTTTTAAGGACTACAGATGTTTACATACTTGTTTTATTTTTTAAACAATAACTATTTGATAGATTCTGTATATGGACTTGAAGTTCATCAAGACTTACGATTGCTCGCATGCTCTACACCAAGAGGTTCTAAAAAGCAATCCTTCTCAAGTATTGATCCTTCCCTGCACCATCCCACAGCCAAGCACAGCTTCTCTATTGCATCTGATCCTGCTTAAGAATCTACACGGAAACACAAACGTCAGAAAAGAGTAAAAGAAACATGCATTAAGTGTGAATGGGAACATCTGTCTGGCACATTATGTGACTCAGTGCAGTTATTCTTCATATGAAAGGAAAATGACAAACTGACACATTATTTCCAGAATTCCTCTTTTTTCTTTTTTTTTTTAAACAAACAGGTATAATTCCCATTGTGAAACTAAAAGTCCATTTTTCATCTGATACCATGTGTGTATTTACCCTTTTAATAGCTCTCCTAAATGGACCGTAATTCTTGTGTGTTGATTGCATCAAAGGTCTATTTGAAGGCAGGGGTATTAACTGTGTTTGAATGGCTTCCTGTATTCTTATCCCATACTCCAAACTCATTCCTGTGAACTCCTACTGTCAGCAATAAACACCTACAGAAGGTTTATTTTGTTTTTAAACCCCAAGCCTCAAACAACGTAGAAAAATAAACCAAAACCCCTCCCCTTTTTTTTGTGTGTGTGTGTTGTTTTTCTTAACTTTTTCCTTTTCTTTGGAGGCAGAACTACTGTAGCTGTAACCCCAGAGGGAGGAACGTGCTGGCCTGCAATAGTGAAACCCATCGCATTCCTCCTGGGGTGGAGACAGGCTTACCCCGGAGGAAGGCAGGCAGCAGATCTGCCATCACCCTGCCCCAAGGCTGGCTGTGCTGCAAAATGGGTGGGGAGGCAGATTTAGTTTGTGACAGCCACTATCTCCACTGCCATGAAGGATTTATCCGGGCTTGTTTTCACTTATAAAGCAGCAGAACAATCCACACGTGACCAACTAGATGGCAGGAAAACTCTTGTGTGGGAAACAGAGACAAGGTTGGTTTTCTCCTGCTAGGCAAGGTCATCCCAAAACCTTGCCATCATCCCCAGTCACTGGGTACAGCCCCAGCCTTGCCTGCGCGTAGCTCCACATCAAGATTCCTCATCCGAGCTACCCAGCGTGTGGCAGAACACAAAAATTACCTCCTTTCTAAAAGCTTTTTCTTCGGGCTTCCTAAATATTCTCAAAGAAAAGAAGCAGCACAGTTCCTGAAAAAGCATAGTTTAAAAAAAAAAAACAAAAAAAAACTCTGCCAATAAATTGCTGTACAGAACATGAATGAGCAAAAACTTCTACATTTAATTGAGTTCATGTGGGGCGTAAACTCAGCTGTCCAGAAGTGACAAGCTGGTATAATAACTTGGCACAGTCTCCTAGCAGAAGTATCACCTCTTTTTCATGGTATGCTTTTACACAGAAGTAGTCGTATTATTATGTACAGATATTATGTATAATAATACACAAGCCACAAGGACATAGCTGCTTGATTTTTTTTAATTACACGTTGTTCTACTACCACTTCCAAGAGACAACTATCATGCTGTCATTCACCCCAAATAACTGCCATTTACCTGAAAAAGGAGAAAGAAAAAAAAAAAAAGGAAGAAAAAAGGAAGAAAAAAGCATCACTGTAACCTCAGGGAGTTTAATCATAAAGTTGTAATTCTGGTGCATAAAATGCAATTAAATATGTTCCTTCTCCTTGTTCAAAAAAAAAAAAAAGCAGGTTAAAAAATTCAACAGCTAACACGGTCTCTTTCATCTCAGAGAAAGTTACCTTATAAACACAGCACTGGATACTGTTAAGGAAACAGATACTACATAACATATGATTAGTTTTTACAACTAGAAGCTGTGCGGCATGTTCCAAAGAGCCTCAAAAGTGAATCATGGGAAACAAAACTTTTGTCAACAGCTGGAATCAAGACCAAGCACAAAAAAAACCCCACCCCAAGCTATGTAACCTTTTATTGGAAGCCATTAAAAAAATGTTTAAAAGCCCAAAAGCTGAAAAATACAAGCATCATATTGCACTGAGCAGTATTTACAAAGCTAACACTATTTGTACAACTATGAACACTCTCCCAAAGTTAGCATGACAGAGAATTCATGCAAAAGGAACTGCAATAGCCTAATCAAGAACTGATAAAGGGGGAATTGAAAATAAAAAATACTTCATTTTCAGTCTGGAGACCACAGAATCTAACCCCCCCCACACACACACACACTGCCCAGGAAAGAAAAACATAGTAGTGCCTTAGGAATACTTGTTTAATGTGAATTCAACTCGTTGTGTGTGTGTACAGTCCTTAAACCAGCAGCAAATTACATTGGATTGACAATATTCACCTCCACACAACACACACCTGCCTTGGCAAGACTACCCCTTTCTGTCTGATCTTTTTGCCTGCCTTGCTCAAGTAATTTGCATGACATAAGGTCTGTCCCTCCTAATGAAATGCTGCAATTAAATTGCAACAGTTGAAATTGCTTCCATTGGCAATAAAATTATTAGTAATTGAAGCATGGAAAATTTTCAGGTCATTTAGAAAAGGTCTCGAGAATTCTGTCACTGCAACACTACAAAACAAGTTGGGATGAAAAGAATAAGGAAGCGTATCTTTGTTTTATGTTTATTGGCTCTACATTGAAAGAAATCTTTTACCTCATCAGTTGTACTCCTTGATGTAAGAAAATATTTCACTCAAAATAGCAGCATATAGTTTGGTGTCATCTATTTCTAGACTAGAAAAAGTGATAGTAAGACTAAAGAAGTATGAGACACCCAAACCAGAGCCATATACAGTACACAAAATCACTTTCTCCCTTAAAGTTACTACATTTTGAATCCCTGATGTTCCTTTCGCCTTTTGCCAAGACTTTGTCAAAGCCAAGAGCCATATTTAATGGGAAATAAATGTATTCTAAATCTCCATATGAGACTACATTTTATTCCCATCATCTGATCCAAAAAGTCATGGAAAAAAAAAATTGATAAAAATTCATGCCTTAGAAGTGTCCAAACCACCACTCCAAGGTTTCTAGAATTTTAAGAGAGAAAAGGACACTGGAAACAGTTTTATGCCTGTCACTTTCCTCTCTCTAAATAAGGGACTTTTGAATATCAAGAAAAGATGTATGAAAAAAGAAGGACTATGCCTCATCTGAAAGAGTGACCTGGTCAACCAAAGGCCTCCAGAATTGATGCTCATTATGACAGCCAAGGCCTATACTTTTGTTTAAAAAACAACAAAAAAGCTAAGCCATTTAATAAGCACATTCTTTTCCTCCATATATCTAATTCACGTTTCACACAGCTGCTCTGGGCATATGACTGACTTAAGATGCACACAAACCAACATCATCTGCGTGTCACTGGAAGTTAAACTCATGGTAATTCATCATTTCCTCTGGCTGGTACATATGTTGCTTATAGGGGTTGCTCAATGCTGTGGGACTTCATACGTACATGGAGGAGCAGTGTCAAGAAAGTGGGAAACAAATTGGTTTTTCCACTTCCTTCCCCTGCTCCTTCTTAGTTCTTCATTTAATTCTAATCCCCTGCAATTTGCTGCACCAACTCTTATTAAGACACCTACCAAAGGACAGAAACATAGCAACAGGGTATCCATAAGCTGCTGTACTTCCCAGTGGGAATGATCTTCCACATCACAGCAAGTCAGAATTTGACTGTTTCCTCCTCACTCACCTATTATGGTCCCAAATCAGGGGTTACTATTTAACAGCTACTAAGAAAGACTGTTCTCATCAAGAAACATCTGTAGGATATCTGGGTCATTTCATATGTCCAGTAGTTCATTTGCACTTCAAGAGGAATGGGGTGCTATCTGTTACCTGAGTCTCTGACTCTCCTCTCTACACCAAGAAAAAAGTGTTCAAGCAGTTCAGGTACTGTCTGACCATCCAAGCTCAGAAACATTTAAAATTAACACTGTACCTCAGCGTGGTATATTACAAGAAAATTAGAAGAACTAAGCAGAAGATACTTATCTTACTTAGTACATGTATATTGGACTTAATCTGCTTTATGTACTATAATCTGCTCTTACCCTCTGAAACCATCCACTGACAGTTAATTCAGAGCATGTACCATAGGTCAAGCACTAACAGTGATGTGGCTTTGGCAGCAAACTCAACCACCAGCTGCTAATGTCCTGTCAAAGATGATAAATAGTTGTATGATGAGTTCCACGCTCCTGAAGTGAGACTGAACCCGAACTGCAGTCTGAGGAGGCAGGTATATACCTGAAGTCATACCCGAGATCATTTCAGCATCTTCAGTCAGCACCCAAAATAACGCAACTTCCTTCTCTAATCACCATTATGTTTAGTCATGCTTTTGAATTCACGGGTTAGAGTTTAGGTATTTTTAAATGCGGGTTAGTCAAGTCAAAATACTGGTTTCTGAGCAGTACAGAGCAGAAGGGAAAGGACAGACAACCTTCCCCAAGGAAAGGTTTCTGCACACACTGATTCCTGCAAGGGCATCAGCAGCTCCTGGAAGTGCACAAGCACAATCAGCTCAAAATATAAAGATGTGACATAATGTTAATTGATTACACTCATCTGTCTGGAATTAACTTGACCCAGCTCTACAGGGACAGCACTGAGTGAGGTCAAACAAGTTTATATTATTTGGGTTTTGGGTGGCTTTTTTTTGTTTGTTTGGTTGTTTGGGGGGTGTTTTTTTGTTTGTTTGTTTTGGGGTTTGGTTGTGTTTGGTTTTTTTCTTGTTGTTTTTGTTTGGGGTTTTATTTGTTTGTTTGGCTTGGTTTTTTCCCTATAAACCGACTGGCTTCTTAAATTTGCTCACTATGCTTATGGAAGGTCACAAAAAAGCTATCACACAAACAGGTGCCTTCCAGAAAAATAAAAAAAGGCTTTTGTCAGGCACTACAGCTTTTACCAGATCACAGCTATTCTGCTGAATAAAACATTTCTTAACACCATTACGTATCTTAGCACATGTAAGCATTACTCAAGTCAGAAGAGGCACCTATGAGATTAGTGTCAAAGAGCAAGTGCCAAACAAAACCAAAGTAAAAGATTCCACTTCTACTACTTTTGTACATACGCTGTCTGAGCCTATAGGTCAACCATCAATGAATAGTCTAGCAGCCCAGCACTTTTTTAGTCACTGTCTACAACTGAGAACATTAGAGTTAGTCTGAAAAATATCAGTGTCCCTCATGTCCTGAGGAGCTCAAGCCCATTTCTCATTTTTGAACTCTCGGGTTTTAAATAATTAAAAGTACTATCAATAGGAAGAGTCAAATAACCACAGGATTTTTAGTAACAGTTACAGTAAAAATGAAGGTTACCTAATTTACTTCCAAAATCATCAACCCTCAAAGTACAGGAAAGCCTATCAGGTATAGAAAAACTTAAACCCACTTACCCTAAGAAGTGTTTTCTCCTTTCCCAATACAGTTTATGCAAGATGTTTTTGATGAAGTCTTAGCTTTTATCAAATAAAATGTGTTTCACTCTAACTGAGACATGTTAGAACACAGAATTATTACCTCAGTAGACTTTCTACAAACCAGTTCCATCAACAGACCATCAACACCAAGACCCTGACTTTAAGCACATCCAGTTGTGATCCTGAGTCCTAGCCACCCACCAGGCAAAAGCATAGTAGATCTAAGAGAGAATTATAAGACTTATTCCTATTCCCTCCAGCTTTTCTCCCTTGATTTACCAAAGACAGCTGTGTTTAAGTAACTGGTGGTTTCTCAGCGTAATGGCAGTAAAAATCCTCTATGCTGCTACCACAAAGAATCAGCTATTTTAACTGGCACGTGCACAGCAGAACTGCAACGTCGCAGAAAACCACGAAGCCAAGGTTTACTATCACTTCTTAAAGGACAGATAGGGAGAAAGAGGCTTTCCAATTACATCTTTAAAAATTAGGAGACCAGAGCAGAAACACAGTAGGTTCACGTGAGGGCTTAAACGTTTGCAAAATTGAAGGCAACCGAACGAGTGGGGCAAGAACACAATACAGAGGGTAGCAGAAGCTGTGAAATTCAGCAGTCATCCATCCCCATGCACAAACAAGTTCTTTCATGTACTTGTGCAACCACAGCATAGGCTGTGGAGACCTATGCAATATTTAGTCCCAGCTCCTTTCCTCTTCTCAACCTACATCCTCATCTTAGACCCCCAGCTGACACCAGTATTTGCCTTGGCCCCAGTCATCTGCTGCTGGGAATGACTAGTCTATTCCAGCAAACAAACTGTTTGGAATACCAGCGCCAGGGAACAGGTGTCAATGGTGATCAGAAAGCTACTTACCTAATGTTTATTTATTTATAAATTTTATTTGTTTATTTTATTTATTTCACACACGAACAAGATGTGAAAATAGGACTCCTTTCAAAGGGGGTGGAATATATCCTTGGCAGTAAGGCATATATTCATGAAGATCTGATTTTTCCACCTGCAGGACAGGGTTGGCTTGGTTTCTTGGTTTCGGGTTGCTTTTGTTTTGGGTTTTTTCCTCCCTTTTTTTAGCCTCGAACTGATTGTAAGCCAGCTTTATTACCGTGTCCAACTGTTTCAAACTAAAAATTGAAGTCCCTGTGAAACATATGTCCAAAGTACTAGGTTCAAAGCGCTTCATTTCACCCTTCCTAAGAACTGAAACCATATTTAACTGCCATTTCAGACTTTTTATCTCCCTTCCCAGATGGTAACCCAAGTTTGCCCCAACACTTGCATGCAAAAACTAATGGAGCGTGAAGTTCCAATTTTCCATATACATATATATATATATATATGTGAAAAGTATGCGTCACAGAAAAGCAATTCCCTACTGAAATCACTTTCCCATCTTTTCGTCTGGAGCCGCCTCTTGAAACATCACCAGCATAAAATACAGCTTTCAACCACACAGCTTTTCTGTGCCTTCGCCTAAGCACAGAATTACAGAGAGCACAAACCAACACTTCAGTCAGCGCACTCAGATAAAGTTCATCGTCTTAAGTACGACAACTTTGTTTGCTCGAAGACGGCGGTCATGATGTCAAGGTCATTTTTAGGTCTTTGAAGTGAGCGTGAACCTTTAGCCCACAACTGATCAAGCACTACAGACAAGGAGGCAGAATTTATTATCAAGTCCTTTAAACAGCTCCTTTCTTTTACACAAGCAGAAAACAGTCTAAAGCAACATGCAGGATTTAAACTTAGGACCTTATGGTCTACAGTGCTCTTAGATCCTAAACCAAGTCATGCTCATATCAGCTTGTTGCACTATCGCTCTGATACTCTGCCTCCTCAAAAACCAAATCCCCTTTTCAAGTGAAAAATAAGGAATTACTTCTTTAGAACAGGGAACCATTTGACCAACACTGTAGACAGGGGTTTTTTCCACCAAAGCTTTTGATGTTATTCCAGTATGGAAGTAAAGCTATAAATATACCAAAAGAGAAGTTACGTGGAAAGAAAAAAAAGCTAGTGTGCTTAGGGATTGATTTATGGTACTGATTTAGGAGGGCGAACTCTTGCTCACAACTCCATCCACTAACAGGATTTAAAGTTTGAGCGGGAAAGGTGTTCAAACTTAAAAAACATTAATACTGCTCTTAATTCCTACACATGAGTAAAGCAGCATCCAGTGAATATAGACATACCTAGGGAGGGGCGGCCACAAATACAGCCCACGTCCAGTTCTGCAGGGAAGCACAGCCCTGCCATGACCCATCGGGGGATTCTGTTTGCAAACCTGATCCTGTGTGCTTCACGTGAACAGGATTTTTTTTGCCATGGGGACCCCTAGAATGGGCTATCCCAAGTTTGGTTTTTTTTTCATTTTAAAGCAGTCTTGTTTCACTATTTTCCCGGCATTTAAAAACTTATCCATAACAGCAACGGTTCTTTGAGAGGTAGTTGTTAATCACTAACAGATGAAAATAACATGGTCACGTTAAACCTCACATTCACAGATTCTCAAACAAACCTAAAGGTTTAACTGCTTCAAAAAAACCTCAAACCGACACCAAAGCCCCACTAATAATTGCAAAGGCCATTTCTATTTAAATACCACCTAACTAACTAAATGAAAAATAAAAAAAAAAAAAAAAAAAAGGAAAAAAAACCAAACAAGGCCCAACGTTTCGTCCCAACTGCACAGATGCCTCGAAGCGAGCCCGGTGCCAAGGGAAAAGGGCTCCGCAGCAGAGACGACTCCTGGCATCACCCATTCCTCCCTACGTGACTTGACAGCGTCCCGGCCGGCCCCGGGGAGCCCCGGCGCACCACGGCACCGCTGCTGTCCTGTCACGAAATCTGCCCTCTCAGCAAACGCGCTCCATTTTCCTGCCGACAGCGTCAGCCCCGCTACAGCCTCTGCTAACGCGCCGACTGCCGAGCAACAGTCGGCTGAACTTCAAGCAAGAAAAAGGCACTTTTCTTACAACTCCCCCCCTCCCCTCTTCTCCCCGACGTGGAGGTCTCCAGTTCCAAGGGCAAAAGGCCCTCCCTCCGGCCTCAGAGGAGAGGGCTCTGGGGGCATCCCCTGTTCCCGCCGCCGGGTCAACGGCTCCGGCTTCTCTCCCGGCAGGAGCGACTGTGGGCCCGCCGAGCCGAGTTACGGGCCGACCCCCGCCCTGCCCTCAGACCGGGCACCAGCACCGGCACGGCAAGTGTTTACGTTTAAAAAGACACAGATACCGAGCCCGGATCCACTGGGAAGACGGAGAAACTCCGCCCCCCTCTCTCTCTCTCTCGCGTCTCCCTCAGAAAGGCGATAAAAGAAGGGCGGAAACATCTGACCGCTCGGAGCCCCTTTTGAGAGGGGGGGGGAACAAACAGGGAGGGAGAAAGGAGAAAGGAGAGGGAAAAGAAGGGGAGACTTAAAAAAAAATAAAAAATAAAGGGGAAATAAAGTGTCGGGAAGCCCCGCGGGACGCACCGGGCGGGAGTCCCGGCCGAGAGGGCGGCTCGTCCACGGCGGGCCCGGCCGGGAGGGACCGCGCGCAGAGGCCGGGCCGGGCGCGAGACGAGCGGGGAGCCCCGCCGCGGGAAGAAGCGGGAAAGGGGAGGGGAGGGGGGCGCGGACCGCGAGTGGGAGACGGCACTCACGTAGCGTTTCAACTTCTTCTCCGGGGGGGACTTTCGGAGCCAGCCCGAGCAGACCACCTCGCCGCCGCTCATGGCTGGGCCGCCTGCCCGCCGGGGCAGTCCTTCTCCTTCTCCTTCTCCTTCTCCTCCTCCGGCAGCGGCAGCGCCCGCGCCGGGACGGGCCAAGGGAGCCCCGAGACGCGGCGGCAACACCGCGCCCGCTCCGGCCTCCCGGGGCTGTGGGGCGAGGGAAGGGGAAGGACGGAGTGGGAGCGGGGTGTGTGTGTGTCTGTCTCTCACGCACAACGACCGGCGGGAGCGGAGCGGCGAGCGGGACCGAGGCGAGAGGTTCCCCCCTTCCTCCTCCTCACCGCCGCCGAGTCACACGAACATCGGGAAAGACGACAGCGGCGGCCGCCGCCCCGCCGCAACTTCGGCTCCGGCGTCCCAGGGCAGGATCCAGCCACCGCCCCGAGTCCGTGGCACCGCCCCCCGCGCCGCCGGGACCCTCCCGCCGGGGAAGGGCCGCGGGGGGCTTCCCCTCCCTTCGCCCCGCCGCCGGGCCGAGATCAGCGCCGGCCGCCACGGCTCTCGGTGCTCTCTCCTTCCCTTTACCCTTCCTCCTCCTCCCCCTGCGCCGGGAGGAGGGGATCGGCCAGGGCTCCTGCCTCCTTCGCCTTCACATCCGCGGGGGGCGGCCGCGGCTGGCTCCAGCCCACGGGCCGGGTCTTTTCCCTCCCGGCAAGCGTGGGAGGGGTTTACCCTGGTATTCGCGGCGTCGCGCCGTCCCCTGTCCGTCCCCCCCAGCCCACTTTTCTCCACGGCTCCGGCCGCCGCGGCCAGCCGAACGGCGGCACCTCCCCGCCCTGCCTGCCCCCGCCTCCAGCTCCGGCCCCCGCGCCGCCCCGAGCGGAGCAATCCCGGTGCGGCGGCTCCCCCCGAAACTCCGC
>WUAM01000119.1:6726185-6747224 GCA_024336885.1 Actenoides hombroni
AAAATAATTTTTTATTAAAATAATTTAAATAATTTAAATCAAAAATTAAAGTCACCAAATGTCTTGGAATATTTTTGATACCCAGTGGGAAAATACAGTCAAACCCAGGGAAATTAGCAAAAAAATAAAGATGCTTTTGAGGAGACGTCCATCTAATGAATGCACAAATGGCTGTGAACATTGCAAATAAGGGACCTGCCATCACAAGACAGAGATGACGGCAAGAAGGTGCCCTTCTAACATGTGCTCAGACTACAGAGTGACACGTTAAGGCCCAAACTTACGTTGTTTGGTACTTTGCAGAGAAATCAGCACCACTACAGATGATCTTCTCTGCAGACTTCAGGGTGCCTCCATCAGAAACACTGCTGTGGATGGGAAGGGACCTGTATTTCTCTCCCCTGGCTAAGACCTTTTCTCATCACATTGGAGGGACTGAAATCCAAGGTAGAGGTTGAGGAAAACAAAATCACAGTTCGCTGATCAGGCTGTCACCTTGCCCGTGAAGTCGAGGTCATCCAGCATAGTAAGAAGCGTTGCTTACTTGATCAGCCACACAATTCCAGCATTGAGTGTTGGAAAGGGTGCGTGACAGGGTGCTCATGACCCCGTCAAGAGGACATGCCTTGGCAGGGATGCGAAATGAGTGCGATGACTCTTCGGCTCACTTCTCTCTGAAGAGGAAGGGAGAACTTTCACTCTCTCGCTGGGAAGAGCGGGTGTTGTGAACTGCGGGAGGACAGTGGGAGGGTGGAGGGGCCAGGCATACAGGGGGCTTGGAGCCAGGCATACAAAGAGGGAGGATGATAACCCACCTATTGTCATCCTCTTGTCCCAAGCAGCCGCATGTTGCAGTCAGCTCGCCCTCTGAAAGCTGTCTTGTCCCTTGTGTTTTAACCTGGTGTAAGCCTTTCTGTGAGAATAACATGTCTGTTATTATATGTACAGAATACTGCAGTCACAGAGCAGGAAGATCTGAGTTCACAGCACTAAATTCTGTGCTAATCCTTCACCTCCCACAGTCTGCAAATTAGAAATAATCAAGTGCTGTGATCAAAAAGGCAGGAAGTCCAGACGCTTCTTTCTGCAGACAGCTTGGGTGGAGGGAGAGGACAAGTAACTCAAAAATAACCCTGCAAGCTCTCAAACTTTCGGACAGCTACAAATGTCAAAAAATATGAATTCTTTTTCTTTTTTGTGTGTGTGTGTGTGTCTTTATTTTTGGCAGTGAGCCAATGACTTTTGCTGCACAGTCCCAAGACTCTTCCAGGAAACAAGCAGCTCTGGTGTGCCTTTCCCAATAACTGCAGCGTCCCTTCCTGGTGTGCTGCAGAATGAAGGCACATTCTCACATACAATGGTACCTTTTCTCTCTCCTGGCCCAGCTGTTGGTGAGTTTACAGTAGTAAAAAACGAGGTGCTTAATCCCATTTGAGAAGTGCTTAACACGCCTAATTGAGCAAAGCCAGATAGAGTAATAGTGATAATAAGCTAAAGTCTAATTTCTTACACGCATGTGCGAGCTTGATAAAGACCTATCTATGATCTCACCAAAGGTTAAAAGTAACTTGAAATCACTTCACATGATAAGGTGAGGAGAAGTATCGTAACTTCAGCTGTATTTTATGCCTTTGATCACATTTATGTCTGCCAGTGATTATACATCTTGATCTCTGTTGAGGAATCAGGCACTTCCCTGCAAAACAGCAAAACTTGCACCACCACATTCTACTCCGTAAAGGCTTCACTTGCAAGAAGAGGTTGTTCTGTTCTGGGTACACAGTTAATCTCTTACAGAGGAGCAGGGTATCTTGGTTCAGTACAGTACAATCTTCCCTTTCAAAACCAGTTAGCTTTGACAGTAAAATCTTCTGGTTGAAAATTGAAAAGCATACAAACTGTATGTAGTTCATATTTTGTTATGAATGTTTAATTGCAGGCTCCCTTAAAATGAGTTTATGAAATGTGAACTCTTCCTGACTAGTAATGTCAAAGTTGTTGCAATAGCTTATTTCCAGTAGTTGCAACATCCTATAATCTTAATAAGAACACAGTGAGTTAAATACCTAAGAAAAACAGAGCAGGAAAGCGGGAAAAAAACTGATTTAAGAGTCTATTGCTATTAATGGGCAACAGTGGTTTTGCTTTAATTTTATTCTGTTGCTATCTAGATACACTGCTCACAAAAGCACACTGCATACAAGTAAGGAAGATGGATTTACTGTAGGACAAGAGGATGATGTTATTAGTCAAGCAAAGAGAAAGATAAGGTGAAAAACAAAAATGAAAAGTAAGAATTGGGGAAAGTAAATAGAGCTGTAAGCTGAAGGAGAGTGCAGTGCCTGTATTGACCTCGGGTTTTTTTGTCTTAAATTGCAAATTTTTTTGAGATAGGGAGTGTCTTTCTGCCCTGTGTTGAGATCTAACTCCAGGACTTCTCAGGCATTAAAACCATTTTCATTTCCTCCAGGGGGACAGGAAAGGTGTTGGGATAAAGAGCCATGAGGCAGAGCCTTGGGTGCTCATATTCACCACATCTCCTGGCAGATGCAGGATTGGGGGACCATGTTGGAGGCTATTCTGCTCCAGCTCCTTTCTAGCTCACAGAAGGCACTTAGTATGACAGCAGTGCTCATTATGATGTTACGGAGATGTGGTGGAGAGAAAATATGCTATAAATCCACGCCTGTTTTGCATCCAGATCAGCCTCTTGCCACAAGCAACTGCCAAGTTTTCACATGCCTGCTCTCACACTGCCCATGTTTGTCCAGCTCAGTAGAAAGTCGGTCCTTGTTGCCACAAGCATGCAAATAATAATCAATAACAACGTGGCCTCTGATTTTGGAAATGCTTAGAATAGCAATGTTTTGGAAAACCCCTCAGTCAATGTGTAAAAATAAGACCTCATTGCTACAGGTCGGCTTAGTTGACTGTAAGAGTGTTGTTGAATCTTGCATTTGACCTTTCCAAACCTAACGAAAGATTTACTCTAGCACGCAGATCCTGGCTGCTCTGTCACACTTCTCCAGATGGGCAGGCTTCGAGTGGTGTAAGGTGAGCTATTCTGGGGGAGCACGCTGTGCCTCTCAGGAATGGGGCACTGAACACGTGCGGTACAAACAGCGTGCACACAGGCCCAGTTGTACCAGTGGCAGATGCTGACTTGCGCCAGCTGCGCTATTTGCATAAGCAACTGAAAGAGATGTGCTTGCAAATGTGCATAGTTACTGGACTTAACACGCTGTGAGAAGCAGAAAGTTAAAACACTGAGTTCACATCCAACTATAAATCCGCTCTTCCGTGACCATACATCTGTACTGCTGTTGCCACAAAGCCCCTGCCAAAAACTCAGCGTGAAAAAAGAAGAAACACCCTGCAAGTTGCTGAAGCTAGTGGGAATTTAAATAATTTTGCACTGTACTAAACTGAGGGAGGAAAGTGCACGACTTGTTCTTCAAGGCTGCATAAAAAGAAAGTGTAATTTTAAATAAGAGACTGTATTGTGGTGCAAAGCTTGGTATAAACAATCTGTAACTCAGCATTTAAAAATGTTATTTCCTAAGTTTCTCTGAGGGGAAAGAGCAAAAGCAGAAACATGCTGTGTTTGCTGTTTCTAGTCAAAGGGCCTAGACAGCACCAGAGATGGGGAAATGAAATTGCTTGGGGTAGAGGGATCATACCTTAAAAATATTACAGAAGATGGTGGAGATGTCTCGGATGGCAGACCTTCACTCGGACTCCTAGTTGCTATGTGGTGTACCTGAGTCTGTTTGGGGGCTTTAGATAGACTTTGTGTGGTGGCACAGGCCTCATCCTAGTGCTTTTTATGGGGATGCATTTCATCCCAGTTGCATAACTGTCAACAGCTGCAGTCGATAATAAATGTCATATATGACAGTTGTTAAATGGACTTTTCTTGCTTGTTGCGATGTAACCACCAGGGGAAAGGTGGAAAGCACAGGAACGAGGAAGCAGCAAGTAACCATGTAATGCTTCAGTCACCCTCTATGTCTTTTCTATGTGAAGTGAAAATGTTTTTCACTTCGAGGCAGTATATATATGCTGACAGGAATTCAGTTTAAATGGGAGATGCCATTGGTAAGAAGCCATAGACAAAAACACAGGCTCACATCACGCTGTGCTCTAGCTTTATGGAATTTGTGACCTTCAGCTCCAGAAACACGGGCTTGGTAAGATAAGAAGAGCAGCTCTCCTAGCTTACCCATAGATAGAGACCTGATAAACACTAAGTAGTTTGGCATGCCTTTCTGCAGACTGCAGGGCTATGCCAACGTACGATACAATTACAGCGCACCTCCTTACGCCGGTCGTTTTCACACCCCCCCGTCCCCGGAGGCAGCCCTCCCACAGCAGGAAAGCCCCCACGTCGCAGGAACCGGCAACGGACCTTTGGCGAAACAACACAGTTGAGAACATCAGCAGCCTTCCAATCCAGTCAAGGGAATATCGCTTGGATCGATGACTCGCTGCAACCGCACGGAACACCAGCGAGCTGGGCGTGTGAGGAAATCCCTAACTGTATTCCCGTAATCTTCCAGAGCAGTACAGAAGGAGCTTTGCCCTGCGTAATCTCCTGGGCTAAAAAGCGTTCTCGATATCCGCAGCCATAATGAGCTTAGAAGACTGAAATAATCAATACTCTTTGTTGTGTGTTTTTCTCATACGCCGAAACAATTAATAAAGGTTTGCAAAGCCTTTGTGGGTGTGTTGTTATTGACATCAAGACCTGCTGATGATGATACTGCTGCTGCTGCTGCAGCAGGGCAACTCGTGGGAAGCCAGGTCTGTACTCCCGTAATGATGTTTCCTTGGTGGTGGGGAATAGTACCATAGGGTAACCAAAATTGTGAGGGTGTGCAATACCAAATGACACTGAAATGAAATGCTAGGACTATTGCAGCACGTCAGTAGTAACGGTAGCAGCTTTATGCATTGTTCTGCACTGCTTTTTATCATTTGGAGATCCCTCTGTACAGAAGTAAAGCACTGGTAAGCACAGAGCCTCTCTACTCATGCAGGGGAATAGGGGTTATGCTGCCTTCGCACCCAAATTTCAGGACTCCTCCCTCTGTCCCACTGAATGTCCTGCACCCTGGGGTCTGCTGTAGCATATAGGACCTAGAAGGCAAGTTGATGAAAAAGAAGGCTGGCCTGTAGCACAGACCTGCCTTCTGCAGAGGTTGTGGGGAGCTGGAAGTGCTCCAAGGCAGCTTTGTGCCACAGCTTCCACCATAAGAGGGTTTCCCAGGATGGATCCACCAAACCCAATGAGAACAGGAAGCAAAGGCAGACAGTCTGTCACATGGACTTTGAATCCCACTGACCCAATCTCATGGTAGTTGTACCATGAGCCTTAACAATACCATAATAGCTTTTGATTTAGTATCATGACAGACACAAATACCTGCCATCACTAATCTTCCCAAGCAGTAAGGCAAGCCTGAAGTCCTGCTCAAGACTATCTCATTAGCTGTAATCTGTATCACGTGCCATGTAGTAAGTCATTCTACCATGGCATGTTATAGAGTGCTTATGGAATGAGGCTTACACCGACTTGGAGTTGCATCAGCACTTCTTTTTCTTTCCAAGAAAGAGTATCTGCTTTGGATGAACAAATTACGTATCAGCAGAGTGGATGATAATGCTATCTAGCTCTCTCCAGATGAAAAATGAACACTATATCAGACACTGTTTCACCAGCAGAATACTTAAAAATTAATACCATTATTACCACTGACGATACGGTCTTTGGTGTGCAGACTGGCAGCACATTGACACACAGTGCGAACCGCTGTTGGCAAAGGGTTTCTCAACTGAAGGCTCAGATCTGGGGAAAATGCCAGAGAAGAAACATCTTTTTTAGGAACCAGACATCTCTAGGAAGCTACAAATCTGTCCTCTGAGCTCTGGACAAAACGTGCCAGCAATGTGGGAATATCCAGGGGCCAAGATTTCCAGGATGAAAGGAGGATTCATATGCACCTTCCCTTAGCTCTAGTTATTCCCTCCACTCGCAACAGGTAAGGAGCAGGCCTAGGAAGGGCCATCTGACCTAGTTTCCACTAAGGGAGCTGCCTCCAATAGCAAGCAAACTTTTACCTTGTGTTACACTGATGCAGTGGCAGTGAAGTCAGTTTGGACTGGCTATCTAGACCACGGTGATTCATCGTCATTTGAACTGCAGGTAGCTCAGCAATGTCCTAGTTAGGGATGTGACAAAGCTTTTAGGCAATTTGAACAGCAGTAACACCAGCTGGACTAAAGTAGCCTTTGGTTCTTGCTGTGCAAATTGCATACATTTAATCTTTTAGCCCCACCGTGTTTAACAATACACTATAGGTCAAGATCCAAGCTACTCTGGCCAGACGTGGCCATATTTGTACCAGTCTTAACACTTGGACCAATAAGGCCTCAATAACAGAATGGCAGCAATAAGTAAGAACAATATTATATAATTGTATTTGGCTTGCTAACAACACACAGGCTGCCTGTGTGTGCAGTGGTTTCCATCATTCAGCTGCTACTGCACAGCTTGATCGCATCCCAGATCTGTGTGAGGACAAGGCTGTGTTGTGCATCCAGGGCTGCACAGGAGCCACATCATGCTCTGACTGGTCCCCTAGCTGGGAGCCCAGAGCAAGGGGATGTACCTGCTAGTGAACCTGCCTTGAATGTAGAGAGAGCACCACGTGCTGTATCCACACAATGGATGCATTGCTCTCTGCTAAGATGATGGCTCTTTTTTTCTTATTCAACTCATTGATTCTTTTACATGACAGAAATCAGGATTGAGCTTTTAGGAATTGACTTAAAATAGCAAAAATCCAACCTACTATGAATTTTCCAGCGGTAATCACTTCATGTCATTCATGAATAAGCACCTCTATATCATTTTGGAGAACTGCCACCATTAGGAAGTCAGCTTTCTTCAGAAGGAAGACTGTTCACTAGGAGAGGAAAGGTCAAAGGCAACGATTTGTCTAAATGATCATGACTATTCCCATTGACAAGCACTACAACAATTTCTGGCATAGTCCTTGAACCAAATGAAAACCTGGCTTGAATAGGCTTATCCTTGAATGTTCAGAGTGTAATTTTCTATCCTGAGTTTCTATTTTAGACCAGTACTGGAAATGAAAAAATAATGCTGTCTTGTTTCTTCCTGAAATGTACCAGCCAGTATCTCAGGGCTGCCCTGTTCCTTTCTTCTCCTATTACCAGCTGGAGAAAGCTTTAGAAGAACTTATTTACTGGGTGGGGAACAGTCTTTTTCAGGCCCTTCTAACGAAGAAATTCCTGCTACAAAGCAGGAATACATGTACAACAATGCAACGTAATTAACAAGTGTTTCTGACAGTAGATCATTTGAGACTATCCCAGACCATCTGTACTAGAGACTTTCCTAGCAGCAATGCATTTAGGAATATTGTTAATTATATGTATTTACAACACACGATTGAAGAAGTAGCAATCCCTTCTAAAGCCCTACTTGACATTTCTCTGCCTCTTATCACTTTAAAAATTGCATAGTCATAAGCTTTGTATGAGATTTTAAGGTATTTTCTCCCCCTGTAAATTTACTGAAATACAATGGACAGTCTCCTTTTTTTACCTGGGGAACAGGAGCCCATCAGTCCATCTCCTACCCCCAAGATAACAAAGCCTGGCTGCATTTATGCTGAGCAGCACCAGGTCTGCCCTGCACATTGCTGCACTCCTGCATGTCCCAGTGAGCAAGGAAGGGTGGAGGAGATGACGGGAACACACCATGTTGAGCCCTTGACTCCTATGTGCATAGGAGCAAGTGGCAGCAGCGACAAGCAGAACTGCTGCCAAGAAAATCTCAGCAGAAAATACTTCAATAAGAATCCGTGGGGGGAAGGTAAGGTTCAGTGACTTGTACATTAGACAAAACCTGGAGCAGCTGCTCGCAACACTGTGCTGCATGAGACATCTCCTTTGGAGCACGACACACTTTTTGACTCTTATTTCTTGATGAAAGATGAAAAGAGGCCGTACAGATTCTGCTGCACAAAGAGCTGCAAAGCAACCAACTGCTTTGCCATTCGCTTCCCACCCCTCGCCTTCTGCTGAGCACTCCCAGCCCTGGGAAGGTGTGCCTAACGACAACAGTAATAGTAAAAAAGACAATAAACAGGAACTCCTTCACACACAACCCTGAGAAATTACATAAGGCAAGCCAAAGCTTCATAGGACAGAAAAAACCAAGGACAGAATAAAAAGCAGATGGGAATGCAGTTGATGGAGAAGAATGTGTTTTTGATATGGGAAAGCAGCCTTACTAAATTTTTGATCAAACATATCTACACTTCAAATAGAAACCAAAGTTAGGGCGAGAACCCTGAGGCAACATATTTTGCTTAGGTAGCTGTGAAAGGTTAAATGTGCTGACCACTGATAATCCTTCACAGTTGCTTCTGCACCTCTAATGCTATTGCTTGTAAGAAATGTTTGTAATAATGTATTTGGTAGTTTTAATTTCCATTAAGGAAACAATAAATCACATCATGAGTTTCTGAATTCACACGCATAAGGAAGGAATGACTTCTCTGAGACAGGGCTATTTTCTGTTTCTTTCCCTGCACATGAAAGTCTGGCTGGTTCCAGTAATGAGCGTGGAGCTGAAAAACAGTGTTTGTTGCCTAATCTCATAGTTGTGTGTTCTGACACAGCCTGTGCTTTCAGACACACGTCAACAGGGAGATGTCTGAGAGCTTCAGCTTCCACTCCTCTCTAAAAAGGTCTGAGATTTCCTGGTTGCAGACAAAAGTTTGGAAAGATGAACCCCAAGTCCTCTACAGATGTAAAATTTATCATTCAATCAGTTTCATAATTTTGGAATACTTCAAGTTAGCAAAACTATTTTCCCACCCATTTCTTTGCCTCCGTTTTCATAAAAGGGAGGAAGGAGAGGAAGGCACAGACTGAAATTTCACTTCTGTGTGAGCCATGTGAGAAGAAAGGAGTTTACATTGCCAGCCTTTCTGCTCATTGCCCTCACACATGTAAAAGCCAGGCTCAGTTTGGCTCCTAAGGCAGAACCAATCATGGTAACAATTTACTGAAAAACATGATGAAATAAGATCCTTAAAGCTGACAGTCCCTTGTGTTCAGAATTAATTAAAATGTATTTTAGTTCATGCAATAACATGAACTAGACTGCTCTCCCTTCTTCAAAAATACAGAAATACTAGGAGGCAGCTTCCCGTCAGCCAGAGGAAAAGAGACTTGATGTCTTTGGACCTCAGTTCCAGGCACCAGCACATTGCCGATTCTACTGTTTTTTGGCCCACGTTACATGAACTCTTTATTGCTTGAGTTAATCTACTAGCTGGATTAAATTCTTGTTTTTAAATCTCAGAGAAAAATGGACAAAGAGAAATCCAAGAAAAAAAAAAAAGGACAAAACACGACACAGATATGAAATCTTCTTTTCCACATATAGGGCCAAATGTGAAGTCAGTGGAGTAACACTGAATGTGCCGTGGTGGAGCTGAAGGCAGGATTTGGCCCTTGAAGCCATGGATTACTAGGTTTGGAAGAGAATACTGGTCGCTCCATTGCAGCTTGGCTCTGACAAAATATGACTTCTGGACACAGTGCCAACAAGACGGGAATTATTTCAAACAATAATAGTTTTGTTTGCATAGCATAGGATTTCACTCAGTTATAAATGTATCTTTTAAATTAAATTTCCCTTGGAAAACAATGATTTAAGGAACAAAGTGGTTAGTTAAACTCGGGGTATTCTTGGTGAAATTGAGAACTTGGGGCGGGGTCTATTGGGAGCCCAAACCACTGCGTAGTTTTTGCCATGACCACAAGAATAGGATGTTCAATCTCAGGCAAAGAGTAAATCAGCCTCGTGGTTTCCTTTGTCTTTCCTATAACAGGACAAAAAATTCACAGGCAGCAATGGCACAGGGTATTATTTTTTTTTTCTGTCTCTCTCTCTCAGCTCAGTCAGGACAGGCAAACCATGGCTTTCAAAACACTTCATCTGTGGACCACACACAGCCTGAGGTTAACGCTATTATTCCTCCTTTGTCAGGCCTTTTTTGTCTGCTCTGCCAAATGGATTGCTTGTTTCTTTATTAAAGAGGATTCTTTTCCAGTAGCTGTCTCCCTTAACCTCAAAATAAACCCCTTCCCTAGAAGAGAAAGATCAGCTGTGCACTCTTGTCCCCTTGGTGAAATGGCTGAGACAACAATTCATCAAGGGAAGTTATGGACTGTTCCCTCAACCTCTTACAGAAAAGGCAAAGCAAACAAAAAATAAACACATTTTTCCTCTCACTTTGGGGCTGAAGAGTAAGTATATGGTACTTAGGGTAAACTTTGCTTACTCCAGCTTCTTTAAATCATTTCAAAGACAAGTGACCTGACAGAAAGTAAAAGTCAAAATTATTTTTTTTTTTTAGAAAATCTTAACTTCCTCTTAAATTAATATCTAGCTGTGAGACACAGGGAACTCTGTAAAAAGCCTTACTGCTTTCTGGGATCTTTCAAGGAATGAACTGGATGGTTATCTAAAAGAAAGATTTTTGCCTACGTGTTCAGAGTACGCAAATCATTTCTGCTCAGCAGAGCAAACTGCACCTAGGATACAGTAAAGCCAACAATGGCACCCAAACTATCATCCTTAGGTATGATTGAGTGCCTGCTATGAAATCACGAATGCATCAATGAAAAGGGCAGGGAGTACTTTTGAGGGGAAGTGTCCCTAACAGCTCTGAAGGAAGCTGTGTTCGATACTAGAAATAGTGGCTGGCACAATCTCCCAGTGTCTCACTGAGCTCATCACAAGCTTCCACTATCAGCAACTGAGAAGGGGGCAAGTTAGGAAATTAAAAAGGCATGTTTTCCTTTTTTTCAATCACTGGCACAATGCAACAAATACTTGAGTCAATAAAATGAGATAGCAAAGAGCCATGACCGAACGCGGCAAAAACAAAACAAATTAATTATTCTAAACAAAAGAAGGCAAGCAAAAAGTCACGCCGAATAGCAGATTCAGTGAGCTTGGAATCACCTATAGTCAACCAAGGAGGATGGTTCCATAAAAACTGGAGAAAACCTGGGATCAGCACATTCAGCTGGTTTCCCTTATAAAAAATAGAGTTAAAATAAAAACATGACAACTTAAAAGCATCTGACCAAAGTCTTGCTTTTCCCCCATGCATGAGAAATATAAGAAGTTTGTATTGTTGAAAGGAAGAAAACTGGATAACCTGAAATGTGCTGGCAAATATCTCTGTGTGACTTCTGGTTGGAAAAAAAGAAGAGCAACACTGCGAGGAAAAGGTAGACCCTGTTTCCAGACCTGAGCAGCCATGGACATATACTTCAAATGTATCAGAAACAGCAACAGAAATAACTATAAAAAACATCATAGCAAGGTGGGATGGACAACCAGTAAAGAAGTGAAAGCAAGACACTGGATAAAGGTTATCAGAAATCTCTGTGTAGCTCACACAGCAAAGGTCTACAGAGAGAGCAAAAAGTCTGAGGGATACAAAAGGAAAAACAATCCCTTATGAAAAAATGTATTTGAATGGAAACAGAGAATACGATGATTTTCCAGTTATTAGAAAGGAATGCATTATATCATCACAGTCTTTTATCACCAGTCTCATCTCAGGTTGACATGTAAGCAAGGGTCATGCCCTAAAGAGAAGTACATCAGAGTAAGGGCTGCTAAATTTACATATAGACTATTAAATTAGTTTTTTTACTCTTTGAATGATATTAAAATACTTTTTCCCCTCCCCTAGCCAATTAATCTAGGAAAGTTTGCTTAACTATATATTCCATTTATATGGATGATCTGAGGGATCAGCTTAGTAGTATTTTGTGTAACAGTCATTCTGCAGTCCAGTAACTGCTGCCAATCTCAAAACGTATAGAACTGTGTAAGTGAATTGAATATATGTAAGTACATATATGCTTAGTGGATAAAAATTCTTGGCAACCATCAAGCAAAGAGAAACCATACTGGCTCTGAAAACTCATGAGGTTAGCATTTTGTAATTTCTCACTTTCTAGAGATCTTTTCCGAAAGACTAAGAGCATCTTTTCTAAGCAATGGAACGCAGCTTAAAAGGCAGTGTTGCAACAAGACTCTTACCTAATCCAGGAGAACAGGTTATGTTTTTAGATATACTAGCAACAACTGTAATAATTAACCAATTTTTAAATATGACTTAGCCTCCTACAAGAATAATGAGAACAACAAATTTAAAATATTAGGCCTATTAATAGCCAACATATTCTCTACAGCTCTGACTGTAAGGGGGGCTGACTTTGACCTTAAAAGACATTAAAACAGATACTGATGCATTAAAAATATTTTTCTTTGTCTCCAGATAAAATTGCCATAGCAGGCATTATTTCATCTGCACTGAAGTGCAATTCTTGTGACAATACTGTGACACAAACCCCAAAATGCAGATATCTCTGTATCCCATGGAGTTTTTCACCTGAAGGATAAAACAGATAAGCCAAGATATAAGGAAGGCTTAATTTGGAAAATTCCAAGTTTGTTTGTGTTCCTCCCTCCTCCCTTTCTCTGGCTTGATAATTCAGTGGTGATTGACTCCTCCCTTACTGGCAGGAAATTAGCCTCAAAGGGCTTCCAGTTTGCACCTTGTCGAACTGGCTTTGTCACTATGAAAATATGAGTTTAGTGGAAGGCAAAATCCTAAATTAAATGAAAAATAATGCTTGTAAGAAATCTTTATATAAACTTTGGCAGTGCAGAGTATAGACAGTATCAACTACATCTGGTAGGTGGCTTGGTTTATTCAGGAGGAGACACTGGAATGTGAATGTGGGCTAGGCTGGGCCATCATAAGCTTGAAGAATGTAGATGAAGTACACTGCAAATCGGTTATCCCATCTTTCTTTCCAGAAACAAGATGAGAACATTAGAAAAATAAAAGCCAAACAAATCCTTAGGGTCAATTATTGATGTTACACCGTGGTTGAATTTGACTCCAAGATCAAAGTCCATCATTTACAGTAAATGATTTTTTTTTATTTACGTAGTTAGGTGTTGATCAGGATTTCGCTGCTAAGGAGCAGTTTATTTCCTTTAATTCTCTCCCTCCTGCACTGCATATCACCAGAAGCAATTATCTTTAAAAAAAATAAAAATCTGTGTTTTCTCTGGATATAATAAAGGTTGGAAGTAGAGAAACAGTGGACAACCCTGATTGCTGACACGGTGACAGAGTCAAGAAATGGAAGCTTTTAGGTAGAAATTTGCAATGGTATTTCCATAGGTAACTGCTATTTTTCATGAGTTTGTGCTGGTGATTCCTTGAGCAGGACCCTGCTCTCTGGCCTGGCCTGCACTCAGGTACATTTTCAGCACATGTAAAAGTTCTTTCTTTCCCAGAGCACAGCTGGTAATTTTTCTCCCAGACCTTGTCCTGGAAGTTGTTAGGCAGACAAAAATGGACCATTTAGATATCTTTTGATAATTATAGCTACAGCATTATAGCCTGGTTTCTGCTCTCAGTGAATATGCCAAGGAGTTGGGAAGTTAAAGTCCCCTACAGACCTGGGAGAGAGAGAACTATCTCACTGGTCCTTCCATTCACAGCTTATGATGCTGCCTCTTATGTCTCTCATCCCAACCTCATCACACGTGGATGTTCCCTTCACTATTATAGCTCAACTCCTAAAAAATACAAAACTGCTTCTTGTCCCATATCTAAGAAAGATGTGAGTGACTACAGCCCCTGAGAAAGATTTCAATCCTCCAGAACATTTATTTGCAGACTTGGGAATCACCAGGGTGTTGTGCAGATTCAAAGAACCAGTTTCTCCTAAAGCACCAACCACTAACACCAGGTCTTCTGAACGAAGATTTATGTAGCCCCAAATTTCTGCAGACCTCATAGGAATTAGAGGTGTACAAGCCTAATGCTTCACGTTTCCTATCAAAATCTTGGCTTTCTTGTGCAGAAATGAATAATGAGGTGTAATTTTAGTTTAGTGAAAGTTTGTGCTGAGAGCTTTTCTTCTGTATTTTTCGTTTATTACTGTCTTGTTTACCAGCTGGAGAAATGGTAGGAGTAGAATGGACATGACTCAAGTCTGCAAAATGTTTAAGTACTACAAAATATACCTGAGACATTAGGAAGTAAGAAAAGGGTGTAGTCTATTTTAAAAGGCATTTATCCAGTCCCAAGTGGTTGAAGGGCAAGATCAGAGCCTTCATTCATGATGTGGGTGGTCTGCACTGAGAGCTGAACTCTATGCAAGGGAGTGGACAGCGCAGTGAGAAAAGGAAAGGTTGAATTTCTTACTTTGTTACTTTATTCTCTTAAGTAGAAGTTATTAATGAAATATCCATAAAGGCAAAGTTACTAGTAGAGCTGGCAATACTTAGTTTTAATTTACTGAAGATATTTAAGACCACCTTGATAGAGAGGAAAAAAAAAGAAGAAATTAATTTTCACCTTAAAAGTGGCAGTGGTTAAGTGCTCAGTTCTAAAACAATACTGAATTTTGGAAAATCTGGACCCAACTCTGTTGGGCCATGGCAAACTCCATTTCTTTTTTTAAGCCTTCATTTCATAAGGGCAGGGGTCTCCCTGTGCTCTTTTCATTTATATATCATGAGGGCTTTCTTTGGAGGGGAATGGCAGGTGTCTTTCTCTGGTCATGGCATAACAGGAGCATAAAGGGGATTTTGGAAGTGTCACATGGATATAAAACAGCAAAATGAAATTTCTGTCTCAACAGTATGAATTCCAATCCCTTACTCACAGGCAAAATACTCCATAATCATATTACCAGTTTTACAAGCAAAGCTTTTTCAACGATGTTGTCTGTCAAAGGGAGGCAATGCTTTTTTTTTTCCCTATTTCATTAAAAAAAACCCCAAACTTCTACTTCTGCACTCCATGGAACATTTATGCCTGAGTTTGTGATACACTGAAGATGGAAGCAGGTGCATGACTTCTGCAGCACTGCTGGGAAACACTGGACCAAAGCCTCTGTCAAGATCACTGAAAACAGACCTATTATTACTGGCACCAATCCCATGTATGACAGCACAGAGTTTGGCCCATTATACTTTTTAAGGTTACTAAAGCAAGGTCACTAAAGACAGGAAATAGAAAAAAATAGAGAAAAAAATTATTCTAGAGCAGCTCGATTGGAGCAAGTGACTAAGGAAGCAATTTTACCATCCATTTTGCAGGTAATATACCCTTTAAAAGCCAGCTGTAATTAGTTGAAAAGGTTTAAACCATTTGAGGCAAGTTTAAGGTTGAAACTCTTAGAAAAACAGAAATTGTTTCATAAATTCCTGGAAAAACAGTATGTCTGAGTGTGTTCTATCTAGCTCCTTAAGCTATTTCCAAACGAAATCATAGAGGGACCAGGGAGGATGTGGAGTCTCCATCCTTGGAGAGAGCAAAACACATGGGCATGGACCTGCCAACCTGCCCGGGTTCACCCTGCTTTGAGCAAGGGCTTGGAGAAGACCATCTCCAAAGGTAACTGCCAGACTCAGCACTTCTGGGATCCTGGGACTGTATCCCACCCAGTTTAAAATGCTCTCTGGAGAACATTGCTTCCTGGGACTCTTGGGTGGTTTAGAACTGCACACAGATGGAAGTTTAAATCTGTTATCCTTTTGTTGTGGATTAATGCCAGTAGGCAGCTGAGCCCCACACAGCCCCTTGCTCAACCCTCCCCAGGAAGAACAAGGGAAGAATGGGAAGGACAAAAGGGAGAAAACTCAGGAGTTGAGATAAGGACAGTTTCATAGGTAAAGCAAAAGCTAGACGGGCAAGCAAAGCAGAACAAGGAATTCATTCACCACTTTCCACTGGCAGGCAGGGGTCCAGCCATCCCCAGGAACACAGGGCTCCAGCACACGTAACAGTTGCTTGGGAAGACAAAAGCTCCTTATCCCCAAACTCCCAGCTTCCTCCTCCTATCCCCCCAGTTTTATTGCTGAGCACAATGTCATGTGTCCCAGCGGGGCCCCCTCCCAGCACCCAGTGCCTGCCCAGCCCACTGACTGGTGGGGCTGCATGAGGAGCAGAAAGCCTCAACTCTGTGCCAGCACTACTCAGCAATAGCAAAACCACGGGCATATTATCAACACTGGTTTAGTCACTAATCCAAAACACAGCACTATGTGACCAAAGAAAATTAACTGTAATCCCAGCCAAAACCAGTGTACCCGTTCTTCTTATTACCATAGTGCTTATTTTCCTCAACTATCTCCTACAGTCACTTTGCATGCAGTCAGGAAAAAAAGCATTTTACAGTTATCCAAGCAGTTTTGCTTTGTTTAAACTGCAATTCCAACAAGCTAGTCTGTAATTTGTTTAGAAAATAATTCCTTTCAGTGCATCGGATGTATCCAGCAACTGTGAAGTTGTAAAAGGCTCTGCCAAAAGAAACCCCGTAGCCAACTGGAGTCACACGCTCCAGCAAGGGGAGATCTTGCCCACTGTCTCATTTCCATTCTCCTTTGCATCCCTAATAAATCAGGATTCAGTTAGTTCAGATTCAAAGGGTGCAAGTGCAAGCTGAAACTGAGTTTAGGCTTCCCTATGTGGCACTGGTACCAGACTGTTGTGCTGTTGGCAGCCATGGGCTACCAGATAGCCCAAAGCCACGTAGCCTGCAGCTCTCTGAAGCTGCAGTGCTGTCTCACAACAGTCACCTGCAGGGAAGAGATCTGCACCACAAACCTTTTTTGCTCATTATGCTAACTACAAGAAGTATAAATTAAAAAAAAATAAAATTAGAAGGCACTCAATGGAAAGCAGCCAAAAAAAGGTGATTGGGGCAGAGTGGGCAAACAATGTGAGAGACTATCAGCTATTGCATGTAGCAGTGGAAGACTGTGAATGGCTGAAGGCAACTTGAACACCCCAAAGAGAGAAATCCAGTGCTTACCAGCCTCCTCCTGTGGTTTATTGCCTGCTGTATAATGTCCTGAACGCATTAGATACTACAGCCTCACTCATCACAAAAGCACTTCAATGAAACCAAAGGTCAGAGGCAAAATTAATGCTGGAGAGAAGGAATGGCCTAAGTATGTGTGAAAGGGGGGGGAGGGTTATTTCCATTTTAGCTTAAGTTAAAAGATTGGTGTGTATTTGTCCATGCCAAGCTTTTCACTAATAGCTACTGAAAGGCCACAAAAGCAAGCAAAGAGGACAGAACTACAGAAACACTATGGTTGGAAAGGACCTTTATGATCATCAAGTCCAACTATTATCTACTCTGCCAGGGCTACTACTACACTAAATCCTTGAGCACTGTATCTAGTCAGTTTTTAAATACATCCAGGGATGGCAACTCAACCACTTCCCCAGGGCAGCCTGTTCCAGTCTTTGAAAACCCTTTTAGTATAGAAGTGTTTCCTAATGCCCAACCTAAACCTCCCCTGACGCAACTTGATGTCACAAACTTGGCCAACAGTGTGACATTAATCTATGATATCACTTCAGGGAGCACTGTCTTCTGAAATAACAAGTTGCAGCTCACACTTCCTGGGAAATTTCTATGTTCCCAACTCTGAGTGTGAAAAGGATGAAAGGATCTTTCATTTCAACCATGCACATGCCTAAACAGCCAGTCTCTGATGGGTACCTTGCAATTAGATGAGGGCCTGGGGTAAAGCTGTATTAGATTCCATGTTGGCTGTCCCCACATGGGCAATGAAGGGTGAATTATTTCACCTCCCTTTGCCTCATGTGCCTGTTTCAGAAGGCGGTGTTGCAAAGAGTTGTTCACTCCTATCTGCGATGGGAGTTCATATTTCTATACAGTCTTTGGATTTCAGGCAATGACTTGTGCGAGACACAATATCTCATCTCTGGTATCACATAAACTTATATTTATAGGGATTTATTTCTTGGCCATCTCAGAAGGAAATGATCTAATTACAGAGTAATATAGTAAGATCATTATTACACTAGCTGCCCAAGCCTTCTCATTATAAGACCCGTTTTTGCATCGTCCATAATTTTGCAGTTTTAACTCTGACCTGCTTGCTTTTATCCCATGAGGCTTCTTGTCTATTTTTTTTCTTTAAATAAAATTTTCTGCCAAAACCGATACTAATTTCGAAGAATGCAGCTGAAAAGAGAGATGCTGTTTTCCTGATGCTAAATCTTCCAGACGAAAACTGTGGCCTAGATGTATCTTTGAGCAGGGACTGGAAATTTGGGGTGCAGAGGGAGTTAAGGGATTGTCCTTTGAAAACTCAAATGAAACGTAGTGATGTAGCAAATGTCTGGAGACTCTGCAGTTTGCACATGTTCAGTAGAGACTTGCCTGAACTCCAATGTAACCCTTCAAAGATGATGTCTTCAATGAGCACACTAGACTCCATAAGACTTGTCTGTGGCAGGAAGGTACATAACCTAATATCATTAATAATTGCTCCTTTGGATCAAGGTGCAGGTCTGTGCAGCAGACTCAAAGTTTCTAGCCTGATGATAAATCCTGTTATAGTCTGTACAATTACACAGTTGAATTCGCCTTGTTGGCAACTTTCATAAGCTTAAAAACTCTCCTTTAAAAATAAACACAGTATCAAACCTGTGCAAAGTGAGTATTATTATCCCCATTATACAGATTTGCAACTGAGATAGGTGCAGATTAAAGCCAAACATAGCCATTGGTTTTTGTGTATCCAGCCAAGAAGTAAAATTTGTTGGGTTTTAGTTATTTTTCTGAACACACAGCTTGACAGAGCTATAGCTAGATGTTCTCAGATCCCTACAAATCTGTTCCAGGTCTCAGAGTCAAGCACTTGAAGAATAGGGAATGAGCAAGATAAAGACTACCTGCAAAAAACATAAGGAGAAAGTCATCCCACACAGCCCATATCTGAACTTGCATTACACAGGGGAGTACAGCTAAGATGGGAAAGGGACTTCCTGACCAAGGATTGACTTAAAGCAACATCCTTTTAACACAGTATTTCTATAGTTACCCAACAAGATAAAACTTAATATGATGTAGACAGGGATATTCACTTCCCAAAAGTATTTGGTCAGACCTATTTTAATATCAACTTATTCTTTCTGGGGGTTTTCTCTCATTTGTTTATATGAACAAAAATAGCATGAAATTATTAGTATATTTTATCTTGAAAAAGCATAATGACTGCATAAGAATTATGGCAAATATTTGTATAGCAAAGATGCTATGTAGATATGAGGATAAGGATTTCACTATAAGATGAAATCTTTCATTGGCATGTGTTATTCAACAATTCACACCTCTTATTTCAGGAAAACTGAAGTCTAGCTACAGGAAACACTATTACACTGTCAACTTGGGTCCTGGAAAACGTTGACAATAACTAAATGTAATGTTAGTCACACAGTATTGAAAAAAAAAGCAAAGGAAATTAAATACATAATATTTTCTTTAAAACTGTTGAGCCATTTGTGTAACAAACACACAGAACTGCTTGCAGTAAAGACAAATACAACATCCTCTTAGCACTGCTGTTCCTACAGCTCTTTCAAATAGCACATATGGTTTGTACTTTTATCAAGTGTGCTTAGACCCTTCTCTCCTAACGAAGAACTCTACATGTTTTACTTGGGAAGCAAAACAAGGCTAAGTTAAATACACTCTGGCTGCCTTAACTCAGAATTTCCTTGTATTTATGGTTTTACATAAAATCCCTGAGGTTATTTTAAAATTGTTTTCCGTGTTATTGTATCATTAATCTTATTATCATCCAAAAAACTAGCTGCAAATGATTGCTTTGAGGATTGGCAAACACATTTATACAGCTTGAAACAATTTCTTGAAAATATGTTGCTTACATTTGCGAACATACCGTCTTGAAATGCTGTTGGTAAGAAATGAACATTTCTTGACTTTCCATTCTATTTATGAATTCTAAAGACAGAATAAATGCAATCCAAAGGACATCTCTAGGGTGAGTACCTTTTTATGATCACCTTGTCTCAACCTCAAGCGAGGGGATCCTCACTGCCGAGCCGTGACTCTGCGAGGGTCTCTCCTGTACAGCAGCACACACACCAAGGTAACTTCCCTTTGCAAAGGATCTGATCTTTTCTCCAAAGGAGAAACCTGTAACCAGTCATGTTGTAAACTAGTGAACATAGATTTAATAACAACAAGGATTTTAAGTTTCAGTTCAACAGAACAATCATTTTGAGCCTAATGTATTTCTCTGGGCATAGTGGGTACAATAAATAAAGGTGTACGGTAACGCATTTCCTTAATTTTTTTCTCCATGCATTTGCCATCTCTGTAATACTTCACTCAATTGTACATTTATATAACTCCCTAAGATGAAATATAAATTATCTTTGCTAGTTAAAAATGAGGTATAGCCAGAGCTACACAGAGCATACCTAAAAGAGCAAAAGTATGAACCTCCCCAAACAGTGAGTCCCGGTTCAAACAAGATGGTATTTCCCCTTTCATGTGTGATAGATGCTCCAGGGAACAGATCTAGTCCCTGACAATTATTACCATGTGAGATGCACACTTCCCACCCCCAACACACCAGATGTCCATCTCCTGTCTTTGAGGCACATGGTGGGGTGTGCCTCTGCTAGGGGAACATGGGACAATGGTCAAGGACTTGCCCTGATGACCAGCTAAGGCAGCAAAACAAACCACCCTGACTGTTCTAGAGTTTTAAAAAAATACATCTTCACTTGCCAGAAAGGAGCTGATTTCCGATGCCATTTTTGACTACTACCTGATTATTAATAATTTATATTGCCCTTTATGAAGGTTTTGAGATAACTGTATGATTTTCTTCGGAGCTTTTGAAGAACAGGAGATGTGGAAGAGAGTAAGCTCTGTGCCTGGCTGAAGTTTGTGTCTCTCACAAATTTTGTGGCCCACGTTACCCAGTACACTGGAATTGGCACCTGACAGGCCAGTGCAGGTTGTGCTTACAGTTTTGGCCTGTAGCATACGTGTACTGGCTGAGCCTGGAGGCACTGAGGGGTT
>WUAM01000119.1:6747324-6773055 GCA_024336885.1 Actenoides hombroni
CTCACTGGCAAGCCCCGCACATGTCGCCTGCATTTTAAGGCACAACTCACGGCGGTTCCCCCCCCCCCCCCCTTTCTCCTTTCCTGGTCTTCCACTGATCAGGTACCTTGTCATCTGCTTTTCTCCAGAACACAGAAGCCCAGAGCTTTTCATCATGAATGGTTTCCTAGGCTTTCATTAACTTGGGAAAAGGAAAAAAGAAATAAATGGAAACTCTGGAGCATGCAATGTTCACAAGTACAAAGATTTTGACAAAAGTTCAGCCCTCAGAGCAACTTGCAGAGGGACAAAAGAAATTGACTTTCAATGGCAAAATTTTGCAACAGCACCTCTGAGTCAAAGTTAAAGTTTAAAATGTAAGTTAAGTTTAAAACGTAATCTCAATTTCTATAAATCCATCTACCTAGTTAGATAGAAAGTTCTGCCTGCACATCTGTCTGCACTTAAATTTCATATAGGAAGACAGGTAAATCCTTCCTCTAGGCTGAGGAGGAGAAGGATCTGGCTTGCTCAGAAATTCAGCTAGAATCCCACATTTCTAGTTGGCTTCCCCACATGGTCACTTGTTTCATGTTCACAAACGCTGGACCAAAAAGCCCAACAGTCCATATGTTAGTTTTTAATTTCTGATATCTAATTCTGAATGAGGAGAGTGACATATGTGCTTAGGCATTCAGAATAGCTTCCTTTTACAATTAAATATAGCTGTCTTTGAAAAAATTGAACTTTGGAAACATGCTAGATAGAAAGACTCCCCTGACCACAAGTATGCATAACTTACAATCACAGCCAGACTTCAAAGACGCTGCCTTTACACCCACAGCAGCGTCTTGTTTATTACAATTCTTTCCTAAATAACTGATCTCCCACTAAGTGTTAAATAAGCAATTGACATTTTCCCCTTTATTCTTCATGGGGCAGCTGACATAATGCTGAGTGACAGTTACCAGCTTCACTGACAGCAATGCAGTTTTGGTCAGTCGACTCCATCACAGCTTCCCTGGGATATGAGGCACGTATGACAACTTCTCTCCTGTTTCCTTGTGCTGTGATGGTTAGTTCAATAACTTTTACCATGTTCTACTTAAGGTCTAATTCAGCATCTCCTGCCAAGGAGTTCATTCTGGGGCCTCCAGCATAAGGAAGACATGAACCTGCTCGAGTGGGTTCAGACAAGGGCCACAAAGTTGGTCAGGGGGCTGGAGCATCTCTCCTATGAAGAAAGGCTGAGAGAAGCAAGACTGTTGAGCCTAAAGAGAAAGAAGGCTCTGGGGAGACCTCATTGCAGCCTTTTGATACTTAAATAAGGACTATAAGATGGGACAGTCTTTTTAGCAGGGTCTGTTGTGACAGGACAAGGGGTAATAGTTTTAAACTAAAGAGAGAGTAGATTTAGAGTAGACATAAAGAGGAAGTTTTTTACAATGAGGGTGGTGAAACACTGGAACAGGTTGCCCAGAGAGGGCTTCTACCACTTATCTGGGAACATTGCAGGTCAGGTTGCTCTGAGCTATCTGCTCTAGTTGCAGATGTCCCTGCTCTCTGCAGGGGGGCTGGACTAGGTGATATTTAAAGGTCCCTTCCGACCCAAAACATTCTATGAACCTATAAAGCCATCCATTCCTTGCTTAGATTGATCACGAAGTGTTCAGCAATGGTTTTGCCAGAGCTATGACTCCAGAAAGCCGAAATATTACACAGAAACTGTCCAACCACTGGCAAAACCCTGCAGCTTGACTTGCACGCTGGCTTGTGTTACTTCTGGTTCCCTGGTAAGACACAAGCTCCTGGGTGTTTGGTTGCCTGAATGCCTTGAAACAAAAGTCAGCTTTTTGGAGTTGTATTTGTACTCTGCTGGAATCTCCTTTCTTCCCACCCTGAGCAGCACAGCTCTTTCCAGAGCTGCTGCCAAGGGAGAGGGTCATGCAGTCCCAGCCACCTCCTGTCACCACACTCTGAAATGATAGAGTTAAATGCTATAGGTCCCAGAGGTTAACATATGGATTGATCCAGACAAATAGGAGGCTTCTGAAAAACAACACCAGGTTTGTATTTCTGCAACTTCACCCCCCTCCCTAGTCTCTTCTGCTGATATTCTCACTAAAGAAACCAGAAAACTGTTATGGAAACCGAAGAAAACCTTCAGCCATTTGTTACTAAGTTACTCATCTAAAACCAGATGACAAGAAAAAGATCATCAAAAAGTCAATGTCTACTGTCACTCTCAGGAGATATCCTTATCTTGAGATAATCCAAGGACATTTTCTTATATATGGAGTAACTTCTAAAGAGGTCAGGTTTTCACAAACAAGATATTACACTGGGATCAATTACACAAAACTCAACTTGGTAGCAAGGTTTTTTTTGGCAATATATAAACGTCACAAAACCAACTGACCCCTATTACAACCAGGTAAGGAGACAGTTCACTTTCTAATCACCTCCTGAGGTCAGCACTATTCACTGACATACAATTACATTGATAGAAGCACTAAAAATAGTTCACCTAGATTCTTTTTTAAGGTCAAGCATGGAAACTTGTGGTAGCTGTTTCAGTTTCTATGAGCTTTAGATCTTCCTGGAAAGCCATCAGCCCATTCCTCCTTCCACTGGCTGTGGAGGAAGTCTTGGGAATCTGACCTCTGTCAGTGGTATAAATTAGGGAATGTACTTTTCTTCTCTTCACATTCCCAATTTCTGTTTTATGGTTACAGTAATTTAACTGTCTATTAGTATAAATGCTCAAAATAAAGAGAAATGGAGGCAATTATGTCCTGTTGACAAAGTTATTTTTCATCTGCACCAAGCACTCCCCCAAGTTGCTTTATTTAAAACAGGCATATTCTATAAGCTTTATAAATGTCATTTATTTTTAGACATTATATTTGGTGGGTTTTTTTGTTTAATTCTTCCTGACTTCCATATGTATATCCAGGGGTATACAATTATCATGATCCAGATCCCCAAACTGTTATGCAAAGTCATTTGGGATTCTGCTCCAGGAGCTTCATCCACCTATCTATCTTCCTTCTCAACAGTCAATTCCTCCCTTCCCCTATCTGATCCACACCAAGTCCTCTTTCTCCTTTTCCAGGGAGCCTGTGTTAACTCAGTCCCCACACCAAGATGGCACTGTGAGGATCATCTCATGGCTACAGTTGTCTTGGTTAAATTTTATACTTTGTATACATTTTCTACACATATATTTTTTGCATCATACCAAGATGCTTATTCTCACCTTCTCCTAGAGTAGTCCAACAAAAGGAAATGCCAAGTCCAGAAAAATACCACACTCAGCACACAGTTTCTAAAAATGCTGTTAGAAGGTCAGATGGAGGCAATGGTGCATGTATAGAATAAAGCTCACTATGCCAAAGGGCACATCAGTCCTCCCAGTAGATGCTAGGAAAAGACTGAGCACCAAAACAAAATGGCTAGGCTTTCCTGGGCTGGATGTAGTACAGCATTTCAATCCAATCACAAGCAAGCCATCCAAGCATTTCTACTACCTAAATAGCTGACAGGCAGGGAGACTGAGGTGTCCAAGGGAGGGAAACACCTTAAATAGCCTGAAATGCTCAAGTAGTTTTGCTTAGTAACAAGTACTGCCTAGAGGACACTGTCCTTACTAGCAGCTCTGGCCTGTTTTTGGTTACCATATAAAGAATCCCCCAGGGCTCAGTATGGTTTCAGGAACTCACATGCTATATAAATGTGCAGGCTCCTTCCCTGAAGCCACGTCACCAAGCACTAGAGATGAGTAGCCCAAAAATAATATTTTGGAAAGAACACTGCCAATCCACCCTTCATGTGAACAGTTTTCTCACTGGCTTGCCTCAAGGTATTAAAAGTTACAATGTGAAAGCCCTCCAAGCAATCCTTTCCTGCTGGTACTATTAGCTTGTATTTTTAGTAATTTTAGTCTCCTATGATGGCCTCTATCACTTACCTGGCAGAGTTTTGGTTTTGATTAGTCCATTTAGCCATCTTATTCCTGGGCTAGAGTTTTTTTTCTACATCTGCAGATATCCTCTCACACTCATTCACAACAGGCTATTCTATTTCTTCTACTTGCTTTTCTCCCTGCAAAATGTAAAAAAAGAGTGTGGTTTTTTTTTCCCCACCAGAAAAAAAAATTGTTTGACAAAAACTATTTCCTTGCTCTGCGTTAACCATTTCTAACTGGGTGCCTCCTCTTGTGTTTGTCCTTGCCATAAGACATGGTCCAGAGAAAAAAGGTTGCTTCTTGTTGGCAAAAAAAATCCCCAACAAGATAAAAATGCAAAGCCACCATTTGTCCTCCCCTCTGCTTGTGCCCTGCTGGCCACCAGATCATGATGCCATTTTCCATTTGTCTGCTGAAAACCATGAAAAATGCCTCCTTTTTTGTCTCGTATCAGGCAGCACACATCCTCCAACTCCTGAGGCTAATCCTGCAGTAGATGTGGGGACCCTCCTGTAGCAGCTCCTGCACACTCACGGAGGAAAGCTGGGAGGCTGAGGGCACTAGTTGAGGCCAGGGAGTACTTTTTGGATAGGAAGAGTAAAAGCAGCAGCATCTCTACATTTTTAACAGAGCATACCCTGAGAAACACATAACTGTTAGATCTGGTTGGGTAGGTGAAAGTACCTCAGATCAAAGCTGCAGCTTCAGGCAGCCTCACTGGAACCGGTTATGTGGAGGAAGGAGTGTTACCCATCAGTAGGTGAGCTAAAACAATCCTCAGTGCCAGTGGTGGTTGAGTGGGAAGGACTGCTGAACTCACTGCTCTAGGAACACCAGCTGTTAACTGCTGGGACAGCAAGCACAAAGCAAGACAACGTGTTAGACAGACAGGCGTTCAGCTTTAAACTGCAGAATTCCCTTCCTCTGAAAACATCCAACACCGAGCATAGAAGCCAAGAAACCCAGGATGCCAAGCTTTCCCAGAGAACCTCAAACTACCTGCATGCAGCTTTTAAATGCTATATCAGCACCACAAACTCATGTCCTTTCAAGTCAATACTACTGGCCGTGCAAGTCTAGCATAACCTTAATCTTAAAAAAAAAAACAAAAACAAAAGCAACCAAAATACAGTAAGAGGAAGGGGGAGAACAAGCTTTATTACGTGTGAACACAGATCAAAACAACCTCCTATGCCTATAGGGATTTGAGAAAAAACACACCAAAACCTAACTTACAATAAGATGTAGCTGATGAATGATTTATGGGCTATTTGTGAAGTACTAAGCATGATAAATCTCATCTTGATACATCAGCTCAAATTCCACTCGTGCCATTAAAAAATCAAGAGCAGGTCAGCTCCATTCTTAATATTATTATGGTGCCTTCTGTCTGCTAATGCAAGTTTTAACATCTTCTTCACACATCAGTATAAGACAGAGATATATGTATCACCTCAGTGAATTAATTAGATACCAGGATTTTGCATCCTTCATATAACAGGCAGGACATCACCCCACTCTCTTCCTCGTGTTCCTTTAGCTTTCTGAAGGAGATATCTATAATAAAATGGAAGGGTAAGTATATAAGACTATGATAAAACTGAGCCAAATTCACATGCCATCCCTTTTATAAATGGAAGGCTTTCCCCTCCTCTTCTGCAATATCCTCTTCTCACCCCCTTCCCTTCACTTGTCAGCTACACAGGTCACCCCCTCCCCTGTGCTGACACCAGCACTTGTCCAATTGCAAAGTAGGTTGATGCAACTCATGATCCCAGCAGAACTTAAAAAACCCCAAGGAAAAAAAAAAAACCCAAACCAATAAAAACCCCCACCACCCCACCCCACACTGTTTTGAAAGCAAGCCAGAGTATCTGTGGGAACATCCAGCAGAAGAGAGAAGCATTTAAGTGCTTAAAATTGATTTAAATGCAGTCACAAACACTGAAGCCAGCTCAAGGTAAGAGGATAGCATATCTCCCTTCTGATAGCTGCCAGTTGCTTATTTGGCTCATCCACTTATAAAACTTTATCTTAAGACTCTAGAATACATTTGTGGGCTTAAGAATCATAAAAACTATCATTTAGCCTGATTTATAATTTGAGTTAGTTCCTATGCAGAATTAATATCCCACATTGTCGCTGTGCTGGTCAATGCTGACCTGCAGAAAGGGTTGGACATCGTATTCTATCTAGTATCTGTATTGTTTTATCATCTGTTAAACATGTCAAAAACATTAAACTTTGACTTGTAATATGAAGCATCTTTACAGTGACACAAGAATTAATTTTTTTTTCATAATGTGTTGATGAGCTTACAGCTTCTAAAACAGAAACAAGTTCTGGTCAGCATGCAAAGCCCACTCCTTACAACTTATTTCTAAGGATATGTGACAGAGAGAGACAGAGTAGAGAGAAAGACTGAGGAAAAAAAGCTTTTAGAGACTCCTAGAGATCATTTGGGAGAGAAGGGGGATTGAGGGACATACCAAAAGATACATTGGGGAATTTAGAATATTTAATACAAGTACAGGCATGCTAGTCTGAGTGGCTTTTGCTGTTTAAAAAAAACCCCACAGTAGTTTCAACAAAAAACAACCCAAAACAACCAACCAAAACCCAACAGTTTCTCTAAGGCTAGGAACTATTTTTTAGTACTAATTTTGCCAATAACATGATTTTATACACAGAAAATCAACATCTAAAAACTATGTGTAAAGCTGTATTGGCCAGACACCGCTGTACACATGGTCCCTCGCTCTGCAGTTTACCAAGAGCTCATGGGGCACTCCCCCAGAAATCAAATTACTTTGTGTAAACTGCATATTTCAGCTCCCAACTTAAAAACGCTTATTAAACTGAACATTCACCAACTTCCTATCTCTGCATCAATCAAATATGAAATAGACTCCGGAATGAGACAATGCAGTAGGAAGCTTTACTCCCATGTGTTTCATCTTCCCAGAGAATTTACAAACAGTTGAGGCATGACCAAGACTCGCAGGTGTTTATAAGCTTAGGTTCTCACTTGGCAGTCACTGCTGCAGCCTCCGAGCACCTTGCAAGAGCTAAAAACAACACCATCAATCACCTCGCTTTGCTTCCTTCCAGTAGGTAGGCGTAAATTACCTGACTTGGATGACTGGGCTGGAGGGGAAGGAAACAGAAGCAGGGCAATTGAGGAAAACCTCACTGGAGGAGTTGAACACTTCACGCCAAGCATTCAGAGCCTGTGGTCATTCTTGTACCTCCTCTGACACACAGCTCCAAAGCCAAAGTCCAACTCACACATAAATACTGGCTCCTATATGCAAATCTTCTATGTTTGCCTCCCAGGTCAGGGGCCACACTGAAACACGCCCGCAACAGAAAGCCACACATGCAAAAGGGCAACCTTCTTGGGCTGCCAGGGCTAATCCCACAGCAGGCTTGGAAGAGCAAGACAGCTAATGTATGGGAAGAGGATCTCATCAACATCTGGGACATCAGTGCCATGACCTTAGTGACCTGCATTGCTCAGCAGGCAATCTACAGCAGGTTTGGACCAGATGGGGCTTTCCAGGGTGTGCTCTTGGTTCTTGCTAATGGAAATAATCATGCCTGGCTGTCTCAAGTGCACGGATCACTGCAGAGGATAGGATGAGATGTCAACTCCTAACCAGAAGCAGATGGAAACATTTATTATTGTGGCTCTTCTGCACTCAGAGAGCCACGGGGGTCTAAAGGGTCTGAATGCTGGAGGCTGACAGCATCCCTCTGCAGTGGGGGATGTTACAAAGCTGGCAAGTTTTCTCGAGCTCACTCTTCTTTTCCTGCAAGAAATGGAGCTCAGCTTTTGTCCAATACTCTTACATCAAGAGTTCCCCGTTCAACAGCAGTATTTAAACAGCTTTTGTCACATACTCATCTTCCTTGGGAAGACACAAGGAAAAAAAGGATATTATCTTACTCTGCTTTATTTTCTCACTATTGCTCAAAAAATTACTCTGTGTTTTGTGAAACAAAGTCCTGTACAGATTAGTCTTGTGACAATATATGTATATAAAATGGGCATTTTAGTAACTATCTCTGGCAGCACTCCTCTCTCATTTAACTACTCCCCCCCAAAAGAGATACAAAACAGGAAAGATCTTATTTGGACACAGGATAAAATGCTCACCAACTCTTTTCAGTAAAGACAACAAAACGATGAGATTCCTTTATCATACAGCCTACACATTCTACAGTGGCTGTAGAAATCACTTAGCACTACTTCACTCAATTATAAAGAGCGTTAACCTCCTTCTCCCGTGCAAAGATTGCTCTCATCGTGGAATGGAAGCTATCAGTAAAAACAATGCAATGGGAAAAACACTAGGCTCAGCAGGAGTTGGCGAGCACCAGACCTAACTGTGGGAGTGACTCCTACAGTGGGTTCTGGCAAAGACATGCCAGTTATGTGTTCTTATTTTATCTTCATTGTAAACTGGGGTTTTGACAAACACTCTCCCTCCCATACAAGGTTATTGAACTAATTGTAGTACACAAGGTATTTTGCAACTGAAAAAAAGATGGGCAGGGGAGGTTTTTCTTACTGTTCTCATTAGTAAGGGCTAACTTGATTTTATATCTTTAGACCCACGCTCATCCTGGGAAACGGGAACTCAAGTGCTTTATACATAGAGGGGCACTCTGTTGCTACAGGTGCCTAGGCAGTGACCCCCACTTCAGGGAGAGGTGATGATCAGAAGGAAGAGCACTAGGTCAGCAGCTGAACTGGAAGCCCTCACTCTCTTTTAGCCATGCCACCACCCAGCCCCTCTCCAGGCACTGGCATCACAGTAGCTTTGGCTTGGTCAGCTTGCTCATACCAGCAGAACCCATTAACCCTTGTTAAGTTTATAGCTGCTTTTTTAAAACCCAGCACCATGTTTCTGACTCATCAGAAACTTCAATCTCTATAAGCATCCCAAGCAAACATAAACACACCCGAGACCCATCTGGCCTCACTTTTTCACTTGCTATAGAAGAGATGGATTGAAATGAACAAGTTTAGCTTCCTAACATCTGCTCAGCAAATGCTCACATAAATCAGGATGCAGAATATAGTATATTTGTCACACCCTGAATAGCAATAGTTGAGCAAGATGAATAGCAGAGTGAAATCCTGGACTTGAAGACCATGGCAAGACTCCCATTACTTTCAGGCAGGGCAGTACTTTAATGCAGATCGTTACCAGATGGTAGATTTTCGGACCAATTGAAAAAAACAATTAAAAGAAAAAAGGATTAAGTGATATGATATCTGCATTAATTTCATTCATATTACTAAAAAACAGACAAAATTAATTTATCTCCCAGCAACACCTATGACTGCTATCTCAAAAGTACCCATTTTCACTTTGAAAACCTAAAATCCTTCTAACCAATATATGTTCTCCCCAAAGCAAATGTATTTCCCGTGCAAATTTGACTTTTAAACTTGTATCATTAAAAAATAGCATCTTTCTAAGTCACAAACTTCATTTAGATAAATACATAACCTTACCCATGCTTAGATCTTTTTCCCCGCATGCTGAATAGAATCCTTTCTCTTAGAACCAAAGTAACAAGGATGGTTCTGATATAAATATGCAGTCTTCTAAACTTAATTCAAACCAAACATCAGCTAATACAATAAGCCTAGAGCTAATACTACAAGTTCATTCTCAGATTCATAGTGTGGCTGTTGTTTTTTTTCTTAAAGTCCTTACAAATAATGCAATAAAGATATTGCCTCCAGACAGTTCTTCTTAAACTCATCCAAGACCGAGATCAATTACTGTAACTCATTCTTCTCTCAGTGCGAGTGTTTCAGGGTGCATCTTTAGGAAGATGAAGGTGCACTAGTCACATTATTAAAATTCTTAAACCCCCTTTTTCTCCTACAGGCAGCATCTTCATGCTCCACGAGTAAGGTTAACAGTTCACTGAGCTATTAAGAGTAAATGTAGTTGGACCACCGAGCAGCATGGTAAGAGATGTTTATCCAGGACACAAATTTGAGACACACTCTCCCAAAGTTATTCTGAAACATATTTTATGAGTCTGTTTATATTTTCACATTGGCTTCATCTAATTTTCTCACGAAGTGGGTAAAGAGATTGTTATTTTTAAACTCCTGGCCACAAACTGCACTTGATATCTCAAAGACAAGTTAGTCTTTCTCTCTCATGCCACATCATCCATGAGGACTCTAGAATTTCAGCTTCAGTGAACTCTCTCATGTCCAGGTTCGATATGTTAGGTTTTTTTAGCCTGTGCTGGTAAGATTTTGCTTCTATACCAACAGGCAGGGAGCACCTTGACTATATCAGTGACTTCCCTGTGACCTTTAAAATACTTGTGGCACCAGCAGTCCTTTATCGTGACAGTCCTGGCACCAGCCACTCAAAGAGGGATTCTGATCAACTTCTACATGAAAGGCCTCCACTTAACTATTCACTGCAAAGGAGAGACTGAAGTACTGCTGAGACTCCAAACTGTGGGTAAATATTAGTTGAGCATTTCCTGCAGACTCTTGCTTTACTTTCTTCCCCTGGCTCCCCAAAGTATTTGTAGCCAAGCTTCAGCCATGCACAGATTTAGAGAAAAACTTACAGTCCCAAACCCCCAGCCCAGTTCTCCACAGCACTAATCTTAAGACAACACTGAATAATTTGATGGGAACGACAAATAAAAGAAAGCAGTGTCATTAGTGCTCTCTACTGGATAAATACATAATGACCTCAAAATTAATATAGCACATCAGGGACCTCAGTAACCAAGTGGTGTGAAACCACTTGTTTTTAAATTATTATACTTGGACTACATTTATAAAAGATTATGCTAGTCAAAGCAAGTTAAAACCTTACGTTGAGATGTAAGAAAGGATGTACAGAAGTCCTTGAAAAACACATCAGAAGTTGCAACTGTGTTATTTGCAGTAGGTCAATTAGAGAAAAAAAACAAGCAAGACTGTACAAAAAACATTCAAGTCAGGGTAGTTTCATCAGAAATATTCCTTCCCAATCTTCACATACTACAGCCCTACGCAGAGATAAATTTGCAGCTAACTTGCAGCTAACAACTCTGAAGTTCAACTTCAGAAATTCCTTTGCCCTCAAAAGTAGTAAAGCATTTGTAAGTCACAAAATTTTCTTCACCACTTATCATACCCTGCAAATACAGAGCAAGCTTCTGTTTGGCTATCAGACTAAGTGGTGTCACTTAGTTGACTGTGACTTCCAGGTGCAGAAAACTTCGGTAACATTTCTTTTACTCCTCCCCATCACCACCAGTGCTCATGGCTACAGCTGAATAAGAAGCCCTGTAGTTTCCCATCTTTGCCAGCCAACACCGAAGCACCAAGCCCCACCAGCAGCAGAACGGTTGTGCTGCCCTGTAGTTCCACATTATTCAGAGCCAAACATAAAACACCTCATTTGGCATTGAAGTATTGATGGTTCAAGCACCTGCAGCCACAAGCCTTTGCATAGCAACGAGTAGTGATTGGTCTCCGTGAGAACCTCTTAATAATGCAATTCCCTACAAATACCTGAAGCACACCTACCATTACACTACCTCCTTCTACCAGTGGGCATAAAGATTTTTTTTTAGTAGGAGTTCTTAAAAGGTTGAAGAAACACAAAACTGTTTCTACTTGAAACTTCTACTTGCCTGAATTCTTGCATGCAAAACAACGGCTTGACAGAAAGTCCTATCGGGTTATGTGGATGCAACTTCCCCCCCCCCAAAATTCTCCCTCCCCTTTTTAAAGATCCTCTGGTTGTTTTCCTGTCATCAACTCCTCCCCAAAGCTGAGCATTCATGCTCATTCCCCAAATGGGAGCTGAGGAATGTGAAAGAACTACTCCCCTATAGTTCATCCTGGTTTCTCCCGCTCAGCACATCATTAGCACCAAAGGGGACCAAGTTCCATGGCCATGAGCTGACTTCCAGTTTAAAAGCAGCCTTGTCAAATAAGCAGTTAAAGAGTCACTCAAAGCTTCCGCCAACTTGTGGCTTACACTACACAGTCACAACTGGGTAAGAAATACTGACTACACTGTACAAACTTCGTATTAGATTCGCTCCCAAGAAAATAAGAAGATGCAGAAAGAAAGACTCCATGCCTGTGAGGAAATGCAATGTTGTTCATCGACAGCTACACTCAAGTCTGTGGTCTGTGAACAAAGGGTGCATTTCAGGCCTTCGAGTACTAATAACAATTCACTGTTTCCACCCATGCCTTCCACCTCAACACACCCTGTGAAATCACAGCAGCAGGGCTCTTGTAGGCTGCTGGGCAAGACCACAGGAAACCCACCCCAGGAACTGATCCTTCCCCAGCAGAAATGTTAGTTACTCCTTTTAAGAAATAAACTACTGGAGGCCTGTTTGCTTTCTATTCCACATCCTCAGATTCATACTGCTTATTATACTCACACGTCTTCATTCACACCAATCCCCAAATGCAAAAACAGCAGACAAACCCAAATTATGACACCATCCACCTAGTTGCTTGTTTATACTCCAGCCAATTCCCTTCCCCAGTGAACTCTGCAGAGCTGCTGTTTCCATGGTCTCACCGGTAGGAAACACCTCTTGCAGCCCTGGGATTTAAAAGCAGAGCAGAGAATTAGCAGCTTCTACTGGCATCAAAGCAATTGGTTATTTTTTTTTAAAATAAGATTATAATTACGTCCTTTATTATGTTAAAGCTTGATCTGTCCTTTACCTTGGCAGTTCACAGGTTCAAGTTACTTAAAGCACAAGTGGAACAGCTCAGGTCAAGACTTAACCTGAATAGGTCTTGGATGATGGGGAGGTTCCCACGATTTTCTCCTCACAGGCAGTACCAAGCTTAATCCTGAGACCACATAAAGGCAGCAGTTTCTACTGCCAGAGGGAAGTATGGGCAGCCAACTAGAGGAGACTCAAGTTTAAACTGCACATTCTAAGGGCAACCTAAACCTTTCCCTTACCTCTCACACAATTCACCACCCAGGAATCATTTACAGATTATTAACCGGCCTGTTAGTTGTTTGAGCTTCCTAGATATTCTTGCAGTCAAGAAAAACAACCAAACCCAAAAACCTCCTTTCAACTTGTAGTCTGAGGCAACTTGGAGAAAGACACAAGTTGAAAACACCTTTCAAGAACCTTGTCTTTATTTACAGGAGGCCTGAATGTTGGTGTGCCATAACTCCCATGTTCATTGAGGACTGCCTCATCTTAACCAAGGATGATGGTCTTTATTAATTCAACAAGTTTAAGGTCATGTCATCATCTTTGAAGACTTAAGTAACACCATTTCAGAGGATGACTCAAAACACTGTCATACCACTGGACCTGAAATCTATGTGAAATTTGTTGACTACCTACACTTGGTTTTCTGGGTTGAGGTGGCCTCTCTCTGCCCTTACCATCCATGTTGTTGTGCGAGATGCTTCAAGCTGAGGTTTACAGATATAATTTACAATGCAAAAAACCCCCAACAACCCATCAGTGTTATATTTTAATAGAACATCTTTCAAGTCAAACGCATAAAAACTTCAGTACTTTCAGACATCTTCTGAGGCATTTAAAAAAATATATTTTGACTCCTTTCTGCAGCCCAACACATGTACAGTAAAACACTCACTTGCCCCACCCATTTTTAAAACCTGGTATGAAATACTATTGAACATTTATGCCTGCTGACAACAAGAAGATTTAAAAAGAAGCCTACTGCTGAAGTTATTTCAACTGTAGTTCAGTAGAACAAACACCATGACAGATGCAGCAAGAAAATGAAGTAACTTTTACAGAATTGAGCACTAAATACTATAATTCTTCAGAGAACAGATGAGAAAGGGTGAGTCAGTTGAAAAATGGTACTAACCTTTAAAGCTAAGTACTAACATCCCTATGTTTGGCAAGGTATATGCTCTCCCCTCAGAACTGGAACAGCTTTGCATCTCTGAAAACCACTTAAGGCTGACACTTTTTTCATTGTCACTTAATGGACACTGTAGGAAAACAAGTGGTGAAACAGTTCACAGCCCTTGCATCAAAGTTTGTAAGAACTCTACTGAATAAACACAGATCCAAAACACAGTCATGCAGCAAAAACCAACGAGTCAATATTCACAGAGTAAAAGAATCCATTATTATGAACAGGTCAATTCTGATACCTGTTCCCATGAAGTCAGAACTCTTTCCAAGACTCCAGCTCAGAGAAGTGGTGTCCAAAGCAGCGTGCATGCACTTAAGGGAGTGTGCAAGACAACCCATTTGAGGGCAAGAAGGATTTTTTTTTTAATCTAATCAACAAAATTTTAAATACTTTTAGAATAGTGTTTTATTGCATCTTTACTTCATACTTTCTCAATTCTGCTCTTATGTATGTACATAATATATATTAGGACAGTAGCATATACATAATTTATAATCCAATATACATATATTGGGTGCACACTTAAAAGTTTTTACGATAGGGGCGTGCAATCAAAAAACCTGCAGACCACTGGCCTGGAGGATGCTGTAGGGTACTACAACTGCCAGCCCTACCTCAATTAATTTTATGTCCATCTGAAATATTCCATATTTTCAATATGTCTATTGAGAGTTTCCCCCCCCTCAAGCACACTGGTATAACAGCAATTTTAGATGGATTAGGCTTGGATAGTAAAGCACTGTTGACAGTATCCTTTGGGGGAATAACATCAAAGTTACAACTTGATATCAGATAATGTGCAAAATTATCACTATATATATATATGCAACTTCTAAATCCATCAGAGCAATCCTTCCCTTTCTGCAGTTTGGTAGTCTTATTTTCTTCTTGTACCAGCACTACTTCATCACCCTCCTGTCCCTCCTTCCCACACGCTGATTCCATGTGCAACCACCCAACCTCTGCACACTGCTTGCTACAGGTGCTGGTATCTGTCAGCACTGCAAGAGGTCCAAAACTCACCCACTCTGGGTCTGGAGATGTCCCTCAGGGGGCTGTGGAGTGTGCCCCACGTGATCTAGCACTCTAACAGTGGGGCTGTTCGACCTCAGACTACTCTTGCAGTCCCTGTTGCAGACACACATGCTGGGGCTGCACCCCAAGATGGCTGCCTCTGGCCACCCAGAGATGCAGATGATGGTGGAGGTCCCAAATAGCCACCCAGCAAGGCACAGTTCACAGGTATCCCCCTATTTACCAGGTAGCAGTTGCAGGTTGTGCCTTCTGACATCCCTATTACAACATTTTTACAACTGATTCCTAAAAATATTACCCATGGCGGTGGGAAGCAAGAAGAAACATGCATTCTGAATCCACATACCTGCTTAGAATCCAGCAGACTTAGGGGAAAAAAAGTCTGTTTTAAAAAAAGAAAGCAGCATGTTGGATTTAAAAAAGTCTCTGCTTCATTCTGGCTAGTTCTGTTTCTTTCCCCTTTGAGCTGGACACTTTATTTCAAGCAAAAGGAAGACTCAGTGAATGGCGGTATGCATGTGCATTTAGAAACATAAAAAGCATGTGTGGTAAGCCAAGTGGCAGGTGAAGTCTCTTTAACCCACTTGCTGAAACAGGGATACTCACTAGTGAAGTCCACACTGAACACAGTGCTGTACACAAGTCAAACCGTGTCAAACAATTTTCGGTACTCAGCTGTGACATTTGACTTGACACTCATGATTTGAGAGCATGTTCTAAGGAACATAAAAGTTTCTAATATCTATTCTTACCTCTTGTTTAGATCAAATAATTTTGCTCATCCATAGGAAACCACCAATAATTTACATTTGATTACAGCCTACTCAAGATAGCAAGTGCTACAACGCATTAGATCCCATAGCAGGTTGTTAACCAGGGAATCGCCCTTGTCTTCAGAACTGAGCACACGTCTTCGGATTGCAAGCCTTGCTATCTTTCACTTCCCATAACTTCATAATTCTTATGCCTCACTCCCCTAAATCAGAGGCCAGCACCACTCAAAATTGAGCAGTCAATCTTAGTAATACTGTAGTTTAGTGTTCCTTTCATTTACATGTTTAATCTTTGAGCCTTAAAAACAGAACTGGCACTGTGTCAAGCTGGGAAGCCCAACAAAGGAAAACTCTTGAAAGGGACTAGAAGGGACCTCTGGTTTATCAAGTCTAGTTGCCTACTATCCAGACACCATTTATCATTTAATTTCTCTTGTAGATATACTTGGCCCTTCCTTCAAAGCAGGTCTCTGCCTGGAAGGCTGTTCCAGAATTAGTCCTAGTAATTTAAAACTTGGTTTCTAATCTAAATCTTATTTACAGAAAGTTTATACCAACTGCCTGTTGCTCTAACACTCCTTTAGCCCTCAGTGCTTCGGCCCTTCGCCTGTCATTTCTATAAAAGAAAAAGAAAATAAGTGATGCCATAAGCAACCTTAATACTATAGATTAAAAAAGAAACAAACAGAAGAGCTTACCCATGAAATTAAGCTTCCAGAGCATACAGAAGATGAAATATTTCACTTTCCAGAGTAGGCAGGAAAAAAACAGGAAGGAAGAAGACCTAGACAGCAGGTGTGATTTGTTTAGTTATCCACAGAAGCCTTTTCTTTCCTATCCTGGATAAATGGGCTTGTAGGTATTGTAACTACTTGTTACAGGGGTGACATTCACAGCAATCCATCGTAACACTCCACAGGAAAAAAATGCATAAAATAAACAATATGGAAGGAAGTTTATACAACTCCACTAATCATTAAAACAAAGATCAAAACACAATCTGTCCTGTTAACAGAAAATATGATTTTAAAAGACATACCATCCTTGAGTTTGGTACAATAGTGTATCCTTCACGAAAGGAAGCAACAAAAAACCTAAGCTTCAGAAGCAGTATTATGTATTTTGTATCTTTCTACTGATTCAACTTAGAAAACAAATTAAGAATGGAGCCAAAAATGTCAATAAACAAACCATCCAGCATTCATTTGCAGGCAATAGAAATCAAAATACCATATGTACATAGTTCTCTCGTATTACGTCCAGAAGATAAGAGCATGCAACATCATTATTATAAACAAGGAAAAAAGATGTACATTTTAGAGTGTGAAAAACTTCCCCACTTGCACTCGTTTTATTGAAACCTTCCAAAGTAGCTATGAACTGGCCTACGATGATTGCCAGGACATCAAGCAGACTTGCAAATAGTCTGAAGTTTAAAAGCTATTTGTAAAACCCCAAGTAAATGTGTCAACAGAAGCCAACAAAGGGAAAGAAAGAAGTTGTTTTCAGTTTGAGACACACCATCGTTTCATACGTCAAGAGATCCAACCTTATTGGCATAATTCCCGTACAAGGTCTCCATATTTAACACCTCATTTAGAACAGGCAAACAAGGGTGTAGAAAGCCTTCTAAGAGCTCATGAAATAAATATAGTACAATAGCTATACGAAACTGCACATTATTTTTAGGTAGGCTACATAACTTGTATTTTTTACTCTGAGAATGCCAAACCATAACTGACCTTTACAAAATTATGATTTCATGTAGAATAAAAACACTTGCCCCTGCTTCTACTTACTAGTGTTTTAAAATGAACAGTGAATTGATACAGAGAGACCAACCACTCCATTGTAATGCAAACAGTAGACAGCTTTTTAGTGTGTCCTCAAAATCTGGCCGAGAAAAGCCAAGTTAACCTGTCAAAAACATCTCAGAACCAGAGCTAACCGGCAGAGAAACCTAAAAGGAAATAAAAAACTCAAGAAGAGGTTTCAAGAAATAAAAAAATCCTAAAGACTGAAAGTTACAGAGTTTCAAGGCTAAGTGAGCTTTCAAGAAAACCTCATCCAAACCCAATGAAATGCGAACACTCCACACGCTAGTCTTGTAACATTCCCCATTTCCACAGCTGAACCCCGAGGTCAGAGACCTACAACTCAGAAGGCTGTGGCAGCGTAGGTCAAAGCTGAGGTACCACAAGCAGCCAAAACAAAGCCTGGAAACTACTAAAAAAATTGAAGTGATCTGTTCTGCTCCAGCTTTCTTGAGCAGTAACATATGAACCTATAGCGAAGCAAACCGCATGGTTTTAGTGATAATACAGAAATAGCTTGCAAGCTAAGTTACCTTTCAGACTAAGCTCCATATATTTGATATTATATGAACAAGGTTTAATTTTTCCACTTGATGCTTTTTAAAGGCATTTTCTAAGAAATTTGTTACTTTTGTACAGTTAAGCTAACACCTGCCAGATCTGCATGCTTTGTAAGGATGCACTTTGCCACTCAGTAGAATATAAAACCACAGTAAAACAGCGCAGAGTTTTGTAAAAGTATTTTAAATAAATTTATACTTCACTATAAGATTATTCAAGTTAAGAATTAACACCAGATTCAACAGTGTAACTCCTTCACCTCTGTTATGCTCATTGCACATCAAAACCAAAGTTCCCATTTCTGCCAAGACAGAAAGAGTGGATCCTCCACCCCTGCCGGTCTAACAAGCAAGCAAACATTGCTCCATAGACAGCTTCATTTTGGTCTTCTGCAGACAGGGAAAACCTGAACTCATCAGAAATTTCTCACTACAAGTAATATCGGAAGGCAAAACTTCAAAAGGAAGAAGCACATATCCTCAGCAAGGATCAATACAAGTAGCCTCTCCGTGATTTCACAAACATAGCTTAGTACTTATGACCAGCTTTTTCTTAGCAAGGCAAGCCACAAAAGTTATCGAACACTAGGTATGTATTTTTTTCATCAAAAAATAATGGGCACCACACTTACTGCATCTCAACCTACCAGATTTTTACTTCTGGAAACCTAATAGCTTTCTATAAATGCACTGATTTCTAATACTGACCAAAAAAAAAAAAATAAAATCGACTACTAACACATCTTTCCACTTCTCTGCAGCCTCAGAAAATTTAAATTACAGTACTGCAAGGCACATACAGAATCTCTTCCTCTCCAATACACAGCAGATATATTCCCTGAAATAATTTTAAAATCCTCAAAACAATTAGAAATGCTACAAAGTTAACAATCTCTATTTAAAAACATTTTTCCTACACAACATGCACTTTTTTGGAAAACCACTTAGCAAATATTAATAAATTATTTTTTTCTTCTTTACATTTACACTGGAAATATATTCAATATTTTTTAATCTGGAAAGTAAATATCATGTCACATTTAAGTTATTGCCTTCATTATAAATTGCATCCTCTCTGGAAATCCATAAGGGTATTGGATTTGAAAATAAGGTGGGGGTGAGAGACTACGTACACAGCTGAGCCCATTCAAAAGGCTTTGCACAAAGCAGGATCATCAGAGTAAAAAAATGAGCTTTCTTCATTCAGTGGATGAGGACAATAGAAACTGATGTAAGTGTGTTTGTTCAGTTGAATGCAGTATCATCAGCAACTACTTTAAAAAAATTCTCCATTTTCTGTCTTTTGGGCAAGTGTATCTTATTATAAAAGCAACTGATTTTTTAAGAGGTAGTTTTTTTTCTCCCATTATGCACTTATTTATTTCAAATAAAACATAGGCAAAAAAACCCCCAACGTTTGCTTTTCAACAAGGATCGAGTCTCAAAGCTTGGTACAATATCTGACAAAGTTCAATATTTTATTTCTCCTCAGCAGTACTGGGCTGCTTTGGAACCAGTGTATTCCAGGTTGTCTTCATAGTCAAAAAACTAATCTACCAACAGTACTGAACCCACCCCCTCCTCCTCCACCTGTCGGTCCACAACTTCCCGGGGGGTCATTGTCATCAAATCCATTGGGTCGGAAAGAGCACGATGCTGAAGCAGCTTGAAGTGCTTGTGTTCGAGCACTAAGCTCTTGCTCCTGAAATGAAAGAATAAAGACAATTTAAAAGAAAAAAGCCAAACAACCACCTCAAGTCCTTGAAACAGCTTATTTCTAGATTTTTCAAGACCTTTTAAGCAACGCCACTAACTTCTGGGCTCCCAAGTCTGAAAGGCTTTGTTGAACCTCAGGTTAAATGTCCACAAACAATTCAAGATGTACAACTTTGTGGAACATCATTAAATATGTGAGAACCACAATTAAATTCATTTAAATTTATGCTAAAATTGTACTTCATATATACATGGGGTATATATATACAAACACAACCAGGATATTACTAAAGAATTAATGCTGCTTATGAAAAGCTAAGAAAACATTAATTTGACATACCTTTCACATGAATTTTCATCCTAGCAGTTTTAGGATGCCCTCCTTCTTGCTTACCAATCAGTTCAGTAAATCTAATGTTAATTATTTAGAAGGCACTTTATTCTGCTCAATCAACTGCATTGAATAACTATGTATTCAGAAGGCAGAATATGGACATGCTATTTAGTTCCCATTCAGTGCAGCTTCAGCTTTCAAGTGTTATTGCTACACAAACTCCGTTATAACATTTCCAAGTTTCAGGAACACTCAACCACTCCATACAGTCAGAGCCAATTGGAGGAAAGAAGTCCTGCAGAAGTAGCAAGAAGAAAACATCTCCCGCCAGCTGCTTTTTCAGCTGAACGTCCCTGTGACTTCTTAGATATGTAGGAAGAGGATGAGCAGAGGCCTTTCCCTCGTTGGAGGAATCATACACTACCTTATCTCTGGCCAACTAGTATCATAAACCTTGCAGCAACTTCTCGTCTTTAGTACCCCTTTCTCAAACTGGCCAAGAGCTTCATAAGATCAGAGAGGAAAGGCAGATGTTGGGCTCTGGAAGACTGACAAGAACACGACAGCAGACCTGTACAAGCTTTATTTCTTTAGGAAGGCAAATGAAAGTATTCAGCTGTTAAGGTTCATACTGACAGTCTCCTTCACTTGACACTTTGTCACTACATAGCTCCCTGAAGGCTGTGCGAGGAAATTTTAACAGGGTTTTAGTAATTATATGGGTCACCTCGAATTGCTCCTTTTCTCCTCCACCATCCAAACACAGCAGCCACACTCAAAACAAACTATACCAAAATGTAGCAAACAGCAGGATTTTTTTTATGGCAGCAATCAAAGAGAAGACTACAGCTAGGTGAAGTTCTTGGAGCACAGGGAACGTGCAGCTGGCAGTGCACTGTCTCTTGCACATTTTAAGGGTAATACTCTTCATATATAATTTCCATCTTACCTGCAAGTACAGTTTGTTATCTTTCGTAATTGCATCCATGAGGTCTTTCTGTAAGGGAGGGTCTCCATTTACCCACAGTCCGTTTGCCGAACTGCTGTTGAAGCCACAGGTGCTATTCTGTTTTTTGTAAAACAGAACATAAGCAGTGTCCTTTGGAAATCTACTGGTAATTTTCTGGACTGACTGAAATGAGGTAAACGTCACTCTGCTGTCATTGAACAGAAACCATTCCCTTGGCATCTCAGTGTCCAGCTCGTTTTCTACAACAGTACAAGGACTCTCCTCTGTCAACAACTTATCCTGAGGAGAAACTAAAGAAAGAGCTGTAGACTGGTTGCAGAGGCCCGAAGGCCCTGACCCGGTAACATTTCTAGCATATGAATAATAATGTCCACTTTCAGAGGATACACCAGAATGCACCACCACAGAGCTTAATACATAGGGCACCAGTTGTGGGCAGGTCACTTCATCAGCACCTGAGGGCTTCAGTTTTTTAGCAAGATTTTCTCCAATATCAGAAATCTCAGCACCAACAGACCAACCTCCTGAAACTACAGTTAGAGGGGATGTTGCTCTTTTGACTGGCAACTCCAAAACGAGTGGCAGAGACACATTGTCCAAGATTTTGCGCCTTATATGACACTTTGGATCATATGAAAATCTCAAAAGAGTGAGAATGAGGTATTCAGGTTCCTCAATGATTTGCATAGTTTTCTCAGCATTCTGTAGAGAGGCACACTTTTCACAATAGTACTTATTGTCTCCACTAAGGATCTCAGGTGCCAGAAAATAATTCAGTAAGTCAGTAACTGACAGGGTGTTTTTACCCACTAGCCTCTGAGACATATCCCCATCATCTTGAACTTTGTTGAGTTCGGAATTTGTGGTATTCTCAGAGTTTGGCTCAGTAGAAAATTCTTTTATGGTTCCTTCATTCATTACTGTGTCACATCCACCATTTACTTCCGAATTAGTGAGAGGTGTTTCTCCAGCAGGACTAGTTGCTAGAGTATTAGTTTGCACCACGTAGTCATCTTTCACTTCAGAATGTTCCATACATTTTGGGCCAACATTCTCCAAGGAAGTTGGAGGACAGAAAGCTAGAGACAGGTCTGTGAAAGCTTCTTCCTTTTGAGACATACTTTTGCAGTTCAAGCAGCATATAGTAGTTTTTAGTTTTCCTCCAAACATCTTCTCTATCAGAGTCCTCTCTTCACTTCCCATACAAGGAGCTCCAGCAAATACTTGTGCTTTATGGACAGCTTCTTCAGTCTGGGACTCCTCGTTCATTGCACTTTCTGAACTCTTGGCTGAGGACAACGCTTTCAAGGTTCTCTCTTCTTCATGCAGCCTGCAGACAAAAGAAAATAAATCCATGTAGCTGTGCTATTTTCCAAACAAATATTGCTGCACCGTTTTAGGTTTCTTTTCCATTTACACTAAAAAATAAAGATGGTTAAGTGGTGTATTACAGTAAAAAAAGCTATTTGATACATTTTTTTTCTCCTATAAGCCAACTCAACCATACAGGTCAGTACTAACCAAAACAGAGTATGAAAGATGCACAAATGCATTTAATGTGGGTTTCATTACATATAATGGAACACAATGGATATACCGAGGCAACTTAAGTATTAAAAAAACCCTACCAAACAATGTTTTGGTTATTTACCATTACTTGATCTTAATAAATCAGTTCTTCAGTGGACTGGTTCTGTATGTCAGATTTCCTAAGACAACAAGTAGCTATTTATCTAGTGCCAGACTATTTCCGAAGAGAAGAACAGGTCAGGATTTTGTAGCCAAGGAAGTTAATAAACGACAGCAAGAAAAAAAAAAATGTAAAAATAAACCCAAAACAGGGCAAAAGAAAATTAGAAAAAGAAAGCACTATTTCACGATTTCTCTGGAAATGAATGTGTCAAAGTAATATTGCTTAAGCCACACCTCTACAACCCAAAACGTAAAATTATTTTACATATTACAATCTATATAGTAATTAAAATATTGAAATAAACTACGATATTTAAAAATCAGGCATTTTTGTTTGGTTTGGGTTTTTCTTCTGAACCACAGTCAAGTTTGCTTATTAAACAGGCTATAAATGCATGTGCATCTCTTCATGACCTATCTGACCTGTATAAAAAAATAGCTGTCGACCATCATGAAATTCCAGATGCACAACTAAACTGCTCTCATCAACCACATTAATTATACATGATGACTAACATAACCCCCAAGTTTAGATTTGTTATAAAAAACCAAACAAACCCAAAGAAAATTACTACCACTATAACCTGCTTTAAATGTTGTGAATACAAGATGGTATCCAGACTTTACCACAGATTAAGCCCATGAAGAAAAGTGTTTCATACACCATACAGAAAACCAGAGATGTCCATGAATGAGACCTGAAATTCCTGGTCCCCCCCCTAATGCAAGGAACTGTTACATGACCGCTCCTATGAGTTCAACATTATGTGATAAGACTGTAGATTAATTTCCATTAATGACACAATAACTGTACCTGTCTAGCAGGAATCTGAGATATTCTGAGCAATCCTGCTGGGATCGAGGGGTGAACCATGGTGGTCTGGAAGCCTCAAAGAAAATTCTAGGAGCATATGCCTCCCTCTGTTCATGCAAAAGAGGGACAGACAAGGTTATATGACAACTACTTAAAGAGTTGGTTATATTATTTTAATATTGACTACTCAACTTTGGACTACATTTTTCTAGAGGAACCATATGAAACACATAGTACACAAACAATTAAATCACTTAATCACAGGAAAGAAGTAATTAATTTTGTAGTAATCATCTCTAAGGCAAAGATAAAAGTAGAGGATCCCGCAGGCAAACATTCAATGTATAGCGAGAGTAAATCAGACACTATGCAAACCAGCAGTTACCATTCTGGCAAGCTTATAAATGTTTTATTTCTTCAGAGGAACACTGGTATTTCATAAATACCAATTTATTTTTAGAGTGATCCAGTCACATCCCCTTCACAAGAAGTTTATTCTTCTTAAAGAGAACAAAAGGGTCATGGTCTTTCTATCACTAGCAAAATATTCTGAATGTTTAGCAAAGTTCCCTTTGGAATTTGACCTACAATAAAAGTTACTGTAAAAGTCACTCCAGAAAGTCACTGTTTATCCTAGCACATGACATAACGTCAGTTTGTCTATCAAGTCAGGTCTTCCTTGAATTTTTTCATTTGGGCTTCTCAAAGAAAACCTGTTACTGCCCATTTATAAAAATGAGTGGAACATCTTCGCATTGTGTTATGAAATCTAGATTTCTTTAAACTCATGCACAATGTCTGGACATTTGGAGGCAGACTCATTTCCCTACTAACATACTGTATTTATATTGAATATACTCAAAAGGACTCCCACGCCATCATGTTTGTTCCTAAATTTTGGTATATACATCTAGGCTTAAAAAACACACTTGAAATAAAATGACATACCTGGGTATGGGCCAAAAATGCAAAAAGATGCTGCAGTTTTCTCATTAATGAATTACACCCATTCAGATTCAGAGATAAAACATGTCTTCTGAAACTGAAAGAAGAAACAGACATTAGTTTCCTTGCTGGATTTAACAACAACAGTTAGCATTCCAGCTTAGATAATTACTTCAGTTTGAAAGCATGCAAAACACGTAACACTTCAATACCTAGATTTCTGCAAAACTACTGTCCAGTAGGAATTAATACTGTTAAAAAAAGCCTATTTCTTTAAACATTGAAATGTGAAAGAATGGAGTATAGATAGAAATATTTTTTTCAATAGCTTCTAGATTGTAACAAAAGCATCGTGGTAAATTTTTACAATACTGAAGGGAGCAAGGACAAGGAGGAAAAAGGGAAATGTCTTTCAACACTCGACAGAAGCATCAGGATTTTTAATGGCTAAAATTACAGTTTCAGAGCTGGACTTTAACAAAGCACTTGGTAATTGAGTGCAAAGAAAACAACTGAGCTCTAGCAAGCCAAGAGACCATGGGACATAATATTTGGTGAGAAGCAAGAATGGAACAACTGCAATAGCTAATTTGTAATGCCAAGAGCTGTTAGAAAGGACTTACTCAGTAGCCATAAAAAGTGCCTGAATAACGCTGTTCATGTAGCAGGTATTTCCTAAATTAATTAGACCTGTCTTCCCCGTTTCAGATTTTCCAGAAAGTCTAGATAAATAAGATGGCAAAGAATTGGATTGAGAAGTCCAGGCACTCTGACTGAGAATCAACTTAATCTTCTCCTCAGTGGGTTTGGGCATATCCTACAAGAGAAATATTTAACACACTTAATAGGTTTTAGTATTTGTTATTATAATCAGTCTTGCCATTCAGTAGTGTTATAACTTCACTTGCTCCCATATCCTTCTTCAGAGTCCTACTATCCCTGACAGACTAAAAGATACCACCTTTACCCAGCCCTCTTCTTCAATGCTTCTGGCTGGTGGTCACCTTGGACCTGCATATTCAGAGAACCTTCTCTGCCACCAAAAAAACTCTCTCAAATTTCAAGCTTGAACTGACCCCTCAAGCACCCCCTGTTCTGCTAGAACTACATTTCTGCTTGATCAAATCCTAACGCAAAAATGAAAGAATCAAGTCCAGGATAGTTGGAATTAAACTGATAGGGTTTTTTTAAGCAT
>WUAM01000119.1:6773124-6784451 GCA_024336885.1 Actenoides hombroni
AAAACAGCTTACCTTCCTTTTCTTATTTTTATTTTTTTATTTTTTTTCCAATTTTATTTTATTTCTCCTGGGGTTTCCAATATCTTCAAATGCATAGTGCACATATATTTACATAACAAAGCCACATTTTCCTTTGAAACCATGTAGGCCAGAATCCTTTACCCATAGAGGCATGCAATACTGAGTGCAGTATAAATATGTAGTGTCTAATAATGGTGTTTTGGTGCTAACCAAAGATGAACACCCTGCCAAGTACCCTTCAGAACCTACTTCTCTTTAATACTATCAGTGTTGTGAACTCATATTTGAAGAGTTACAGTTTCTAGCTTGGGTTGAAATGAAATGCCTAGAACAAACCTCAAAAAAGTATATTAATAGTCACATGCAGCTTCAGAAATTAGATTATATGTTTAATAAAAGATCTCATTTCAGGATTTTCTTCAAGCCTGCTATAATCCTATCACAGACACTCAGGACAATTTCTGTAGAATGGTCCAAACACAGAACTGACATTAGATTATGTAGTTAGCTCTTTTCTCCTCATGGAAGATCTAAATAATTCAGATTTATGGGATTGTAGCTTTCATATTTGTAAAAACAAACCCATCCATTTGTAAAAACAAAAACCCATCCTCTTAATGTTCCTAATATACCTTAATAGCTTCCAGAATGGGTTCATAGAGCTCTGGAAATCCTGAATAATGATACATCATACAGTGTATCAACTCAGACAACTGCATCAAAAAGGCTGTACTGGAAGGTAAGCCATCTCTTTTGAAGTAATGAACCAAACCGACCACGTGTGGGACAACCTGAATGGAAAAAAAACAAACAAAAAAGGGTGTTAATTGCATTTTTCTTTTTTTTTTTGTGTGTGTGTTACAGAAAGCTTTACCATTTTACCCATGACATGCGTTAGGGGACCTTTTGTTCTCTAATAAGGGGTTGAGAAACAATGACTTGAAACACATGCATTATTCTTCACCCAGGACAAATTTCAAACGGCACAATTAGTTATTCAATGGTCACGTGAAAGTTCATGAAGCTCCAAAGCTTGATAAAATGCACACTGAGATTTTCAACACTCAAGTGTCCTATGTACTCATCTTATCAAGGATATTAACAGCAATCTTTATGGTTTTCTGACACCACTAACAGTGAAGTACCCCGTTTTAATTCCACTGATACAGTTTTTAAACCAAACCTCTACATTTTTCTTTTACAGAAACTAATGCTTGGGATCTGAAGCCAACCAATAAATTGATCCAATTTCAGCTTACAAGACCAAAACTGATTCACAGCTCCACCTAGTGAGGAAGCCAGGCTCAACAAACTGACATAAATTTACTACAAGCTAAAAAAACCTTACCGCAGACAGGGTAAACTACTTGAGGATTAATTCCTTACTATTTTAAATTGGGTATAAATCAGAAATGTTTACTCAACCTCCTTTTCCTTCTTCAGTGCAGCTCTATGTGTGTTTTTAAACACATGAGATTTTTTAAGTTGTTCTTAAAAAAATCACTTACAAAGTTACTTCAATACAGTCCCAAAGAGTGGGGACTTGTCACTGAACTAGAATGTTTCAGACACCTCTGTCAGCTTCAAAGTGATCAGAACAGATGAACCATAGAAGTGGATGGAATCATTTCTCATCACAAATCAGCCTATGATTTTTTTTTTTTGGTAGCAAAGACATGAAATACAGAACAGAAATGATAAGAACACCATTATTTTAGAAATGCTTACCAATTAAGACACTTCAAAACATCAAAGGGGACAGGTGTAAAATACTCATTTGTTGCTTTTACAAATATCAGTTCTCCAAGTATAAGGAATATTTTTATGACTTGGAGAAACAAACTGTACTCTTTGGGTAAGGAAGGTATCTAGGGTTTAAAAACACAACCGCCAAGATTAAGTTTTTCATGTACTACAAAGTCAACAGTGAAAGTTGCAATGAAAAATTTCCCTCTAACTCTGTAACAGAGTGTCGGTGCATAGCCATGAGAAAGGAACTACTGAGCTCCAACCATCAGATTTGCATAAACTAGATCTGAAATTTATTAACTTGGCACAAAGCACGTGAGAAGAATAGAAAAAGTACAGGTTCTTAGCTCTCTTTGGCTCAGCTCTGAGGCAAATTCTTAAGAGCATTCTAAAAAAATACTACAAGTTATATTCTGAATACAGACAGATGTACCAGCTCTGGATTGATGTTTATACATCAGTAGATTTTAAAACTCCACAGTACCCATCATGATATATTGTAAGTGAAAGACAGTGTTTTCTTTTATCAAAAATCCCATGTCACTTATGATAATGATGCTCAAGAACAAGGAAGGTGAACATTATAAATGAGTTTTTGCAATGCAACTGAATTATTTATCAAATATGCATTTAACCAATTGACATTCAGACCATTTCTTATAAAAAAGTAAACAAGCATTTTAAGTGAAAATACTACAGGATACTAAATGACAGCAGTAGCTCAAAAAAAGTAGTGAAGATGACTGTTCAAAATGTGGGAAACTGTTCACCATCAAGTTCTGAAGACAGCTATCTATCCAATAACTGTGTGCAGCCTATGGTAGAAGTTTTCCTTGTTAAAGCAAACACCTACTTATAAAATAAGCCTTTTCACATTCAACGTTTTCCTCGTGAATGTTTTGTCTCAGAAGCAAAGACAAGCAAGACAGTAAATAGATAAAAAATTTATGTTTTGAGCATATTCAGGGCTATTTGACTCATTTGAGACTCGAATTTCTATTCTAGGCAAAGATTTGAGGCAGCAGAGGGAGAAGAGAAAAAACTTCAGACTTCTATCATTAAAAAATAGTGTAACAGGCATAAAGGAAATACTCTGACACTAACCAAAGGGTTTGTGATCCCTTCAGGCCTAGGAGCCTTGGGAACAGCTTCGGAAAACAGTGTGCCAGGCTGTTACCATGGTTGTCTGAAAGATGCATATTTTACTTATTTGTTAAGCTAAGCAGCAAGTATGAGAAGATGGAATGCATTATATATCTTGCTGTACTAATATCAACAGTCATCACTGTACCCCAATATCTATCACGTGAACTGGTGAACTGTGTTTTAAAGAGTGGCCACTGAAAACAGTATCCTTCAGTTTGCCCGTGTGTACATTGGAACTGAGATAGCATAGCTTCCTTGAAACCAAGTACTACTTGGTCTCACGCACCTATCCAGGGTGAGCAGGGTATATATAGCAGCTAACCCGTTATCTGGTTTCCCCAAAGAGTTGGACTTGAAAGTCTACTCACAGCCCAACTTTATCGGTAGACTTCACATGACCAAAAAAAAAGAATTTCCAGAAGTACATGGCCAAAGATAACATGTGGTGTGCAGATACTACCACCAGAAACACGTACATACCAGAAAGAACAACCTGTAACTGGAAACGAGCATTAAGTGGTTGAACCTCTAAGTTCAAAAGCCTAGTGATGTGAACCACAGAAACGTACATGTGGAACCTTGAAACAAAGAGGAAACCCAAGCACATCAGTTCTGATACTCTTTACACCTACTGGAGAAATCACACACAAATGACATCCCAAAGAACAGAAAACCATTTATTTCGGAACTTACCAAATGGAAAGCTTCTGGAGAATGCTGAAAACTAAGTAACATGTGGGAAAGGACAGCAAGGGCACCAGGCCTCACTAGAGGAAACCAAAGTCGATTAAAGACCTAAAAAAATCCACATTTATTTCAGTAAATCTAGAAAGCAAAACTTCAGTAAAAATGTAAACAGATCTCCAAATCCACTACCATTTGAAACAGACAGAATCATTACAGGCAACTGAAAGCTACCAATACGTTTACATCATCATTGCAAAACAGTAACATCTGTTGCAATACAAACCATGTGAAGAAATTGCAGAACTGTTAGAAATTCCTTTCCCCCTCTTTTAATTTTAGATGTTCTCTTGCAACATACCAATTCAATCTTTAGCAGAGTGACATCAATGAGGATGGTAAACTTCTGGACTGCGGCCAGTCCTTTGAGCAGCGCGATGACCCATGTTTCCACATGCTGAGCCAGAGGCCAGGACAACCAGTCAATCATCCTGAAAGATTAAGGAAAAACAAAAAAAAAGAAGACAAAAGACATATGTCAATAGGCCACTCATTTTCATCTCAACAAAAAGATGCTATATATTACCCAGGTAGTTAGTTACGTAGAGACTCACAAGAAGTAGCGTAAGAATGTTAGACAAGTAGTAAAATGATTAATTATATATCATGTCATTCAACTCAGTAACTAATAATAATCTATTTAATATATAAAAGGTGAATACACCCCCCTCCCAAAATACATATGCATATAAAATTAAGTATTATGTACATGGTTATCTGTTATCTAAGAATATAACCCCTCGTTTTATAGACATGAAGATAACACTTCCATTTTGTGGGAAAAACTGAACTACTACAGGTGACAAAGTGCCTGTACCTGGGAACTTGCCTTTCTACACCTTTTACCCCAAGCCAGACTAAAACTGATTATTAAGTTCAAATTTGAAAAGAAAGCCTCTTCAACTTTGAACTACATTCCTGGAAGCCAACTCAAATACCCTCAGTTAAAAAGGTAAAACCTAGTATTTTTTAAATACATTGCAGCAGGTGTTAAAAGGATCTTATACTTGCTATCAGCAGCCTGGGGTCTACATGTGCCTCAAGGAAGAATTTCACTACAGCTAAGAAAAAGGAAAACTGAAGTGCCTAGAAAATACAGTGAAGTATCAGCAATGGAAAACAGGGGTATTTTATCCTTCCAAATTAATGCGACAATCTACAGTGATACTTAAGACAAACAGGTAGATCAGTTGAAGCAATTCTAAGACCCAGATGACATCATAAGGCAGTGCCAGCTAAAACATGACATTTAGGCTCTGGTCTTTTGAGATTTTACCAGGTAATATATTGGATTTTCTTTATTTGTCCACAAGATCCCCTTCTTCAAACCAGATGAGGCACCATTAACAAAGTGCAAGGAAAAATGTTTCCACCATGAGGGTGGTCAGACATTGGAACAAGTTACACAGTAAGGCTGAAGCATCTACATCCTTGCAGAAAGCTCTTAACTCAATTGGACATGGCCCTGAGCCACAAACATCTGACTTTGAACCTGGCACTGCTCGGAGCAAGATGGGACCAGATGATTTCCAAAGGCTTCACTCAATCTATTGTAACACTATGATTCCAGTCTATAACTCAGTGCAAACAGCAAGTTAGAAGTATATTTCTTGTTTTCTGAAGAAGCTCCTCATAAAGATTATTTATTTCAACAGGCTAAATTCTAGCACCAAACTAAAAAGGTTACAAGTAACCAGTCTAATCCACAGTCACTATCATTATCAATAGGCATAGTTAATGATTATCAATCCAAAGAAGAAGTATGTTCTGCCTGGAGTTGAAAAGAGCTCCAAAGAGACTGAAACCAGGGTTGCAGTCCTCAGTTTCCTAACTAAAGAGAAAGCCACAGTCTTTACCAACAACAGGCATGTTTTCTGGGCATGTTTTATCACCATAAACAAAAGAAAATTTCCATAGATGTTATAATCTAGATCAGAAAAATGTATAGCTCAAACATTCTAAAAGTTACGTATCTTAGAATTATATACTACCTACACATATAACATTCAAAGATTCCTCTAAGACACAGAATCATTAGGAGTACCCTTTTAACAATCAAGCACAGATCTTACTGTGTTTCTCACTAATTAATACAAAAACAACTTGGGAAAAACCACAGCAACATCATAATAATTGCTCTGAATTTATACGAGGCTCTCACTTCCTCGTGATGCTAAATCCAGACATGTTTATTCTGATCACCTTTTCCATATACTTGTAAAAACAACTAATCAAATGAAAAAAAATAGGAGGCCTAAACTTCTTTTGCCTGCAAAGAATTAACCTCAACCCAAAACCAGGCCCCAAACCTCAACATCCTGCTGTCTTCAAACTTCCCTCTCCCCAGATCATTTAAGCCTAATGACAACGCACTTGGTTTTCTTAACTTTATAGACAACTAAAGAGTGTTCTGTGGAGTCCTACATTAGAACTACTGTTCTTAACTACCTAAACACCATCTTTATACCATGTGCACTTTCAGCCACACTGACTCACAAGAACCAAATGAAAAACAGTGCTTTTGTGTGCGAACTGGGGCTCCCCATGTTCCACCCCATTGCTCTGCTTATGTGATGGACCATCCTGTCTCCAGTCAGTGTAATTAACTACTACTTAATGTTACTAATAGGACATTGGCTATTACTTCAGTATGATTAACCTGCTAAAGAGAAGCCTCCTTCTCTGTATAGCTAATACAGATTAAATTCCCATCTTGAAAAACTATTTATGCTCTTAAAAGCAGAGTCAAAGCTTCACAAAGCAAAAATAAGAGGCAGAAGTGGAAACAGAAATACAATTGCAGACATGCTTGACAATGTCCTAAGCAGCACCTAATCTGAGATCCAGTAGGTAAACGTTTGCAGTGGCTTGACACCAGGTGCCCACTAAGAAACTCTATCACTACTGCCCTCCTCCTCTCAGCTAGACCAGGGGGAAGAAAAAAAGATCAAACCTGTGAATTAAGACAGGCACTTTAATGAAAATCAAAACAAGGCTGCATGTGGAAGCAAAAGAAAAAGATTTATTCTCTGCTTCCCATCAGCAGGCAGTGTTTGGCCCCTTTTCCAGGAAGCAGGGCTCCAAACACTGAGTGGTTGCTCTGGAGGATAAGCTGACACCCCACCTTTTTCTAGCTTTAATTGTTAAGCTGACATCATATGGCATAGAATATCCCTTATGGTCAGTTTGGGTGAGCTGTCCCAGTTGTGTATCCTCCCAAAATCTTGTCCACCCCATCCCACTGAGGGGGGAATGTTGGAAAAGCAGCCTTGGTGCTGTGCGAGCCCTGCTCAGCAGCAGCCTCAACACGGGTGTGTTATCAGCACCTTTCCAGCTCCCAAAGCACAGCACAGCACTGGGAGGGCTGCTATGGGGAAATGAACTCCATCTCAGTCAGACCCAATACAACATTACACATTTTGGTTACTAAATCCTCTCTACATTGCATTTATTTGACTCCTGCTCTATTGCAATCAATGACTACATTTTTAATACAAAGGTAGATATTAATACAACATGTGATGATGGTGAATAAAAACACAAAGGATGTTTTTTACATTTGGCCAGATAAAGAGAACCTTAAAAGCCTCAATAGGACTCTCTGCCTCTTATCACTCTAAAATGAGCAGGTCTGATACCATCTACGTACCAGAATTTGATTATCTCTGAACAGATGAAAAAACATCTGTGAAACCTCAGATAGTAAGATCTTGTACAAAAAACACCTTAGCCACATCAGAAAGAATTTGGTAGCTCAGGTGAAAATCTCTCAAATCAGAGAAAAAACCAACCAAAGCAAACGACCAAAAAAAAAAACACCACAAGAGAAGATTGTCAGACTATCAAGCACCCTCCGAAAAAAATAACATCTTCTACAGTATTTTACATTTTGACCAACAGGGCAAAGGGCACAGTCACATTTCTAATTTCTCTTAAACTTTTCAGTTTCTCTTAACAAAGATACTCGGGCTAAAGTGCAAACAAGCATTATACTTGTCAGGATACTGAATATAGGCAGTCAACCTCCTCTGAGGCCTCTGAAGTAGACCCTTGAAGTAGTCACATACCCCAGAAAATATTCAGCAGTTTTCTTCTTTTCCTCACTGGTGCTTCAGGTAAGGTTTATATGAGCCTGCTGCGCCAATTAAGAACAGCTCAGTGATGCCAAAAAGCAAACACCCTCTCTCATACAAATCCATGCCTAATATAACACCCCACTGAATAGATTCAATTTATTAGTCTTCTAATTACAGATTTTCTAATCTGTGTTCAACTTCAGAGAGAAGTTCCTCAGGATCATGGAAGTCATCTTTAGGAAATGAGCAACAAGGTCTCTAATTTGCAGTCACCAGAGCTCTGCTGATGCTCATCAGGAGACCTTGTTGTACCTAGAGCTCTGCATCTCTTGGGAATGATGAAAGCTTGATGACAACATTTGTCACCTGGTGTTCCAGACATTCCAGCTGCATTATCCTTCTCACAATTACTCCTCTGAGTTAGAAGAGAGCTATTAATGCCAAGAGTTGCCAGAGTAGGAAAAGAAACTGGATACAGTGTTGACACAACAATATCTACAAACAAAAATAACAAGGGGTACCTAAAAAGTTAGTTCCATGGAACTGCACTGGAGGCTCTTAAAACCAAGTATGATTTTGAAGAACGAACAAATCAAGCAAGATGGCACTGCCATGTCAAAAAGAAGAGGAAAACACCCACCACTCAGCTAGCACTAATAAAAAGCACTTATTTAGTAACACCTCCTATTAACACCCAAGGCTCAGCACTGCATTACTTGCCGAAGCAGAGACATACAGAAAAGCCAATCTAAGGCAGTAACAACACCATCACATTGTGTTGAAGCAGGTAATAAAACACAGATGTTAAAACTGCACTAAAATGAAAACTAATCACCAGCACACTGCTGGCCAATTATTAGGATGCACAAACCCTTCTTAATTACCCAGCTTTGAATTTTACACTGGGCACACAGCTTTGTTAAAATCTCTTCAGTCAAGCAAATCCCTTTAAAGTCCCTGAACAAGCTCTCTTATCTCAAATAATAATGTAAAGTCTGCTTCTTCTCATTAATTATGTTTGCAAATTAAATAAGTCATCTTAACTTAAAGCAAATACAAGGAATGTTTTCAGTGTAAAAACACTTCAGCATTTCACCAAGATATGCAAGTGCCACACTACATGAATTTGTAAATACTACACTCAAATGCATGCTGTTAAACTAATACAGCAGACATGAAGTTCAGCCTCTTGTTTGAGTGCTTCATTCCTTTTTCTACCCTTCAGTGAACAATAACAGCTTCTTCCACAGGCTTTAAAAAAAAAATAAAATTCAAAGAACTTCAAAAAGGTCTTCATCTTGCTCCCACTGTTTCTGCATCACTATTATTCACATATCTAAGGATACTAATCAAGATTGCAATGTGAATCACGGCCAACAGCGCTACTAATAACATTTGCTCATGTTTAGATGAGTGACAAGAAGCATAATAGGCAATTGTTTTTACATCTTTCCTATTCTATTATTCAAGAAACACTCAAAAAGCATCTGGAAGCTCAAGTGAAGACGGAAATAGAGGCCATCACCTGTGAATCTTACTAAAAAGTCATGAAGATATGCAAGCAGGAAAAAAACAAACCACCTCAAAATGAAGCAGTAAAACTAATTTCTAACTGTCTCATCTCTTCAGAGAAGGAGATGATGGGTAAAACAATCATGTGAGAGGGCCACTCTGCTTCTTGGAAAACCATAAAGATTGAACTTCTGAAAACAAGGGCTTGTTTCATAGCTTGATTGTAACAAAGAGACTTTCCCCCCTTTACAATGAAACACAGTACCTGCACAGAGCTTGAGTCATACTTGCATCTTTCACATTTGGATCAGTAGTAAGGCTCCTGATGAGTACTGTAATCATCTGTAATGGGATGTGCTGCACGAGACTTGCTAGTGCAACGGAAGGTTCAAATGAAGTATCTGTAATAGTTGAACATGACATAATGTAAGAAACTAAAAAGAAAAACCCACAAAAAAAATGTGCTTTACCCTATAACTTCATGACAGATGCAAAGTTTTGAGACAGAGTCTATCCTACATCTACCATTCTATCACCAACAACCAAACCAAAAAAGTTTCAATGGATTAAGGTCAATGAATAGCACAGAAATACAAACTCCTGTTCATCTAACATCCACACAAGAAAGTGACAACCTGTCAACTTACTTGTCCAACCTCAGTAGAGGTTTGTTGTCTTTTCTAAGTACCACCAATTGGACAATTGTTTTCATACTGAGTATTATGCTTAGAGATCCAACGCAGCTATTTCCAATGTCTTATCTCAACAACTGCCTGCTAACCATACCAGCTGTGGCAAAATACATTGTAATGTTAAGTTTCCTAGCTGCCTTAATAGCAAAAGCACTTTCCAGTATGAGCTAATACTGTACTTCACAGATTTTGGAGATCAGACAGGACCTACTCACAATTGCATCTACATTACTCAAGCAGTGAATCCTTCCTGAAATACCCAAGTTTTATATTGATGTATATTCCTTACATTCACTCCAGTTTTGTAGACTGAACAGTTCCAAGACCTTACATACCCCTCTGGAGGGAGCAAAGAGAAAGAGAAGCTTTTCACACTGAGTTTTACTTTCTCCTAACAGGACACACAAAACTCTGCTCTAGTATATCACTTAATGCATTACAACAAGATTCTTTCCAAAAAACCACACTGTTCTGCGGCTACATAAGTCATCATTTCCCCTTTAGCTTCTCTTTGAGGGAAAATGAAAAAAGAGAAAAAAGGGCTTTGCCTTCTCACCAGCCCAAAGGGTGCATTTTAATAACTGGACGAGGAAGCAACAGTTCGGAAGCAATATCTGTCAAGCTACCGATGCTAGCGGCAGGACTTTTCCCATCTGTCAACAAACCCACTGCTCTTCTCCAGCACCCACGTTACCCTACACCCCCCCCCCCGCCTCGCTCACCGGCAGCGGAGATGACGGCGAAGAGCTCCTGCAGGGAGGGCAGCAGCGTGTCGGGCTCGGCCTTCCAGACGCTCCGCAGCAGCCCACTGACCTGCGTCACCTGCGAGACGTAGAGGCGCAGCTCGGCCTCCCGGCTGCCCTGGCTCTGGAAGTGGGCGATGCTGCGCACCAGTTGCTGGCAGAAGGCGAGCGAGAGCTTCCTGCCGCGGGGCAAACACTGCGGGAAGTCTCCCAGCAGCTGGCACAGGCGGGCGCAGAGCGGCGGCGCCGGCCGCTCGCACACCAACCGCAGCGCCTCCACCTGCAGCAGCTCGAAGAGCTCCAGCACCGAGGGGCAGCTCATGATGAGGCGCAGCCCCGCCTGGATGTAGTCGAGGATGGCGGGGTCGCGGTTGCTCAGCTCGCCGTAGCCGCGCTGCAGGAGGCCGAGGACGAGCCCGCGGTTGAAGAAGGCCTCGAACTCGGCGCGGTGGTAGCGGCCGTAGGCCTCCAGCACCTGCCGCCCCACCTGCCGCTGGAAGGGGTCGGGGCCCTGCAGCACCAGCCGGGTGCTGAGGGCGAACATGGCGCGGCACTGCGCCTGGCTTAGCGGCGTCTCCGCCGACTCCACCACCCGCCGCACGATCACTCGCTTCAGTGGCAGCGGGTGCGACGAGCTCACCAGC
>WUAM01000119.1:6784574-6820523 GCA_024336885.1 Actenoides hombroni
CGCCGCGCTATGCCGCCTCGGTGGCGACGGCCGCCGCGCCCTTCCCCGCCTCTCGCCCGGGCGGCGGCGGCGGCGGCCCGAGCCCCGCTCCTCCGCCCCCGGCTAAGGCAGCGCCGCGGCCCCAACGGCGACCGCCGAACGCTTCCCCCGCCGACCCGGAAACGAAGCGGCGCACACAGGAAGGAGGGCACCGCGCATGCGTCAGGCGCCAGCGGCAAGCCCCGCCCCTCTCTGCGGCACCAGCCAATGGGGAGCGAGGGCGGGACGGCGGCGGGCTGCGGTGGGGTTCCCGCGCTGAGGAGCGGGTGGCGTCGTCCCCGCTTGTCGCGAAGGGCGGCGGGGGAGCCGCCTGGTTGAAAGCCGTAAGTAAGGCCCCACCGGGGCCGTGGCCGCGCAGTGTGCGGTTCTGCTGCTCCCTGCCCGTGGTACGGGGGGGAACTAGGTGATCTTTGGTGTCCCCGGCCCGAGCTGACCAGACTGGCCCAGCTCAAAGCGTTTTCACACCACAAGATGTTTCCAGCGCAGTAAAGATTTCTGCGGTTTTCAAGGGCTGAACGTTCGCTCTTGAGAGCCAGGTAAACAAGAAAGGTCCCCAAACTGAATTAAAGCCATCATGGGCAATAAGAAAACTGAAAACCAAACCGCCACTCCCTTAGCCATACAGAATCCTTCCTGGTCGCGTAGGCTGGGCCTGCTGCCAAAGCCCTCTCTCCTTGGTTCTGTTTCTCAACACAAACACCTTCGTGGTATGTCGCTGACTAATACCTGTAATTCAGCATCCGGCAAGTATGAAAAATAACTCTTAATTAATCCCTGGTAATATTTGATGTGCAAGAGGTGCAGCATCTGGAATTTAGGTTGCCAGCATACCCTGTTAACTTAAGGGTTCCAAAAAAGACCCACAAACCCTACACGGACAGCTGTAAGATACTACAGCTGTCCAAAAAGCAAAACATGAAACCAAGAATTTTGGAATGAACTTGAAAACTGAGTTCACTGTTTGTAAAATATTTCAGAAAATATGTGTAAAAAATTTAAACTGCTCAGATGACTTCAACTTTGCTTCTCAGTGCTCCAGTTTTCTGTTTGTTCCTCATAGATGCAAAGTCTAGTTCTAGAAATCACTGAGCACAAAAAAAATAAAAATAAAAAATAAAAATAAAAATAGCAATTGCTGAGTCATTACACTCCAGGAGAAATTGTGTTGACCAAAGGCTTTTTTTCCGAGAACTTTACAAAGGCTGGAGACTGTTGCCACCAATATCTTAATTATCTAAATTATCTTTGTAAAATGTACTGTATTGGAATGACATCTAAAATCACCTTTTTTTTATTTCTTCTTTTTTTTTTTTTTCTCAAAAGGACTTTGTGGTTAATATCCATAAAAAAATTAGCCTTGAGGAAAGTGCTAGGTTACAGACTTTGTATACCTGTGGAGCTTAAAGCTTTTTCTTTTGTGATCTGTATCAGGAAAGTTTTAATTTTCTTAGGTCCGTTAGTACAAAGTCTCTTTTTTAATGTTTTTTTTTGTTTGTTTGTTTGTTTTTTCTTAGCACTGTTCATAGTATCTTCTGAAGCCAGAAGGGGAGAGGAGTCCAGTCAGGAGTGCAGAACTCTGAAAGTAAGTGGAAAGGCTGAAATCAAGATGCCAAAGACACATGTATGAAAAGGGGTTAAGTGAGACCTTATCTGGAGAGAGGATCATGTAGAGGATAGAAGGAGAAAGAAACTTTGGAAGTGCTAAAAGCTGGAAAGATGCTCAGATATGTCAGGGAGTATGAGAAGGAGAATAAAGGAGGAGAACTGGAGAAAGGCAGGTGGAATGGCAGGCTCATGGGGTGTACAATGGAGTACGAAAACCAGAGGGATGACAAGAGGAGCAGTTGCCACGGGGAGGAGAGAAGCAAATATGAAAGAGCTGGAACGCTCATCTGAAAAGCTGGAGATATGGATGGCTTGCAGGCACATGAAGATATGGGGGATGCAGAAAGCACGAGCAGCAACAGATTAGCAGTCTCATGGGCTCCTGCGAGGAAGAGATCAAAGATCTGAGGAGATTTTCAGTGCTTTGTCCTTTGTTTACATGTTGTTGTGGATGGGAGGGGAGGCAGCGCCTGCTGCTTGGGATGGGTGAATATCCCAAAGATGAGACAATTTCTCAAAAAAAGCCAGAGAAAGGTCTGAAAATCTACAGCCCCAAGAAAAACTAAAATTGACAGTCGGAGCTGTATAGTTGGATGGAGGGCAAAGTACCTCTAGCGTAGGAGTTTGGAAATAGTATTTTTATTTGCATCCAGACTTATTTAATGAATTTATTTCAAGTATTAGAACTAGCAACGATAAAGCAAGTGGTTAAGAGTTACACTGGTTGGTTGAGTCACTGAGTGTGCTTATGACCTCAGAGCTAAAAATAACCTGAGCCGTGGGGATGATCGTAATTACAGCCTCACTATTAGATATGCACTTATCAATATATACTTACGAGGTAAATTTTGGAACGCAGACTGTTCCTCTGTTTTCAGAGGAATGTAACTCCTAGATATAAATCTATTACTGAGTTGTGACAAAATGAAAAAGAAATTAAATTGTCTCTGATTAAAATATATCTTAAAATATTTTCTCTGAAAAGGTAAGAAAAAATCTACAGCTGTTTCATCAAAGCCAAAAATTATTGGCAAATCTGAACAATTAATTACTCTTACTATGAAAGAGCACAAACAACAGCAGAATGTTAACCATGGTGACATCTCCTTAACGTCTCAAAAATCTTAAAGGCAGGAAGGCAGAAAGGAAATATTTTCCTAGGAACCTGAGATTAAAGCTACCCCTGTCAGCCTACAGACACTTTATACCTATGCACGAGATGAGTGTCTTCTAGCAGAACACTTTGTAGGTAAGAGGACCATCCTGCAGGGCCATCCTAAGGGCTGGTGAGGCTCTAGCTGCAATGTCTGCTCATTTCTTATGCCACCCACATGAACAAGTCTAACATGCTGGACTTCCTGCTGATGTAGAGAGATATCCACATTGCATGTGCAGGGAATTCAGTCTCCCTGAGAGGAAGGAGCCCCATATATCTGCAGGAGGTTCAGGGCGTCTGACATGAAGCGTTACATGGCTTGTCTGGGTGGTTGCCTGACAGCTAAATCCGGTGCAAGATGGGCAAGAGGAGCCCGGGGGGAGATGGTGAGCGGGCGTTTGTTTTCAGCCACAGCTTGCTGTTAGATCAGGTTCACTGTAATATGAAACTGCACCGTGAGTCAGGAGCTCCTGAGCGCTAATCGTGGCTCTGAGATCAACTCCATCAGGGGCTGCAGGCAGCTTACTTAACTGCACGGTCAGTATCTATCGAGTATAAATAGTAGTAGCTACGTTCTTGAGAGCACTGTAACGTTCAATTAGCTAATGTTTACCAAGTATTAATTAGGGATTTTAATTTTCAAAGTGTTGATTATAAATGCTTGAATGTTGAGTCATCGTGCTCTAGTTGTACACTGTCACATGTCCCAAAGGTTTATTCATCCAATAAACAAGAGGGAATGGGTTTATTTATCCAAAACTCAAGACAGCACAGCATGCGGCCCTGCTGCCTTACTGAAAGACACTGTTATCACAATCATTTATTGTTATATAATTGTTATCACAATTATTTATTTGTGAGGAGAGAAACTTTGATTTGAAAGAACTGTTTTGTCGCTTGCAGATACAATCTGTCATTATTCAGTTTTGCATATGTAATATTTATTTGCCATGTCGAGGAGCAACATCTGACCGAATGTGACTTTAGTACTGATTTCTTCTGCTGGAACCAAGAGACGTCGCAGAGATTGCATTTGGTGCTCAGAAGACGTGTGTAGTAATCGCCTTGAAAACAAGGAGCTGCAGCCCAGTGACTGCCTGTTAATAGCTGTGATTAAAGGCTGCAGTACAGCAGTGGTGGGAGATTCACGTGGCTCCTCAGCGCTGGTGTGGCCATAATCTGCCTGGGTAATAGGTTGAGACACTGAAAAGTTTAAGGAGACTGAGGCCTCTGTGGGGATTAAAAGATACACAGTGTGGACTGCAGGGCCCGAAAGTTGATGTGGGTTGGACTAGATGACCTTTAAAGGTCCCTTCTAACCCAAAGCATTCTATGATTCTGTAATTCTATGTCTTAATAGGAGACATAGCCACGTAAGATAAACTGATCAACCGTATCTGCCACTGGAAATTTCCAGGAATAAGAAGTATCTCTGTGGTTCAGCATGGCTCAGATTTAATGTGGCTGAAATGATGTATTTAGACTCAGGCTTCTTTGCTAGATACATCTGCCTTCTTTACTAAGTAGTCTGCCTCAGTAAGGGGTTCAACGGTTCCACTGAGATGTGTGTATTTTGTATTTTATCCTTTTACTCAAAAGAATAACTGGCAAATCTTTGTAAAATCTCTCTCTCTCTAATCTGCATTACATGAATAACCAAAATTGCTTGTTACCAAATATACAATTCTCACTGATATCTATCCCACTGCACACCCTGAAGAAAATGAATGTTCTAGCCATAGTGAAACAGTGGTGGTCAGATTGATGTTTGGACAACTGGAAACTTAGCAGTGCATTAGACTCACTTTGATTGTTCTCCCCTTACATCTTTGGGAAATTTAGAATTGTGTCAGTGACATCTCAGAGGTCAGGAAGGTTTAAGGTACCTAGACATTCACAGCAACTACCCAGAGGCCATGTATGTCCCGACAGCTTACATTTCACTGCTAAGATATGCATAACTTTTCGAAGCCCTGACAGTCTGAAAAGTAGACTTTTGGGGTCTCCATAGCTCTTCCTTCTTTTGCTCTGCACAAAATGTTCACAGTAAATGTCCCAGATTTCAAAGTCGACATAAATGGCATTACATTTAGGATGCGTAAGACTGGATGTTCACATATGGAGAATCAGACTAAGTTATGCCAAACCCCCTTGAATTTGTGCAATCCTTTATCTTTTGCTTGTGCAAATGCCTATTTTGCATGCATACATTTACAATACAAATGCAACCTGAGTGTGTTCCTATGAATATGTAACATTATGTAGGAATCTATATGCAATGATACATACTACTAGCAGGAAAAAAATTTGTAATGGTGATCGTCTCTTTCAAGTACAGACTGCTCTTAAAACCAGAAGAACCGTGCCTGTATCAAGTGCTTTCTTTGAAAAATGATACATTTGATAAAATTCAGATACCTGCTGAGGAAATAGCCTGTTTATAGAAATAGAGTTATACATCAGCCCAGCTATCTGACAGAAAGCAATAAAAGTAGATTGCTTGCAAGGTCATCTGTGACTCAGAAATTAGACAGAATACGGACTGTGGAAGCCAGCGGTGAAGCTGTAGCAGAGAATGATGCATACTTCATTGAATCTCTACCAAAAGAGGTGTCAAATACCACACCTTTCTTTAGAAAGAAAAGATTCAGTAGGTGAAGAAAATATTAAGCATTGTACTTCACTGCGTATTACGCAGAACCGACTTAACAGGTTTTTCACTATGTGATATTTCTGAAATTTTAGCAAAGCGTTCGGCAGTTGCACATGCATCCAAATAGATAGATATCCTCATTTGTCAAAATCTGACAGCATACTTCATTTGGAAAAGGAGCAGGTTTAGCTTAAGTGAGACTGCTGTTTCTTTTATCAGTTTTTAATGAGCCGCTAAGCAGAGCCAATACTGAAATCCTTACAGCCATTGGCTGACACTTAACAGTGTCTGCTGCTTAATGAAGGAGTAAATTATATCATAAATCTCCTATTTTTATAGCCATTTCTGCACCTGAGGAGTGCAAATCACCTTTCAAACTTACAGGTTCCTGCTGTCTCCTTTTTCACATATTACCCATGTGCATTGTAAAGGATACTGTAAAAGAAAATTTGTCCAAGACCAAATATCAAAGATGTTTGGCTATCAGATCTTCTGGATTTACGTTTTATGGATGACATTTGAAGGAATAGCTGAGGACCAAATGCACATTATCATTAAAAACAAATCCAAAAAATATGTGAGGAAAAAAAATAGGTAGGAAGTGAAGTTTCACAAAACAAAAAATTTATCCCTGAAAGATATGACCGTGGCTTGATGGTGTGTACCTTAAAAGAAATGCTTCACCTCCTTACAGCCTGGGGATTTGCCAATATAGAGTTTTGTGTCCTCTGAGGAACTGAGCATCTGTGTGTATGTTTTCTAGCTGTTACCTGACGTTTATAATACTTTTTTTTCACTAACACAGCATTTTGGCTTGTGTGAAATCCTTTGCCCTGAGCTAACAAACCAAAATGTTTCAGTATGTGACTTATAATGCAACGCGAAGGAAGTCTCAATGTTTTCAGTGGGACTACTGTAATGCTCAGCTAGCTGGTCATCACTGGCTGGGACTTTTCTGCTCTACTGACATATGCAAACCTCTCCTAAGTAAAAAAAATCCACGGTCTTACAGCTTGGTTCCTGTCTTGTTTTGCCTTGTTTTTCTATGCCATATGAGATCTATGTAGCCTTTTTAAACTCTGAGGTCTTGGTGCTTTTCTTCTCTTAGTTATTTTGGGGGATTGTTTGGCTTTTTTATAGCATACTTAAGGCCTAAATTTTCTCTTATTTCCATACCTATGTCATTACCACTGGTCAGGCTTCATACATTTCATAGACTGTATGACTTCCTTTGTTCTAATTATTTTTCAAAGAATAAGCATTGGTTTTCCCAGGCTCTGAGAATTTTGTCCCAGGTTGTAACCATGATTTTTCTTTCTCCACTTAAGCCATCAAAAATCCAAGATGGGTTCATCAGTTGTAAATCAGTCACAAACTTCTCTTAGCATTTTTTTGTTTTGGTCTCTGTTTAAAAATATACTGCTTGGACCTTAAGGCAAACTTCAGATGACTACAATTTCACCATGAGATCCCTTCTGACTCTCCACTCTTTCCTGGCAGCTAGGTGCTTACAGTTGTTTCATTAAAAAAAAAATGTCAGACTCATCAAAATGATGAGTCCCCACTCAATATTTCCTTGCTTATGCTCACAGTACTCTGAATTATTCAGCAAGCACTGTGTGTCAGAAATGTCTGACAGAAGTCCCTATCATCCTCAGTCATCATTCTGACTGCATCTAACCTACGTGGAGATACCCAGGTTACTTCCAGGTTAGTCTGCACCCTACCTCAAATAATAGGCAATGCAATCTTTTAGTTCACAGGGGCACAGCTGGGCTGCTGCTGCTTCTGACGCTGGAGTTCAGTTGCCACCAGTTAAAGTATCTCTGCACTGTGCAGAGGGTAGGTAGGTCCCCATTGCCCAAAGAAAGTCTCTTCAATCAGGTCAAATGGGCTTTCAGAGCCTACATGCAGTGTCAAAGCCTTACATCTCTGAAATCTCTATTTTCTGTCAAATACAGGTGACATCAGCCCTGTTACTCCGATGCTTCTGATGAGCAGGAGAAGGGCAGACACATGGACATGACCACAACACACCTTGTTTCCTTGCAGCACTAAACAAAGGTGTCTGACTTCCAGATCAAGGAATCCTGAAACGTTACCAGAGATCATACACGTTGCGTACAAAGAATAAATTCACCTGTCAATGACATCCTGTGGAACGAGGAGCACAGTAGCTCCAAACAGCAATTTCTTAACAAGGGACAGAAAATAAAGAGTATTTAAAGCAACCATGCAAGCCTGTGTAACGAAACAGGAGTCAAAGGCAGACCCACTAGCATAGTTCCTCCCAAATGAGGGTGGCCTTCTACTGACATCCTCTAATATTTCACACTTAAGTGAGCAGATCACAAGGAGTAATTTAGCCCTAAGAGACACTGTAGTCACACTGGGAATCAGAATGTACAATTAATTTCTCTCTTGTGCCAGGAATGTCAATGCAGTTGAGTGACTTTTTGGAAGAGTTTGTACAGCTGCTGTTTCATTTAGCTATTAGATTGTGGGTTTCTCTTCTCTTTTTGAATTCAGCTTCAATATTTGAATCCCTGGAAGAACTTTTAGCAACAAAGTAATATATCTAATTCAGGTTATTTTGAATTGGAATCTGTGCTAATCTTCCCAAAGAAGCCAGCCTGTCCATATTTTGATGCTTTGCTCAGTGTTGCATACACTAACTCAACTGCATAACAACAAAAGGAATTCTAACAATTTCTTGGTGTTTATGTCTAAATTCTTTAGTGAAAATTTGGATCACTAGGAAAATTTACTGTACCTCAAGCTTACTTCAGATCCATGAAAAAAAGAAATGTGAGGTGTAGAAAAACAACTCGGGGGGCAGATGTATACTCTGAAATGTGAAATTCTGTAAACACATTTTTATTTGGAGTCTCCGTTTTAAATTTCAGCACAGATGGAGCCCGTGATAATTCAACAGTGGTGGTATTTTGTCTTCATCTTAAACCAGGAGCTGACATGTCCTTTGCTTTCAGTAGCTGCTGAGGGGAGCTTAGGTTAATGTGTAAAATAATTGGTTCTCTGAACAGTTGGGCAGAGTCTCAATCAGTTCCAGTTTCAGTATCAGATTTCTTTTAATCAGAGGGAAGTACAGTCTTTTCCTGGTGCTCTTAATGCACTGAAATTGGTTGGAAAGAAAATGCTTTGAACAGTGCAGTGTAGAAGCAAATGTTCAATGTTACAAATAATGTATGATTAGACAAATAGACTAAGCTTTTAGAGCTTAGATATGTTGAATCATGTGTCATGGTGTCCTATGGACTTTTCTGCCCTGATTTCAATGATCTCACTCTTGTGTGAGAGAAACTATTTAAAGTAAAATTTCATTTTATGCAAAGAATAAATACATCTAGAAATTTATTTTTTTTTCTTTATTGAAGGCAAAATCCTCAACTACCCATTATCTAAAATATAAAAAAAAAATGAAAACTCATTACTGGTGGCCCAAAACAGCTGAAAAAAGGAAGCAGATCCAGCCCTATCTTTTTCAAAATTACATGGTATATATTGATAATTTAATATAGAACTTATCCAAATGAAAAGAAGGTGGATACCTTTTTTTCCTATAGTTGCTATATGTATTTGAGTATCTTCATTTTCCTAGAATGATTTAAAGGCAATGAGAGAAACTCATAAGGTTTATAGTGTCATAAACTACTGTTGGAAAATTGGGGTAACAGGGAAGAAAATTAATTTTTATTTAAGTGGTAATACATTGCTTTTGGTTTAATGCTTTTAGCTCAGTGTAAATCAGATACCTAACAAATACTTGGAGCCTTCTTACTGATAGAAGGAATTGTCATTTCAGTTTTTAACAAAAGTCTGGTTTATGTCAGTCCCCTGCAGAGAGCTCGAAGGTACTTGCTACCCTCGTTGTCCCCTTAGGGCAGTCACCTTCCAGTCTGGCCGCTCACCAGAGCTTCAGTTTTGACATAAGTATTTTTGTCTTTGTCCTGGTTTGAACTAGAACAGAACTAATTCTGTTCACTGATTTTACTTTTCAGCCAAGTCTCTTCTAAGTGACTGCACTTTCTGAAGTTAACAGCATATTTTTGCAGACAGTGTCTGCTTCTAGAAGTGATAGCTTGATATTTATAGTTACTACCCAGGACTGGTGTGCAGAAAAGCTCTTGCTTATACCTGCTCCTGTGCAGACCATGGTCACTGCTAAGTTTTGTGTGCCATGCTGCGGGAGCAGAAAGTAAAAGGCGGAACCTGCAGGGGGGAGTGGACAGGACAGGTGACCCCAAACTGACCAACGAGGGATTCCATCCTGTATACATCATATCCAGTATAAAGCTGAGGGATCACGTGGGTCAACCTCTTCTTCACTGGCCAGTGTCTGAGGAGGACTCAGTCCATTCTTCTGCCTTCAGTCCCAAAACATGCATTCCTGAATCCAGCTCGTGAATCTGGTCCCTGTCTGCCACCGAGTCCAGTCTGGGACTTCCCCAGTGCCTGCTACATAGCATCAGTGGTGACAGTGATGCAATAGCCATTGGGGGGGTCACTTCAATATTGGTTTTGTGTATATTTATTTCATTTCATTGTTCTTATTTTCATTAAAGCTGTTTTAGTTTTATTTTGCAATCCACAAGTCTCTCCCCTATTCCCTTTCTCTTCCCCTTTGGGAAGGAAGAGGGGTTAAGAGAGAGCATCTGTCATTCATCTTGTGGCCGATAGAGCTCTAACATTTGATAGGTCCAGAGAAAGGCCATTGAAATGGTCAGAGGGCTGGAACACCTCTCCTATGAAGAAAGGCTGAGAGGGTTGGGGTTGTTCAGCCTGGAGAAGAGAAGGCTCTGGGAAGACCTCATTGGGGCCTTTCAATACTTAAAGAGGGCCTGTAAGAAATATGGGGACAGTCTTTTTAGCACGGTCTATTGTGACAGGATTAGGGCTAATGTTTTTTAATTAAAAGAGGATAGATTCAGGCTAGATATAAGGAAGAAATTTTTTACAATGAGGGTGGTGAAACACTGGCTCAGGTTGTCCAGAGGGGTGCTAGAAATCCCATCCCTGCAATCAAGGTCATGTTGGACAGGGCTCTGAGCAACCTTATCTCATTAAAGATGTCTCTGCTCACTGCAGGGGGGTTAGACTAGATGACCTTTAAAGGTCCCTTCCAACCCAAAATGTTCTATGATTCTATAATAATAAGGGGGTGGTTAAGACAGCTGACATACCTGTGTTTAAGCAGTGCTGCCAAACCAGACACCCCTGCCTGAATGTGCTCTGTTGGGTACTCGTGAGTCCTGCTTTCTAGCAATAATCTACAAATACCAATGCTTTTGAAGGTAAAAGGCCTTTCACGTTTGGTCATTTAAAGTTACTCTTCCCTACTGTCTCGTAGAACTCTTGCCAAAGATTAATTGTGGCCCACAACTTACTTGTGATATAGGCATCAATGTACTCAGTCCGAATGATTCATCAAAGGTCAAAAAATGATATTACAGCACCTGGGACTGTCAGAGAATTATGCTTGACATTATCTGGTAAAGCAATTCGATTTTGTTTATATTGTAATTTATCACTACTTTAAAAAGTGGTTCAGCAGGTCAAGAAATGAAACCCTGAACTTTTAAAGTGCTTTATGACTATCAGCCTTACTAAAAGCCCATAGGGTGCACTATTTAAAATGGCTTAGGTACTTTTGGAAATCATTCTCTGTAAACACCTTAACATTTTTGCTGATGAAGCTCCCTCTCACAAACCCTTGTAAGTAATGGAACTGATTTTTACTTCATTTGTGTAGTTAAAATACAAAAAAAGATAACCATTATAGTGCTAGTGACACACTTGCTAGCACAATAGAAATAATCAGAATTCCAGTTTAATGAGATAGTGTAGAATGTGAGCATATTTTGAAGTGCTAATGAAAAAGAAAGAAGTGTTATGAGGGGTAGAAAATGGTAATTGGTAGATAGTAACACATTTATGGAATAGTGACAGTTTCAGATGAAAAAGCTTTGTAAGAATGTTGATTAGCTTAATTGGGACAGGAAAGGTTTACAGAAAGAAGGAATTCAAAAGAAGAACAGCCTTACTTCTGTCCTTGCAAAGCATTGATTAGTATTAATTAAAACTGAGACAGGACAAAGCTTAGGAGATGCAGATGAGCACGGGTCTTTTTCTATGAAATAGAATTCCTTTCCTATCCGTGCAGCCAACAAAATATCCTTTGACCAACACAGGTGAGCAGTAGTTGACCGTAACATTGCAGAACATTTGGAAGAATTCCTAATTGCAGCTCACTTTACATTGTGCCTAAAATTTTGCATGGGTGAAATATTCATACTCCAGCTGCTGGTTTGCATTATCCTCTCCGCATAGTAGGCGATGTGGGGCAGGAGCTCACTGTCCACACGAAACCTACATTCAATTTTCACGTTGTGTAACCATCACCATAATATCTAAGCCCTCTATACCTTAGTTTCCACATGAAACTGAAGTTTATGTAATATGGTGCTTCTGGCATGGTTCTGTGTCTCGTATTGATCTAGATCATGAGCCCTACTGGCAGCAGCTTTAAGTAGCTAGCAGAACTGGATCCTAGGCTGAGCTGATGGACTGCGATCCGGGTCTCAAACCGCTTGTCGCAACCTGCTGTCTGCTCTCAGTGGCTGCTGTGCCTTTCCCAGTTTCACCTGGATTAAATTAACCTGTTCCTCAAGTGAGCTCTACAATCCCATTTCTGGATCCGGAGCAATAGCAAGAACCTGCTTCCTCAACAAGCCCCAAACAAGTACTCTAAAAATCATGAAACCATCGTTCCCTTCTGGGGAAGACAGTAAGAATCCAGCCGTCCTGGCTTTAGATGCAAACCAGGGAAACAACAAGTGATAACGTGAGCTTCTGCCTGAGTGTGTTTAGTAAGATCTGTCTTGTTCACACTAAGCACTGGCGTAATTCATACCATCTGCGGGAAGAAGAATTAGATCCACTTTTTCCTTCCATGCCCACAGGCTTCTCCATTAATGTGAGAGATGTGTAATTCTGCAGGTTCTGGGACTGCACCTTTACTATGAATTTTGTACCCCCAATTGCTTTCAGATAGGTAGGAGTTCCATTTAATCTCAAAATACTACCAATTCCTCAAACTCCATGCAATGAATACTTTTCCTTTGGTTTTTATTTTACCTTATTCATGATACTGAAAATTTTTGAAATACATTTAACATAAAATGAAGATTTTTTTAAATTCAGAACCACTTAATGCCACCATCCAAATACCTTCTCTTGCTTGTGACTAACATAATTAATCTCTTAAAATTGAAATAAATTATCAGATTAATCCTAATCATTGTTCTCTGATTTTGTCATTACCATTTAATGGTAATTCTATGTAAAATTTGACATGCTGGGAATATGTAACATTTCTGAAGGGCATGATGATAATCAGATGTGACTAGACATGTAAAACACATTTTTGATGCTATGAATTCCCCCAATTAATTTCATTAGGTTTTGGGACTCATGTTAATTTAACTCACGCACAGTGGAGGCATTAGAAATTTTAACAGTCACAAAGTTTTTAGCAGAAAAGCCACTGACGTCTTAAAAAAATAAGGCCGCACCATCACGTCTTGTAAACACTATTAGTGTGTTATTTCCAGTACTTAATGTATTCACTAAGCTTTTTACTTAATGCAAGTACTTGTCTGTCTGAGGAGAAATAAATTTAGACATTAGCCCATATAGTGTATCAAGTTGTTACTTAATGGCATACTTTCTTCTCCTGATGCCCATGAAGCTGTGAGATTTCTCAGTTCATTACACTTCTCTCATTCGGATGCAGCACACGCTGGCTGCAGTGGACCCGGTGCTCACAGGCAATCCCTCTGCAGTGTGGCTGAGGAGTAGTGGAGCAGGTCGAGATATTCATGACTTTCTGTTGCAGGTCTGTTTGGTAGGAAAATAATCTTCAAAGCAGCACCGGTGAGCTGGTCTCATGTTTTGAAGTTGCAAAAGGAGAGGTACCACGACGCCAGTTTTTAAGGCGATCAGCGGCGTAGCCAGTCCTGTGGTCAGACATCTGCATGTTCCTGACACTTCAAAGCCACGGACAAACCACTCTTTTTCATATTTGACTCTTCAGTTCCCCTTGCTTTCCACCAAAGTCTGGTGTGCAAGCAGCTGGCAAAACCACGCCTCTGATGATGCTCTGTTTCAGGGAAAGGACAGCCTCTGCCCAGCAACACCCCAGCTGGGCTGGTCTGCAGACCTTCCCAGTTGCCCTGCTCCTGACCGGGTGGCTGGACTGGCCTTGGCTGCCAGACTCTGCCCTGACAGACACCCTGTGGGGAGCTCTCACTGTCCCCAGTTACCATTCTTTTGGAAGCAGCTCTTGCTGCACACTCGGAGAATCCAGGCTTGGAAATCACAGTGACATGTACAAACCAAATATCCATCACGGAAAGATGTCTTGTGTCTTTTTTTTCTCCCAGGAGAAACTTAAAACAACCTGCTTATTCAGCTCAACTGTGTTCATGTAACCTCTCTTCACTGCTAATAATAATTACAGTGAAATATTACATAAAACTAAATTTGTCTTCCTCTTCAAGGTGTGGCTTGAAAATTTTTGGTGTGCAAAATCCAGTTTTAGCTGAGAGCTTTTTGACTTCCCTGGGTAAAATAAACCCATCATGAAAGTGTGGTTGAAAATCAGGAGCAAAAAGTGTGACCTAGAAGCCATAGGGGACACAACAGCAATTAACTGGAGAAAGCTCCAAATGGTTTAATTGGCTGGGGGTGACCACAGGAAGGGTTTTCCAGAAGGCTTGTTTGCCTTGGCAGCGTCATCACCGGGAGACCTCTGTAGGGTTTCAGTGCCAGCCTGTCAAGCCAGAGTGCATGAGCAGGAAAGACAAGGCGAGAGGTGAAGAGATTCTTGCTGTCTTTCCCCAGTTAAAAGGTAGGCTGTAAAGGGAGTGATTATTTTTTTTGTAGAAAGGTAAAATATCTCCATAGGATAAAGAAGGAGAGAATCTCTTGGGCAAGACGGGAATGATTGTTTCTCAAAGAAGAGATGAAAATCCGAATGAATGATAGAAAACATCTGGGCTTGAGCACTTGCAGTGCGATGTGGGATAAATGAGTCTCTGAGACTATATGGACAATCTGTGAGTATCTGCAAGACAGTTTGTTCTTGGCAAGGATGGAGGAGAGAGGGAATGTTCCCACTGCATCTGGGGTTTCTCAGCACAGGGTCTAGCTGTACCTCTGCTCAGGGAAGGTGGCAGAAGAACTGGCATAGCCACAAGTAAGGCACACAGTGTGTCTTCCCCTTCTACCCCTGTGTCCATGCAGAGGTGTCAGTGTCATCGCAGCTGGGGACTTCCAACTTCCTTCCTTCAGCAGTACCAGGGTTTGTTCACCTGCCTGGCTGCTTGCTTGTGGGGTGCTGCTAAAAACAGTAGGCCCATCTCCTCTAATGAATGCTTTAGCACAGAAGGTTTGAAGGCACGGGTGTTTTTATTGTGAAGTTAACATCTGCCAGCTTGAATGTATGGTGCCAAAATAGCAGTTCCTCACATCAGATGCCACATGTGAGTCTTATTCTGAAAGTCAGGCTTAGTGGAGACTACAAATAGTTTTCTCTTAGTTGACAGGAAAACTTGGGGAGTGGAGGTGGCTCCCTAGGGGAGCTGAATATCATTCCCTGGGGACCACTGATGGACCTTAGCATCATCATCAAAATCACTAATAAAGCTGTTCCTCCTCTCTCAAGTTTAGTCTGAAATGTGGGACTTAGCAGATCACTGAAAAAGTTTTCCTTGTTTCTGTAGGAGGTCCTGAGCTATGACATTCTTCACACTTGCTGGGAGAAGAATCATCTCTGCAGTGTGAAAAGAAATGAGGTTTCTTTTCCTTCAATTATGTTGTTATAATGCCTTACTCTGGTGTTCATATAAGAGCATATTAGTAATGGGAGGTATGATTATAAAACCTCTGGAGTTGGTGCATGAATAAAACTGTCAAATAAGACAAAGTGCTAATAAAATCTTACACAAGTTGGGGAAAATCACTGTAATAATGCTGAATGAAGAATAAGTCATACATAACAAAAATACAATAAAAATAATATGGCTATAGTTGAGTGTTACTTAATTAAAGCCCTTTCCCTTAGTGTCATTTCAGTATGCTCCCATTCCTCCAGGGGTCAAATTCATCCCTGGTGTGGCTTCGAGAGAGTGCTAACGGAAGGATTTTTGCCTTTGATTAGGGCTCCTCAGAAGCTGATGTCACGCTGCTTTTGAAGAAGTTCTGAGCACCCTGTTCTGTCACCTGGGCGAACCTGAGCTACAGTTTTCAGGCTTCTTAACGTCATGTCCCTGCATGTCCCTGCTCTTTGTGTTCCTGTCCTTGAATGTCTTCTAATGATACCAGCACTCGTACAGAAACAGGAATGTTTGCTTAAACCCAGGCAGCAGAGTCATCCTGCTATCTAGGGAATACTCGCATCAGTAGATGGGGCTGTGCTGCACAACACGAGCTCGGAGAGGCTGGGGACAGCCAGTTTAGCACCAGAACTGCATTAGTACACATCAGGGGAGTGCATTTGAAGAAAATCTCCTGCCAGTTGTCCCTGCACACTGTACTTCAGCCCACACCACCGAGGGGAGAGCTCTCCTGGGGGAGCCCGAAGGGACAGGACCTTTCTATTGGCAGAGCAGAGCATTACATGAAGGAGCTGCTAGGCAGAAAGACTGCTTGTCGAGCGTGCTTGAGAGAAACCTGACGAGAGGTTGATCAGAAATCAATAAGACATTCTTTGTTTAAATACCACCTTTGTCTCCTACTAATCAGCTCGCCCACTATTTCATTACTATGAAACTGAGCATTTTCAGTGCTGCTCCAGGATGTATTAGCTACAGCCAGAGGTCTGCATGCACAGATTACTTTTTTATTAGCTGTGTTTTCTGCCTTCTCACCAAAATAAACAAACGATCGCTTCTACTCCTTGAATTCATTTTATGTTTGTTTTGGTTACTTGGTAATATATTCTGTATGACTGCTGGTGTTTGAACGGAACAGCTGTCTGAGTTCATTAGTCAAACAGTGAGTAGGCTACCTGGAGCTATCTCCCCCTAGTTTGTAAATGTCTTGCTAGCATTAGAACCTTATTTCAGTTTTACTAGTCCCTTTCACAATTTGCAGTCCTGTTAGGCCCCGCTGAGGTCTTTTTTCTTATCAGTGCATCTCCAGCTCCACAGAAATTGCCTTATGGTGTTGAGACCTATGCTATTTTTGTCTCTTTAGTAGCTCTCAAAAGGCACGGTGCCCCCTACAGCAAGCAGTGGGATGTATACAGTACACTCTGTAAGGTCTCTTGGTTTTATTCTGATTGCACAGCAGAACATGTAGAAACACGGTATTTAATTTGCCTCCTTCTTTATTTCATATTTTTACTGGACAGATGGATGTTTCTGTGGTTCTTCCACTATAACTGCAAAATGCTTTCCCTGTTCACTTTGCCGGATGATTGCCCCATTTAGCACATTCCTGAGCTCGCTTCTTCACTTCCAAGCTAATTACTTTACAAGGTGCAATGGCTAATCCAAACCGTTATGTCAAACTGTCAATCCCCAGGACCCATTTTTTCCCCTTAGAGAAACAGCAAACCAAACATTCAGTGGAAACAAAGAATGCAGAGGACACCCCTCACTCAGCTGTCATTCATACTCCTGTGTACACCAGGAGACACAAACCAGAGACCAGTGAAGTAGCACACAGTCTGTCCCTCATCTTTCGCAGCTTTTCTCAACTTTTTCAGTTAATGGAGTTTGGGTGGTTTTTTTTGCCACGGTAACATCTGAGATGATCTATATTTACCCCCTTCTAGCTATAATTACTTGTATGAGATACTGCTCCAGCAATGTTTCCTTTTACAAATAGCCAGTTCCTTTTGCTGCCATTCCATATTTTCCCTTGGGCTATCCAAGCTTTATGCAGAAAATGACTTAGCATCTCTCAAACAGCGCTTTTACTCCTTGTTTTCTGAGAGAGGCATTAACTTCCTTCAGGAACTTCTTTCCAGGGACTTCAGACTGATTAAGATATCTTAACATTCTCTTTGCTAAAACATTCAGACTAAATGATGTAGATCTCAGTGTTAGTAATGAAAACTTGTACCCCTGCCAAGCAGTCTTGCAGTAGGCTGATCAAAGATGCCAGTATGCAATCACGGAGTCTGTGTGTCAGCAATGCCTCAGGTGACTTAAAGCCCTTAAGATTATGTACTTGGAATAAATTCTGGATACAAATAGCAAGGACTATTACAATGCCATGGTTGTGTAAAGCAAGAAAAATGGTCTTGTGTTATACCCGGGCTTTGCCTTAATCACTGTTAAAGGGAGCCAAAAGAGTGTGTTAACTCAATGATGGCACAACTTACAGCAAGGGAAATTCCACATAGACTCTGGGAAAAAGATGAGGTTGGATAATCTTTGAATCAGGCTGCCCAGGAAGGTTGTGGAATCTCCATCCTTAGAGGTAGTCACCATTGGACTGGGTGTGACCCTCGGTAGCTTGGTGTAGTTTTGACTCTGGGTCTGACTGGTGATGTATAATGCAGTGGACCGAATGACCTCCAGAGGTCCCTTCTAACATACATCATTCTGATCCTGTGCTTATAAAACATCTGATGAGCTGGGATGGGAAAGTAGAAATTGGGAGGGTGGAGGGGAAAAGGCAATGCAAGATTTGCTGCCTACTGTAAACATTTTTCTTATGTTTTTATTCTGCCTTTGGCTATTACAGGAAGATTAGGAAAATGATGCTATGTCCAGATGACATTTCAAAAAGGAAGTTTTTATTTAAGTATTTGCTCTTCTTAGCATGTGTTTTCTTCAATCTTGTTAAATTTAGAACCATTAAGAGCTAGATCTGTAGCAATACAATCTGGGAATGTACTGGGAATATGCATAAAGGTAGCCCATTTAGAATCTGTCTTCCAAGGAGAGTTATCTGTAAACCAACACCAAATGTACTAATTACAATACCTGCTTTTTGGATGGTTGAATCTTTTCTGTGGAAACAAAACTTGATGGGATTTTTACTGTCTTTGGCTTATCCCTGATGGCTTGTATCCATTCCTATTGATTTTTACATCCAACCATCAATCAGTTGTTTTGTAACTGAATCTGCAAATAGTTTCTGGCTTAAACTCTAAATTTTGGGGTGGAATAGTGCTTTAAAAGGGAAGTCGCAGCTCAGAGCTGAAGAGAAAGTCAGAAATTACTGTGGTGATTACACTGATTTCTCACATTTGATTGTCTCCTTCATGTATGAGTCTTTGAAAACAGTGCTTAAAATCCTTGGGCAAGGATGGTAGGATGGTGGTCAGTGATCTAAAAATAGCAATGAGAACATGCGCAGATTTAGCAGTGACACTGGTGATTCATGATTTATCTGATTCTTCCACTTCAAAAAATATTTTCTTGCATCTCTGCGTGGCATCATCTTACATCTCTCCAAGACCTACTGCATTAAAAAATCAGTAGAGCATAAAGTTGTTCCATTTTCAACAGAATAGAAATCCAAGTTTTTGTGGATTTCGTATTTTTAGGGACTCTGAATGAGATTTCAGGCTTCTCTTCTGCATTTGTAATGTTTCATTTTCCTTTCTGCAATACTCTTATGCTGAACTAAGAGAGGCTATATGAAAGGACTTGTAATAGTAAAAACTGAAATTATTTATGCTCTGATCAGTGTTTTTCCTCAGAACTGCTGTGCAAACATAGCAGCACATTACAGCCTCTCACATGCACACAAAGAATATATTGTCGATCGGTGATCAGGGTAAGGGAAAGTTGCTAAAGTGACATTTCAGTGTAAATTTATGATTTATTGAAGCATTTGAAATGCTCTGCTAAATCACTTTCCTCTTTCCTTTCCCTTGTGCCTTCACTATTTTATTCACGTGTAATTCCTTCCTTCATTATATGAAAACTCTCTGTGCCATAGACACTGTGAAAGCATTGCCATCCGTGTGGTTACTACTCCTCTGACCCTGAACGAGGGGCGAAGGCACTGAAAGCAGTGGGAAATGACTACTGAGAAGTCATTTTAATCTACTTAATTAAACACAGCCAAACAACAGTTACTAAAATGAAACTCCGGTGTAGCACTTCCAGCAGATATTTGTGTTTATGGTTCTGTGTTTATGGTTTGGTGGTTAAACCATTAAATATCACCATCTCTGCAGAGGCAGTGAAACTGAGCTGTCTTTTTGACTCCTCAGGGTGATGCCCTGGTTCCATCACCAGCAGAAGAGTTTCCAGAAGGAAGGTGGATGCTCACTGAGATCACTGTGCCATTGATCTTTCTGCGGGATGTACAGCATGCTGCAGGGCAATCCTCCTCAGCCAGTACTTTCAGATGGGCTGGACACATGCTGAAGGAAAGGCCCCGAGTGTCATGCAGAAACATGTATTTCCATGATTTTGCACAGGAACTGAGCCTCTGTTTGAGTAAGGGTGTTGGTGGCCGACTCATGGCAGCTCAAAAACCAGTCAAGAGCTGTTCTGGTTATTAATATTATTATTATTATTACATTTTCAAACGTGGGTGATTGGCTTCTGATCATCCTAAGGCCAGACAGTGAGATTTGTGGTCAAAACTTAACCCTGATCCCATCAAAGACAGTGAGAGTTCTAAGTATAGGAGGACTCAGATTTTGCACCTAACAGCAAATATTTTCTCTCACTGACTAAACAGCTGCCAGGAGAATAAAGGCTTTAGAGGCTTGGGGTGGGAAGGTTGGCTGTAGCTCTGTAACTCCTTTCATTCTCCCCAAGTTTGTTAATTAAGGGAATTTTGGAGGCTAAGAAGCTGTTAAATGAAGAGCAGCTACAGCTACTCTCCCTCCGGAGAGCTCTGTTGCTGCTAAAGATCACTTTAGGAAGGCCCTGCAGTCCTCTACTGTAATTGTTAGCTTATTCTGTGAAGTTCTTAGGTAGTTTTTTTAGAAGCTAGTAAAATGTGTGCTTATATAGCCCTGGAGCCCTAGTTCCCATCTTCGTATTTACAGAAGCGGCTGTGTTTAATTAACAGCTTTGACTGGCACACAGAAGAATAATGCATAAAATCAGAGGTAAATAAGCATACTTTCATCCTGAGTCTGTGTGGAGAAGTAGCCTTTATACCTCATTAACAAAGTCTCTACTGCATATATCTCTGCTTGAGAACAAATGGCAGCCAGAGATGTAAAGTCTCTAACGAGCGACACTCCTGCACTGCTGAGCAGCCCGTACCTCCACTGATGTGAACTGGGAACGCCGGGCTCTCGGCATCCTACAGGCACCACTTTTTAGTAAGTGTTTCATTTAACAATATATCAGACCTCTGTCCTTGGATTCCAGAGCCTGTGCTCTTCTTACCTCTTATAGCTCTAGAGTCTGACGTGAGGAAAGCTTACTTTTATCACTAAAATTCAGCAGTAGGTGACTGATCACGCTTCGGGAGGGGATTTGTTGCTGAAGTAGGAACTGTTTCTGTAATTGCGTTTTCAGAGAACCAGAATAGGAATTATTTAACATTGGCAAAGTAGACATATTTTTATGGTGGGGAAAGAGCTCATGTTTCTATGGCTCTTGGTGATAACAAGCTAAAGACACCGGTTTTGTGTGTTTGATATAAAAAATGAATTCACTTCGGCGTACCCCTGCAAGTGAGTGCTGAATAAAATCAAAAGGCAACGTGTGCATTTTTATCAATACATGGTCGAGGTACCAGTTGGTATCTTATCTGCCAGCCAAAGGAGATCAGATCAAATGCTGCTTATGTCGTCATCTGTTTCTAAGAGTGCAAATTACATCCTATTTGAATCCCAACAGGAAAAAGTGCAGTGCACCTGTTCCTCCCAGTTCAGTGAGCTTTCCATGAAATGTAGCTCAGCCTTCAAAGCTCCGTGGTGCATAAGAAGAATAGAACCTATATAAAGTTTCATAATCCGATCCAAAGAGTCTGTAATTTGGGTGGCAGGAGAGAAGAGGATGTAAAGGAGGAGAAATATAATTTAGTTTATAAACTAACACATCCGATACAAGTTTTTGGAGACAATAAGCCGAATTCCTATTGGAATCAGCTGGAACTGCACATGTTTCAGGGGCTCTTGTGGATAATTTGCATGTTGAACCTGGCTTGAGGGCCAATGCTCTGCTAACAGAGTAGCTGTGTGCTGATATATTTAACTTGTAGCATGTAATTTCAAATGGTTCCTACTAACTTAGGCCCTGAGGTGATGCTTTAGAGCAGCAAGGTTCCCAGGTAGCAGAACACAAGAAAGGGATGGGAAGTTGTACAGAAAGAGTTGTTGGACTTTTTTTTTTTTTTTGAAACATAGGGTTCTGGTTTATTTTTTCCTTAAAAATAGTAAGTGAAGTCCTGTTCCTTATCAAATCTAGGTATAATATACCTAATTACAACTGGAAAATACCTTGGTCACAGTAACCTCTCCTCCAACAAGAAAATCCTGACCCTATATCAGAAGCCTTCAAGCCATTACTGCTTGGCCCAGCGGCAAGGCTGTGGGCTGAGACAGGGACTACTTTTTTCCTGTTGTTGTAAACATCCAGCAGAGTGAAGTCATAATCCTGCAGCAGTTTGATGTTACCAGTGCTGTTGATAGAGTGCTTAGTGGCAAATAATGTACAGATAGAACGAATCATCTGTGATGCATTTTTTTATCACCACGATCATTTTTCTGTGATGTGGTTAGGTTTTTGCATATGAAGGTTCATTTTTATGACCTTGTTTGCTTTTCTTTTAAATTTTGTGCCAACTTATTTTTCCTTAGCGCTCATGATCCAGCATTGTATTAGTATTATCTAAACATTTTCAATGATAGTAATTTGGATGATTTTATTACAAGTGTTATGTGTAGTTTCCCTTGCCCTTTCTATTTACATGTCTGATGAAAATCTATAGTAGAAGAGTGATTTACTAAATGCATCTGAGGATTATACAGTGCTTACTAATCAATGTCCCATCTTGCTGTTTTACTAGCAAAATGTGAAGTACAAAAACTCAGTATGAGGAAATGTATTGAAATTTCCTTAAATCATATGGAACATAGCTATGCTAATCATAACAGATGATAGAATAGATGGATGAAATAAGCTGAGTTTATCTGCCAGCAGGCACAAGTCAATTAATCAAGAAAGTATGTTTACCATATTTCTATTTCTGCTATCTACAAGTGAAAACCCCAGAAGGAAAAAAAAACACAACCCACACCATATGTAATAAGAAAATGCTTCTTTTTATAGGCATTTTATTTCCCCTTTCACAAATTTCTGTAATCCTCTTCAGTGGTGTGTGTAGGTGTTTACAAATACTCTGAAGAAGCACCTCCTGGAAGAGCTTCTGGCAGCGGGGAGTTGGCTCCAGAGCACACAGCAATGTTATCAGTGCTGTAGGTTTAACTGCAGAACTTAATGCTTTCAGAGAGCAATATTCAAATCACTTGTCAGGGTAAACTTTGTGTTATGCATTAATCATTAGAAAAGCTGGTACTGTAGCAAGAATGCAGTCTCCGTACAAATGTCTCTTTCCCAACCTTCTTGGAAGGGTGGAGACAAAAAGATTCACATTTTTCCCCACAGATCTCCAGGGGTGTGGGACTGCAGTGAAAACTCATTTTTTCTTCTCATCCTTCTTGTGTTTTTGAGTGTACTGAAGACAGTGCCTCTAAAAATTAAAGTTTTATGAGGTACTTCATAAACCTTTGAGTATTACTGAATCGAATCTACTATTTTTGGACTCTACCAGTAATTCTTAGTCCATGACCCATACAGTCCAGTTTATCTGCAGTTGCCTACAGTTATATTTTCCTACTTCAAACAACAAAAACCGTACTGAGTACTTCCCTGGCAACCCTCCTTCACATAACCAGCTGCTGCTGTGACCAGCTTCAAGTGATGTCTGTAGGATCACGGCACAGGCAGAACAGATGTGTGCCTACAGCCCCATCTCTTGGAGTTGTAAGGTGAGATAAAGTCGTCAGCGTTCACTTAGGAAGCATTAATGGATACACATAATCCTTGTGAATACAAAGAACATCTCTGAAGACACCGCTCAAGATTGACTTCTGAATACAGTGACCTTCTAAGGCCGTGGAGTGGTGGCTTCAGGTGGTACCAGTTGCCCCTTTCGCCATTAAGTGGCTTCCTCTGCTATGTTAAAGGAAGGGTGGGAACAGGAGTGTGTAATGGCCATAACGTGGGAGAGTGCAGGGAGGGACACTGTTCAGATTCCATACGGGGCCCAGAACAACATAATTTTTGCTCTGGAAACACTTTAAATACAACATGGAGGTGTTCTGAGAGAGACTTTCCTTGCAGGCTGCTGAGACAGAATTGGTGGACTGAGGGCTTGTAAAGGAAGAAATAGCTGGAATAATATGAAACCCTGAAGTACAGTAACAGGATGTATTTTCAAATGTAAAAATTTTATGATGGCTGTGTTTTGGAATAGGATGAAATCCTGGCTGAATTGCAATTGGCAGTTTGTTAGAGCAGCTCATCCAGATTTTGTCGTAAACTGAGACAGGGTTGTTTTGGTTGAGGGTAAACAGTCCCTCAAAGGGAAGAATGGTACTAATCTGCTCCTAGCTCTAAATCAGAAAGAATTGCTTGGTCTAGGTGATCCTGCTCCGGCAGGGGGGTTGGACTAGATGATCTTTCTGCGTCCCTTCCAGCCCCTAACATTCTATGGTTCTATGATTCTATGTCCTTCTTTTACCAACTTCCATCTTTTTTCTCCAGATAATTTTAAAACAAGCACATGTAGTCAAAGATAATCAAAGAAGTTTTATTAAAACAGCTTTGATAAAGAAACAAATTTCTATCTGGTGGTTCTTCTCCCCTCCCCATTATATCTTTTACTATTTTAAAGTGGGGAGAATTATTTTGGAAAACATTGAAATGTCTTGTCGAAGACCTGCAGAATGATGTGTCTTGGGTTTTGCTCTTATTTTAAATGTCTTTGCATAAATTAACAGAACAGAAGCATTTATAACTTATTGATGTATTTTGACTGTGAACTTGTGTTAAGAAAATTTTGATTAATTGAAAAAAACCAAGATATTTTTACTTTTTCTCCCAGCTTGAAATTAACCATTTTCCAGTCACCACGATTCACTCTTACTTTAGAAAGAAGAAATATGGAGAAGGGTAGGCATAATAGATACTGCAGTTCTCTGGGATGTCTCTTGAACTTTATTTCCTTTTCTATAGTTTCCATCAGTTGTGGTTACATTTGGTTTTGTTGTTCTTTGGTACAAAGGACAAATTTGATGCTGGCAGCTTGCTATTTTACAACACACCACAAAATTAGACCAAAGCCCACAACTTGAACTGACAGTAATTCCTGTCCCTTCTGTCTGCCTGCTGCTCTGTGCACTCCCACCAGCCTGGCCTTGGGAGATTATTATAATTTTCCCAGCTTTTCCAAATTCAGACGGAATCGGTTGCAGCCTCCCATGACGGGTTGACTACTGGGAGTTTTCTGGGGGGTTCCGCACTCTCTGGCGCTCGGCATCGCACAAACACACAGCGAGAGTTCGTGCCTGACCTAAAAAACTACCTCAAAGCTGCACAAGCAAATACGTGAGGCAGAAACTGGAGCTGAGACTAATTAATCTAGTGCGTCGACTTCAAACATCAATTAGCTGGGAATAAATTTTAATCCCTGCTTGAGCCAGTCAAGATTTCCTTTGGTATCAAGAGGTAACAGGCTGTATCGTTCATTTGCCACACTTTGTGTTCTGGGAAGAGGCTCATTATAGTAAGTCCTAATCTTTTTGGATTTTGCACAGACCCAGTCACCTTGTTTCTGGGAATACAAGCGAAGCTGCCTAGGACAAAGGCTGCTCAATATTATTTCTTCATTTTTATCATGTGCCACCCTTATTAGCATCACCAGTCTGCACTCCAGTCCGTGTACCGTTTTGAGGTGGTCAGCCTTCCACTGCTGGAGCACAAGCTGCATCCTGAGAAGCTCAGTTCCAGCGAAGGATGGAGGCTGCCACAGCTCATCCTTAGAGGGCCAGATGCTGGTAGTCAAAGTAACAAACGTACAGCAGAACAAGATATATTAACGCAGATTTTGATGTCATATGTTAATTCAATATATAGGAAGCAAATTATCCTAGAAGCATCTGATTTGACTACTCAGTGTGTGAGAGAGCCTTTACTGGCTTGTGAGGCCTCGTTTCAATGCTGTCCAAATCACTTTTAGGCTTTCTTTTTTCTGCAGAACTGGGAGATAATAGTTACTGTGCAACTGAATGTAATGTCTTGGATTGAGAAGGGCAGAAAAATATTAACCACAGTTGGCAGAACAGCTGGGACTTGAACAATTAGCCTCTAGACACACAGATAAAGCTCTCTTCCCCAAAGCTGTAAGACATTTTTGAGGGGGATTAGTTCCTCATTCTCATTTTGCTTTACAAAAATTGTGTGAAAGTTGCAAGATTATATATAGTGACAAAACAGCCTATAGCAGCGACCAGAATTATGTTACCTGTGATTAATAAAAAATGACAACCCTGCCTGTATGTGGCCTATTTCGGTGTGAGGAATCCAAAAGCTGCAAACACAGAGTCTAATCTCCATCCCACTGATATCTACTGAAGGAGTCATCACTTTGGCTAATGTAAGAACAGGCTGCTCATAGAACTACTGTACACTTGAACGTGGTACAATTAATCTTCCACCGTAGTGTAGCCACTGTTTGAAACACTGTAAAGCCCACCAGTTCAGAGCCTCACTGCTTAACTGTGCAGGACAGAGGTGAGGAGCATCATGACCACTTCTGGCTGCAGAGGACACAGGCCTGCCAGCTACAGCCCCATTGGGCTACCTGTGCTAGGCTGCTTACACTTAATAAAATCTCTGTAAAATAATGAATAGTAGTTGGTTCAAGACTTTGGGACAGAGCCTTTCCCTTCCTTTGGTTATTATCTGACCCATCAGGGCCAGAGGAGCCAGATGCAAATACAGTTTGTGGGGTGTGGGGCATGGGTCCAGTCTAAATGACTCAGAGGAGCTTCCCCATCAGGACCTGCATGGCAAAGGAGTCACAAGGACGTGGACTAGGGTAAGAATAATGCCCTTGTGCGTGGCTCTGCAGGGTTTCTGAGGTGTACAGGAGTCTGCAAGTCATGAGGGATGATGATCTTCTGAAAGATGTTAATTTACCTTCAGGTCTAATTTGCCCTAGGTTTTTAACTTTCAAAATGGCCTAGACTCTGTAGGGGGGGAAAAAGACCACAAAAAAACAAAACAACCAACTATTAGACAGACAAATTCCTGTATCTTTTGTTTTTCTGGGTCCTCTCCAGCAAGTACATCATGTCTCTTAGTTGGCTTCTTTTGAAATCAGGCACCTTCAGCAACTTGATGCCCTTTTCTCACAGCACTGAGGAAGTGATTCATTACTGACTGGGAAAGAGGACACTGTGCAATTGCTATCTGTTATGACTTGATTTCTCTGTGCTGTTTTATTTGCTTTTTTTTTTCTAAATAAGAATTCCTGTGAAGTGGGGGTGGTGTCAGTTTTGTGATCAGATGTAGCCTGCAGCAAAATAAACATGGAAAGGGTAAGCAAGACCTCATATTTACTCTCTGAAGCTTTTTGTTCAATATAAGATAAAGGTCATTCTGGAGAAACATGTCAAGAATTCTAGTGAGGCTGGCAGACACCTAACGTAACCAGAGAACCAGGAGGTTTGAAAAAGATTGAAAAAGATAAGGGTAAACAAAAAATTCTAAAAGGCATTTTTTGAAATCTGAGTGTTCGCTACTTGAATGTAAGGACAGTCATCTGGGTCATGTCTTCTGAACTGGGCAGAAAGCATCAGGTGTAAAGCGATCTTTCCTGCCACTGTTTAGAGGTAGAACAGCAGGAACCCATCCCTGTCCCTTCCCTTGTGTTTTCCAACCACGTTGGTAAAGTGAGGTGATACTTAGCAGGCACTTATACGCTAGATTGCAAAAGCAAACATAGAGCAGAAAGAACAAGCCTCGACAGGTACAAGTGGCGATATCAATTTCTGAATCACTTCCTGAAACCTCCTTTCCCTTCAAGGTGTCTCATCCCTGCTGAAATTAGAAGAACTGGAATGTAAGTTATTGCGGAGGTCACTGTAATCAGGAAGTGTGAATGTAAAAAGAGCCCTTTAAGCATTTACAGGAGTGTGTAAAATGTGCTTTTCATCCCCTTCCTCCCTGCCTTTGTCTGATTCAGAATGACATTGATTTTCTTCTTCAGTAATAAAGGTTTCAGAGTTTGTGTACTAACTTGTACACAAAGTATGAGGGCAAGGGAAGCCCTGATGTGGTAGTTGTTGGTTTCATATGTTGTAGGCAGATATGCAGGATCAAAAATCCTCTGTATCTGTTGTTTGGTTTGTTTACACCCGATAGACAAGTTCAATCTCTCTTTTTGCTCCATCAATATAGAAGGGGAAAGACTGGTAGTCGTTATGCTAATACAGCTTGATTAGTATGTGAGACCAAAGCTTAAAATCAAGTGCATCCTATAGTTTTGACAGTTGGCCCAGCCACTATAATGAAATCCTTTCCCTACTCTCCAGCATGATGCTAAAAAATATTGTCAGTTGCTTAGATTTCAGCTCAGGATTATATTTTCATTCCTATTTACGTGATAGCTGTTAAACAATGTGAGGAGATTTTACAAGGACCAAATCCTCCACACGAGTAGCCCCACTGAGCTGGATTTCAGCTTAGTAATACGCGGGTAAATGCAGATTAGCTCCTTCAAAGGCAATGGAATAAGTCCAGATTTACAGTGGTGTAACCAGGTCACTAACATTATTATGACTGTTTCTGTGAAAAAAAAAACCAACCAACCAAAACCCCAAAAAACAGACAAGCAGACATTTGCTTAAACTCTCCTGAGAGAGCCTGAAAGGAATTGTGTTCAGGTTATCTGATGTGATGGTTCAAGGGGAAGAGAAAAACTGGCTGGGAATGTTTTGAACCAACAGTGGTTAATGATGCAAAATTTCCAGAGCCCCCAGCAGGGAGTTTGGTGAAGAATGAAGGATCTCAGCACCATAGCTAGGTCTGTTGTCAGAACACTGGCAGAGTAATTGCACGGGGAAACAGGGTGACTGCTGTCAGCCAATCCTCACATTGTTTGGGAGAAATAGTACACTTAATAGACAGGAAACACTGACTTTCAAGCACTGTTTTTACTTCACATTTTAAGTTAACTTACAGCCCTAGCCTGCGAAACTACTGCCTGGGAAGACAGCCAAGAGCTAAGAAAATTAGTGAAAGGAGCAAACACGTTCTGTAAATGTTTTGTTTCAAAGGTGTGCTCTAGCCTGATATTTTTACAATTTCCTTGGGACTGATCTCCTTAAAGCAGCATGCTTTTATGTGAACAACAGTTACTTCTTTTTGATGAGAAGTGAAAGGTTTGGCACCTCTGGTTCCTTTCGCTTTATTTCCTCCTGTGCTCACTTCTCCTCTCCCCAGCCCAGTAGCAGGTTATACCAACTGTTTGACAGCAGTCTGAGGCTACTGAATTCAAGTGGCAAGTGTCGAGTCCTTCCTTCTAGTTTGTCACTGACTGCAACTTGAAAAAGGAAATGCAGGGTAGGTGGCTGCAGTACTGTGTATTACTGAGCTCTTCTCTAATTGTAGAGAATACGGTACGATTAGCTTAGTGATAACCACAACTCTTGTCCACTAAATACTGTAAAATTAAAAAAATTCTAGAGGTTTTTAGTTCTGCACTTTATTAGCCTGACAAGGTGAATAGCTACATGCATTTTCTAAAGACCAACACATGCCATTGTAAGAGTAGAGCTTGCACAGAAAAAAATCCCTTCAACTATATTGTGTAAAAAGGACTCAGAAGGGTGTAGTGCTCTCTAAAGATGCAAAGTGTCCTCTAAAGATGCAACGCTGTATTTCATGAAGCTTATGTGTGTAGCTTCAGGAGAATTCTGCTCCAGATAACAAACAGCTTTTTAGGAATGGAGTCATAGGATAAAGCAGAGGGCTGCTAAGTAAGAATGCTTGCATTGGTTAGCATCCTGTAATAAAATGGGGGGAATAAATTGGAATAACGTGGCTGATCTAATTCGAAGGTACTGCCCAGAGATGTTCATAGATCCTTCCTGTAATGTAAATCAAATAATACTATAAATCAAGGACTATAAAAGGTGAATAAAAGGCACCTCGGTAACACATCAGTGTTTTGTGAAGTGTGTGAGCTCCGAGTTGCTTCTTAAAGAGAAACAGCTGAAATATTAGTTCAGTTGAATTAACTGAAAAGATCTCTAAAGCAGTGTAGCATTAAATTTATTTTTACTTTCTTAAATAGTGGGATTTATGCATTACTTTTGAGGACAACCCAAAACTTTGGCCAATGCAGTAGGCTTAGGGTATTAGGACATTGAGATAGTTTACAGCTTAAAGGAAGGTGTATGCAAAATGCCTGAAATTTCAGAACATAAAAGGAAAGGGCTAACTCTTGCAAACTTACCAGAACTGGGAAATCACTGTACTGCTGGCACAGAAAGATTGTGCTAGTATGACCAGTGATGAGTAAAGCTTTGTGAAATTGAAAATAATAAAACCTCTTCCCGTTCCTGCATGGATCACAAGAAGTTGAACACATTAGGTGCTTAAACACAGCAGAAAGTTGTCTTTTTCTTCAATGACAAATTGCTTTGCAGCAGAGAAACCTCACACCAAGTGATTTTATACTCCGATGTTCTATAAAATATGTGATTGGTTTTATGATCATTTTACTTTATTTTATTGCTTTCATATGGGTTCTTGTAATAAATTTTCAGCATTATTTTTACCAGTAGAGTAGTAAAAAATAATAATAGAGTTATATGGTTGCTGAAATGATTTATGTTTGCATATCTCTTTACATTATATATTTTGCCACTCAAAATCATTATTAATTTATTACCTTAGATAGAAGGCAGCTGAAACAATAAATAGAAATGCTATTTGAATGGCTTTATCACTTTTTAAAAAGCCCTGAGCACAAAAATGCCCGATGAAGGGCATTTACAGGAAACACTCTTTCTCCAATAAAAAACAATTATCAAAATATATTAAAATACTACCATTACAAGAAAATGCCATTACTGTAAAGAAATAACTATAACATTACTAGAATAATTATTTCTTTATATGATTACCAGCAATGGCATAAGAAAATGAATCTAGAACAGTAGGCAGCACCGTTTTTTCTCGCGGACCATCCTTCTCTCTGTCCCCAGGATGCAGAACTGGTTTCAGGTATAAACCAGAAACAGCTCTGCTCATATCTAAAGCCAGGGAGGTTCTCATGGAGTGCAGCACAGCCCCATCCCACCTCTCCCTGCCTTCAGTACAGATGCTGTGCTGTAGGTTAGCTACAGAACCTTTATGCCTACAGAAGGCTGCCTGTGGTGAGATTCTTCTCTAAAGAAGTTGGTCCATTTTTCAACGTCTGTTCTTTGCAGGACCCCAGAGGGGATGGAGCAGAGCAGAGTCTGGATTATAATTTTAGACACTTCAGTAAAAAAGGGATGCATGAAGTTCCTGCTACGATATACAGCAGGGATCTCAGGTTTAATTGGCCAGATGTGTTGACAGATGTGATAGATTACAATTAAAACCTGGTTGTTTTATATGCATATGCACGGCTTCAGGAGTCAGAGACAAGAAAAGAGCTTTCCCCATGTGTGAAATGTTGCAGGCTCCTTCTCCAAGGCTTCTCCGCTGCCTGCAGCGGGCTCAGACCCCCTGTCCTGCCCACACACTTCCAAGGAACTGCCTGGTTTTGCAAGTGCAGTTAGAAACAAAGCCCTGTACTCACCACCCACCTAAGGTTTTCCTCTGCTTGGTTGCTGTTTGCATCAATCCATGGGGAAAAAACCCAAGATTGGGGTACGTAGGCTGGCCAGGTATGTCTACTTGTGTCATTTGAGTGGACTAGTGGACACTGCTGTGGAGAATGAACCTCTGTAGTCAGTCTCTCCCCCTTCCCTCGCAACCTCTGTGGCCAGCAGCCTTTGATTTACCCTTGCTGCAAATGCCTTTAGGTTGTAGCACGATGTCTGCAAGAAAGAAGTGTTAGGATGAAAGGGATATTCCATGACAAGCTATAATTTTTCTTCTTCTTTCTTATATCACACAGTGGAAACCATCTACTGTGAATGTGTTACAGCATTACAAAACTTCTTGCTAACGAGAATCTTGGCTTACAGCGCAGGAATGAGAGCAGAGAGGAGCCTGTTGCAAACCGCTGCCAGGGAGCGGGTTTCTTTTATCACTTTTTTTTTAGCCAACTCACCATGCATATTTGCCATGTTACAATTCACATTTGACATGAAAATCTTCTTCTCCAGATAAATCTTTCTTACAAAGAAAGGAGTTTGATACCTTCAGACATTCAGAGTTCTTTTGTCCTTCACCGAAGACATTTAAGAATTCACAGCTTCAAGTAATAGCATAAGAATCTCCAGTAGGAGTCTCGTAGATATTGATGTGTGCCCTTTGCCTTCAGCCACTTTTTTTTTTTTTTTACATTAAAACGAAAACTGGATTACCATTGTGTGGTCTTGTGACGGGTTTTTTTCAAAATGCTGCTCATTTTCCAGTTTGTAATATTCACTGTACCTTGCAGAGCCCAGAAAATCAGCCGTTTCATGCTCAGGTAATTGCTTTTGTGGTAGAGGTGGATCTAAACAAAGACTTATATCTGAACCACACACACTTATACTCTCTTGCAGTTAAACTTAATTGCTGATGACTATTATCAGAACAGGCAAAACAAACCCTGTGGCTCCTGGCTTGCTAGAAAACAGCATTCAGCACTGGTGTGCTGTGCTGTGCTGGCTGGAGGAACCTGTGCGCTCTTACATTAACTGAACTCCAGCCAGGGGAAAGCCACTTGACACATCATTCGTTGGTCCTTTGCACCTCAAAAGGACAAGCCTGAAAGTATATTTTTTTTCTTTTCTTATAAACTGAGCCCAGTACCAGAAAAGCATCTGCTTGTTTGGCAGGTGTGGCAGCTGTGCGGGTACCTGGCACTAACACACGTGTCAGAACTTGTTAAACAGTTTCCCTGCTTAACGCATAAGGAAAATCCCCTTGGGAAAACATCTTAGATTTTACCTGTGATTTGAATTGCCATGGAGCTCAGTCATACCATCTTTTCCTCCTTTGCTGAGGAGAAGCTCATATTTAATTCCCACTTAACTTGATGGGCATTTGATCTGTTTAATCAACCTGAATAAGGAAGGCAGGATTTGGTCCAGTGATTTTAAAGGATAAAAGACTCCTAAAATCTGTAACCAATTTTGGAAACCAGTTCCCTGTAGATCTCAGAATAGACCAACAAGTATGATGTTTTGTTTCAGCTTTTGAACACCAGTGGGTTTTCTTCCTTTGTGAAAGTAAGGGTTAGAGCATCTGAAGTAACAGGATGCAAAGAAGCAGCGCTGTTCTTCATAGTCCCAGTACAACTACTGCATTAGCAAACTTTCCAATTAACCTGTGATCCACAGCTTGATGATGCAGTGATCACTCAAAGATGTTGCATCTGTCCCAGAGGAGTCTAAAGTGTCTAAAGTGCTGGATGCATTTATCACAAAGTCTGCTTTCTATCATGGCAGATGCCGTTGTAAGTTCATTCCCCATCTGCATTAATGGCTAGTTTAACTAAAATGCCTACTCTGGCTGAGTGGCCTCTAGAAAATCTGGCACTAAGTGAAGACAGCCTCTATGATGTGGGGTGCAAATGCACACGTCAAAAAGCAGCCGCTTTACTTTAGAAAGAGCTCAGGCAGAAATCAATATCCAAGCGAGGCAGAAGGGAGGTGTCAGACAAAACGGAGAAGCTTGTTCACCTGCCTGTACCCCAACACAAAACCACTCACACACTTGGCTGCCAATCTTGCATCTGGTTTTAAAAGATTGGGATGCATCATTAAGCAATCCTCATCGGTGAGCTTAATTCGCTTAATTCAGCCATTGTCTGAAGAAAAACAGGCTGTGGATCTCCACTCAGGCATTCTGTATACTCCAGGAACTGCAGCAAACATGGGCAAACCCCCATATTTGTGTCATAAATCCTAGGTTGCTCTTAAAGGAAGCACATAAGGAATGATGTACAGTACACGAAAATGGGATGTTCTGTTCGGCACCGCTGGGCTGGGCAGGGACCAGAGGCAGCTTCAGCAGCCCTCTTCTCTCCAGCACTGCTGTTGACAGCCAGCCAGTGTGACGGCCAGGTACCCACGGGAGTCTCAGCCAGAGCTGAAGCAGCACTGGGTGCCCAGGGATGAGCACATGCACTGCTGCTGAGCACCCCACCTCCTTCCCCACCCAGCGAGTGATGGCAGGGACAGGTTTATGCCCGAAAGCAAGCAGTCCAGTTTCTCAGTTTTAGCTGAGAAGCCACCTAGTGCCCTCGAGTGAAACAAATGCAACACTTCTAGACCAGATAGTCTCTGACACTGGATAACAGACAAGCAGTAATATACATCTTAAATAATGAAATAAGCTGGTTTTTTTTTCCTAAAATCTTTACTGGTGTAACAGTATATCAGATCTGGGATGTTTTGTTCTCCTTAAATATTTTTAATACTTACCTTCTGTCTAAATCATTTGAGTAAAACCAGAAAAATTTGAAACATTCAGGATCAACTTCAATTTTTAATGTTTTTTTTGGTGGGGAAGCAGGCAAAACCAGCCATTCCCATGTTAAAACCTGCTGCTCCTCTAGTATTTGATGATCATTCCTTGAATCATCTGATCTGCCCAGGAAAATTATTCCAGTATTTAAAATCTAACATTGCAAATATATCAGGTCCACAGGGGAAAAGGGAGAGTGAAGCAATTCATTTGCAGGGCTTGCCATATGGTTGGGAGAATGGCTACTGTAGAGGCTAGGAAGGCACTGATTTCAGATGCCTTGCTTAGCTCTCTCTGAATGCCAGCAGCAAACAAAGGGGTTGTTGGCCTAATCTGGACTACTGTTTGCATTTTTTTCCCTTGAAATGCGTATTTTCTTCCAGCCATGAGTCCTACCTCTCATGAGAACCCTGTCTGGAGGAGTATTCAGGAAGCAAGCCTCTGCCTCTGCCCCTGGCCCTGCCAGTGCAGATGGGCTGCTCCATCCTGGCAGAGCCTGCTGCCAGGGCCCGTGGCACTGCCGTGCAAGGGCTGGCACATCCAGCAGAAACCCCCCGTGACAGCCCCTCTCAAGCATGAACTGCAACAACTCTTATTCTTGAAAGCTGGCGTGACTCCCATAATTTATTCATCCCAGGATATATTCATCCATCCATTATTTATTTGCGTTTGTTTTACTACTATCATTACGATTTCATAAACAGCGGCACAGGGGAAGAGATGGGAAGTTAAAGACAGAGGTAGGTGCTGGGCAAAGGCCCTGGGCTTGCTTCTCCCCAGCTGCTGACTGCCTCCAGGTTTTGTGTAAAGGCACAGCACAGAACAAGCAAAATTTCTCCTCTCTCAGTTCCCTTGGCCAGGTTGGTGGAGTTCCTTTGTTCCACTTGAGTTCTTCTCCGTAGTCATTTATATTCTGTTGATCTGCTGAGGACACTGGAGCGTGCCGAAGCGGTGGGGAATGCGGCCGTGTGCAGAAGCTGAGAGGAAGGCAGCAGTGGATGGAGAAGTGGTGTCAATGCCACAGGTCCACCATCTCTCCTCCGCGGTGCACTCTAGGGGTGAAGGTTTTCTTTGAGCAGGGGGAATGAACTGGTTAGTAACCAGGACAATGAACAAATTCAAAGTTGCTATTTCTGTCTGGAATCTTGGGGGGGATTACAAGAGAAATGGGACTGTTGAAAGGATTGGGAGGCAAATCCTGTGCCGAACGTCCCCTCCCCAACACCCTTCCTCTGCAGGCTTGGCTACCCAGGCTGTGGAGAGATGGTTCCCAGTGATGGGTTTCCTGAGGCTCGGCCACGGCAGCTGGCTGTTTCCACATGCTCCTCGCTCATCAGCTGCAAAGGAATAAGTGTTGTCTTAAACCACCTTCATGATTACGGTGTGGACAGAGAAGTTCAAGTGCCAGGTACATTAAGGCACAAGTTTGAAGGACAGTGGGTTTCCCATTAGGGAACCTGAGCCATTCTCTAGTGCAGGGCTTTTTGCAATGTGTTATTGACTTCATAACAGCCATAGCAGCTTTGTTCTGAGTACTGCCCTCTAGACCTCCTTCTTTCAAACAATATAGAGCTCTATTGTAAATCAATGTCCAAAACCACTGCAGCAATACTACTTTAATCTGGAGGGACCATTTTGTAGGAAAGGGATATTTCTTTAACAAAAAATAGTATACAGAATTTCCTAAGAAATAATTTTGATTTCCTAAGAAATAATTTTGAGTCTTTTCAGTCAGTCATATTATTCACTTTGTAGTACAGAAACAGGGATTTATTATTCAAGACAAGAGAAGA
>WUAM01000119.1:6820623-6854652 GCA_024336885.1 Actenoides hombroni
AAAAGAAAAGAAAAGAAAAGAAAAGAAAAGAAAAGAAAAGAAAAGAAAAGAAAAGAAAAGAAAAGAAAAAAGAAAAATAAGATTGTGACTTTGCTCCTATATAGAAGGAAAAATAAATAGCCACAGAATTTTCATGTGAATCAAGAGATGAGGTTAAGTGGTTGTAATAAAGCCTTCAGCCCTCAGCCCTGGGAAACATGAACAGTGGACTGTTTCAGATTGTGAGTGTTCTGGATTTCTAAAAGGACACTTTATCGGTAGCTTTGTTTAAAACAGCTGGGAGTTTTGAAATACACAAACCCAGCAAAACGAGACCAGTGTCTTAGAGATGAAAATTTCATCAGGAAAAAAAAAAAAGCAGCCCTAAATAATACATAGAAATGTCATGGATATTTTAACATTTTTGTTGCACAATATATGGTACATAGGGTTGTTTCTCACAACACAAGGAGGTTGTATTTTGGGGTTTTTTTCCTGAGCATAAGCACAGGTGAGAAGAAGAGCTGTGAGGAGGAGTGGAAGTTAACATCCCCTGTTCTCTCCTCAGTAACTGTAGAAAGAGTGTTTTGCTGATTGCCCTTTCTGGGCATGAATGAACACATAAGCTCTAGGTCCAGCAGATCTGGGGCATGATCTGTGTGTTTGAATGGGTAAGCAACCAAGAGAAGGAGTTTTTAGACATTATTCTTTTACGTGGGCATCCATCTCGTATCTTTTCTACTAGATTTTAAGGGGTCCCTGGCCTAGTCTGGCTGCAGCAATCAGCTTATTTCCCCATTATTTTCAAACAAAAATACTAATACTATCTCTTAAGTTGAGGCAAAAGCTATGCCCAAGGATGTACCACTAGACAGCAAGATTAGTAAGTGCCAAGTTTCCTTACTTCTGTACTTGGACGACGCAGAGGAAATGTACACATCTGCCCTTTGGTTTAGAAATGCTATCCCGAATAACGTTCTCTCTCTGAGTGTTATGCATGTGTTGGAACTGTATGGTATTTGTTAAGCACCTGAATCCCATAATTCTGCATTAAACCAGGGTAAATTTGGGTCACTTTCACTCACACATACATCATAACACAGAATGGAGTGACTTAAAATATTTATGGCATTGTGCTGTATGATAGCCTAATGCAATCCCTGCATTTTGATTTCATTTAGCTGTTATCCTGCCCTTAGGGAAATCTCCTTTGCCCAAGAATGTACACTCTCTGTAACAAATAGGATCACAAAATCTCAAAAAAATTGAACAGCAGTAATATTTATGGAAGGAGGAAATATCTGTTAGTACACTATTATAAAGAATATTGACCTAGGGAAGCATTTTTGCATCCACTTAAAACAGTTATTAAGCGCCTGGACTCTGCAGATGGTAGGAAACTTTGAAGGGAAAACAAAGAGAGTATTTTTTACATAGTGTGATCCACTGTTGAAAATTCCTATCAATCGAAGGTGCTTGATGTGTCCATAACAGTATCTCAAGGCACCTGATCCCCTGAGGTTTAGATCCCCATTAGAAGTGCTCTGATCACCTCCTGTGTGAAAAGACTGAAGCAGTCAAGGGAATCCGGACCGTTTTATAATTCTTCACTAACCTCAGAAGGTGAATGGCACTTTCCAGTAGTTTAGGAAAAATAAACCAAAATAAACTCCAGGGAAATAAGTGTTTCTGATAGACTTGCAGTTAAAAATGAGACGAGCCTTGTCCAAAACTGAAGTTCAACAGAAACTCCAAGCCATGTGGCTTGAAAGCAAATCAAAGGTGGAAGGATAGTCGTTTGATCAAGGCACTGACCTGAGAGCAAGCACAGGTTCACATCTTTGCTCTGCTGCAGACTTCCTGCCTTCACGTGTGCTGTCTCTTCTTCCGTGCTTTACTTTCCGTGTCCTGAGACGGACAGCAGCTAAACTGCACGCTGCTTGGGATGGCACTGCCTTTGTCTTCTGCAGAGACATGCCTAATTCAGTCAAAGCTCAGCCCTGTGGTATGGTGGCACAATGGCAATGCTGCACAGTTTGGCAGAAAGCACACCTCAAGCAAAGTGTTTCTGAATTCGGCACACCCTTGCCATGGTGAGCCAGAGATTCACTGCACAAGACAACACCTCAGAAGTTTTTCAGTCAGGTATTTTTTTTTTCTTTCCATTGGAAATAGCTGACTGAAGTGAATTAAAACATTTTGGGAGAATTTATCAACCTCATCACATTCTCTAAGGTGCTTCCTGAAAATATTTTGCTGTGGAAGGCACAAAAGGATTTCCTTCAAACTTACCCTTTATTCTTTTGCACTCTTAAAAAGGAGCTTGAGCCCTACCAGCTCTAAGTATTTTATAGTGTGTTGGTTCATGAAAAAATGGGGGCTTTTTGACATTTTGCCTCGACTTGTGATTAAAACAAATGTAAAAAATCTTTGAATTTCCTCTCCAACATATGTCCTACTTTTCAACCAGCGCTACTGCATAGTGTCCACTGAGATCACCATTTTAATAAAAATGCCTTCAAAGCATTAATTCCACTGTTATTAATTCAAAAAAACTCTCAGAAGTTCAGTATTCATAAAAGAAAAATCTTCTTTGGCTCACCAATATATAAATGTAATCCTTCTAATACGGCAGCACTGAATAATAAGGAGCCAAAAGCTACAGATCTAATTACTGTGCATCACTGGCTCAGGAGTCATAAAAACCTTGACTCTGAATAAACAACCCAGACTTTGATTATTAAAGTATAACAATTACTTCTTTTAGCAAACAAATTCTGTATCTTCTTATGATAAAGAAATGCATCTTTATGAAAAGATTAAATCATCTGATTATGTAACAGCATATTTGTGGCCTAAAAATGTCCAACCAGAACCCGTCCTGCTATCACTAATCTTTACACTGAATTTTAATCAGGGTATGGTAATGAGAAGAGGAGAAGAGAGCTGTCCCTCCATGCAATTTGAGAGGCAGGGCTTGCTGACTTTCCTTCAGGGAAAGGAGATTTCTAAAACTTTACGGCCAGCTCCACCAGTGTCTGTCTGAGAAACGGATGTGCAGGGCAGTGTTTGCACAAGTGCTCATCACCTGCCTGAGTTCAGTGGACTCAGCAGACACAGCTCTTTCTGTGGGAACTGAGCTGGGTCTCAAGTCCTTGCCCCCTCTGCTGTCTGTGGACCAGCTCACTCCTTCCCATGGCAGAATGAAAAAAACTCGTACAGGAAGGAAATCTCTAGATTGCTTCTTTAAATTGTTTTTTGTTGTTGTTGTTTTCCAAATTGTAACATGCAGGAAAATAGTTTGCATCATTAACCTAAGGAGCAAAGGACTGAAGTTGTGTTTTCACTCAAAACCAGTGGTAGAGGCCGGGGAGCAGGGTGAGAGCACAGACCAAAAGGGCAGCATGTTGAAGGCTTTGTATCACCTAATTGATTTCCTAATTGTGGAGATAACTGTCACTCAGAAATTGGAAAGAAAGGAAATGAACAGACTAAAAATGACACTAGGACTTTCCAGGCTCTCTTTGGTGTGGGAATTTACAAACATTGGGTCTGTGCAGGCACAGAAGAAACATCAGTTGTAACACAAACACAGGCACCCTGGAATCAGAAGACTATAGACATCAGGAGAACAGAGAATTGGGCTTGCAGCACGTGCTGATTTAAGCAGTGGAGCAGAGAACAGTGGAATAGGTATGTATGTGGTGGGACTGGATTTCAGCTGTGCATCAGGACTACAGGAGAGAAAACACCAGCAGTGAGTTAAGTACATCTTAAATAAAGGCTGTTTTCCATTCAGATTGAATGAATCCACTAGTAGTTACTCGAAGTGAAAAAAATATATGTAATCAGGGAAAAACCATACAAAGGGCACTCAGCTTTTGCGATGAAATGAGGCAAGAATTAATTTTGTCCTTGTTATATCAAATCAAGTGGCTAAGATCACCTTTAGTTTAATGGTGCTGAATTCAGCCCAGTGTGAACAGACAACTGCTATGACAGGATATTCAAAGAGCCCTAATCCCGTAGGCACGTCTGAATAAGCTACCATTACAGCAGAGGGGACTTACCAAAGAAATAAGCAGTAAAAGACTAATAATTCAAATATAGCCATGCGTTTGTATTCGTAATGGGAAAAATCAAAACCTACCAGATTAGATTTGAGGAACTAGTGACTAGTGAGGAGCTATATGAGAAATGGTGGAGAAATATAGTACTCTGTGGAGGATCTGAATCCCTCTTGCAAGGAGAAGCCGTGTCTCACAAGCCTGTTGGAGTTGTCTAAACATTCAGTTCAGGGGGATTGAGTTGATGTATTTCCACCTGGATTTCCAGAGTATTTCGGGTTAGGTAGAAAGTCCCTTAATGAAACCTTGCAACAATGGCATAAGAGGAAAGATCTTTGCGTGGATAAAAAAAAATGGTAAACAACTGTTGTCAGAGGATAGGAGTAAGTGAATTATAAGTGGAGACAGCCAGTGGAGAGTTCTGCAGGATCATGCTGAGATCTGTGCTGTGCAATATCTTCATGAACAGTGTGAAAAAGGTGATGAGCAGTGAGATGAAAAACTTTGCTGATAATACTCACTGAGGAGGGACAGTAAAAAAAGTCCAATTAAGAAATATTGTTAAAAGATCCCATGATCTTAATAACACAATGCCAGTTGAAATTCAATGTAACTCAAGAATGAAAGTGAGAAAAAACCCACCCTAACTTTACATGAGCTCATTATATCAGTAACAGAACAAAGCATGTTTGGAGGTTCAAGACAAACCTATACTGAGAACAATATCAATCTCAAAGTCTTTGTGATGCTTCTCTGGCTAAAATATATACCCAGAGCAGATCACAGAGAAACCTTTGTCTAGGAAACAAAGCAAATAAACCCTGGCATCTCATCTTGTGCCCTGGAGAGCTGTCTGACAGACTGATACCGAATTAAAATGCTTAGCCGCAATTTGCTAAACATACATAGTTTGGACCTCACATGAGTATAATAGATACAGATAATACAGTAGAAACTATGCTGTAATTTGTAAATCTTCCTATGTCTTGGCAACAGGACTGAATATCCCAAGCTATAGATTAGTAGCAATACTGTGCATACAGTAAAATTGTACCAGTTAACATTTAGGTCTGGATTGTCGGTTGCTCTGAAGCTGCTTTACACGTCACTGGCATTGGAACAGGAGAACTGAAGTGAGGGTGAGCTGCCCTTTTGCATCCATTTAAGTCTCTTTTATGCTGCCAGAGCAACATAAAATGGTCTTAGAGTAGTGAGCAGCGGGCTGTTCCAGTTTGCATCTGCCGTTGTTCAAGAGAGGCAGTCCCTGCCCATTTTATTTCAGACAGGCAAATGTATGAGAGAAATAGTAGGAAAATAAACTTGTCAGCGATTCAGCCCATAAGTGCATGCTGCAGAGCTTCTTCCTTGATTTCAGGTGACAAAAAAGGACAAGTTGAAACAAATCACAGAGAAAAATGTTCTTTAGATGTGAGCTGCTTCAACAATAATTTGTTGTCCATCAGACTCATGAGGCTTAACTAATGCTTTGTGAACTACATCAACTAGGATATCCTTTTTCTTCAAATATCTTTTCCAGTTGATTAGCCTATAACTAAAATGTCTCTTGGGTAAGCTACAAATTCTAGAAGCCCTAATAAACTGACTAACCAGTAATCTGTTCCCACTGCCACACTGCTTTCACTTTTGTAATTCAGAGGGGTTATTCCATCCTGTCAGTATAATTTTTCTGTAAAGAGTTGATTATTCCCCACAAGCTCTGTATTTGACCTCATTCTTCCTGATGTAAATTTTAAAATTAGTGTGATACTAGATGTATCAGCTGAATTCTGCATTTAAACTCAGGCCTCCACTTCTAGTAACTCCCCCAGGCCAGCATCATAGAGGTAACCAGCAGAGTCACTTTTTATAGTGGGTTTTTTTAATACAGGTTTTAATTTTTAGATACATGTTGTTAGAAGATATCCATTATCTGAGAAATATAAAACATCTCTTTTACTATGACGTTGGTGCGCAATACCAATTTTTTGTGGACTTGTGGGAAAGCAAGTAACAAGAAGTCACCTCTAACTGCAGCAGGTTATCAACATAAAAATCAAGCCTCGCATCAGTTTCATACTGCCATGGTGTGCAACAACAGGCAAAGCTTTTAGCCTGTGGAGACTAAGCGGAAAGTAGTTCTAATATATAAGACACAGGCACTTTCATTATCATTAGCAAGCAGGCTGGATTATTCATGAAAGTCCCACTTACAGATACAGGCAGGCATTTGCCATTTATTCCTTAGTGGAATTTAACTCAACACATCACTTTTTATGTTAACTTTGCGGAAGGTATTTTGATCTTGATTGGGTTTTTTATTAACACATTACTAAAACTCTCTCTCCTTTTGCACCTACCTATCTAGCACTGGACTGCAGAGCCACCATATACAAGCCTTAGGTTATGGGGAATCTTGCAAGGAAATCCTAAATGAGGAGTCTGGATTTAGCAGGAAGTGTGTTGGGAGGACAGGCTCTATGGGGCCACCCCCCTCCAGCAGAGAGCAGGGGGGCTGTGACATCCAGCTTCCAAATATTGCTCCAGAAAAAAAGAGATGAACTGGCTGAAAAAGTGCTTCATAGGAAAAGAAGTGTTACTTCCCAGGCTTCTCCTTCCACGGTGCTCCTCTCCCTTCTTCTTTGGGACTCCTCAGGAAGTCCTGCCACTGCTGCTTCTGGCCGTTGCTGCTCTGTATGGTGCCTCTGATCCCCTGCACGTCCAGGGAAGGATGAGCAAGGTGAGGCACTACTTAGCACAGCAAAGGAGGGCAAAATTTGCCTCTGGGTGCTACGATCTTAAGAAAAGTTGGAACAAACTGGTCTTTATGTAGTCATTTTTGTGGTCATATGGTCAAGTTACAACATACTGGTATGTGTTCAGTAAATTAAAGGAATGCTTCCTAGCAAACTTACCTTGTTAATTTGGATGGTACTGGGAAGGAATAGAGATGTTAGAGGAAAATGGTTTGCCTCGTTTTTGTGCTAAAGAGGCAAAAATAAATTTACATCTATTTCCATATATTACCTATTTATTTACCTCTTTAAATCATGGTCGGTGAGGCAGTGGTAAAATGAAGTGTTGTCTATACTTGTAATCTGGTGTTTGGTGGTGAGGAAAGCAGAAGTGGGTAATTTCTATTTTGCCCAGTTAGAGGAAGGCTCACTCCATTGACTTGCATTTTTCCTTGCCTACACCACTGCATGTAGTTACATGTCTGATTTTTTTCATTGTGACTGAAGCTCAAACCAAACAAAATGCACTACAAAGTTTATGCTCCTAAAGTGATAATGCTCAGCTAAAAATGGTCTGCTTGGCACTGGTCTGCTTAACACCTTTAACAGGTATATACTTCAAGATAGTTGGGTATGCATTTTTTTCAGTTTTATTTCTTCATTACTGAGAAATAACTTCCTTTCTAAGGAAATTAAATAGAATGTGCTGAAATTGCTCGAACAATGCTTTTATTTGCCCTGAAATTGCTGTAACAATGCATTTATTCCCACTAAAAGGTCATGTTATTTCTATGAGATTTTGACTTCTATTATACACTACAATTCTCTATCAAACTGCACAGTATGTATGAAAATAATACCCCAGGGAAGTTTTTAATAGTTCGTTTTTCCATGGACCTTTAAATAAATGCTTTATTTTTCACATGCTTCCTTTTACCTCTCCTCTTCTTGTTTGTTCTACCCACTGCCCTATCTCTGCACTATTCTAACAAACGACAGTCACATCAAAAAGCCAGATAAATCAATGAAGTCTTCGATTTAGAGCGGAATGAAAAAAATGGTGCTGTAGGAATACTCCCCAACAAGAGGCAGCCAAGGTTTGACTGGGTTGTTGCAAAGGGAAAAGCAGCTTCTCGGCGGTCAATCTTCAGCTGTTAACTAGACAGATCTCTGTATAACAGCCTCATTTTCTTCAGTTCCTTTTCTTTCTTGTCTCGGCTCCTCTGCTGGAACTGTTATTGTGGCAGTAACAGGCATTTCTGCTGTTTACACTATCATCTCAACGTGTGCCGGGATCAGCGTGCTTGCAACATGACACGAGTACGATGTTCTTTATGGCAGCTCCTGGCTGGGAAAGGGGGGAACACCCCACACTCCAGTACAGCTCACGCTGAAGCTGAACACGCTGCTGCGCTCCTCCTTCGTGGGGAACTGAAGATCAGTTGGTTTTTTCCTCAGCTTGTGTCTCTTTGAGCTTCTTTCTGGATTTTGTTTGAAAATGCAGCAAGGAGGAAATAAGAACAGTGGAAGTGACATATGTAATCATTGCGTTTCATCTTCAAATGGTAAATTCCACTTGCTTGAGTGTGAAGCAGTAAGTATGCCCAGGCTGGGAATTTTGAGAGACCCGCATTACGCAGTGATGCAGGGAAACCAAGACAGAGTTCACGTTATTTCAGATTTTTGAAAGGAATTACAGATATTTGCTACAGCCATTACGCTATCATTTTATATGGGCCAAAATTGGGCCATCATCAAAGGCATCATTTCTGCTCGGTTATGGGTATTTTAAATCCCTGCCAATATTTCTGAACATCCACAAATATAATTAAAATAGGTATTTCAGTCCAGCAGCCGGGTGCAGGAGATGACAATTGGGTTTTTTTTCTTACATCCACCACCCCCATTAAAGAAAACCACATCAATTTCTTTCTTTACAAGCCAGCCTTCCTCTAACACTGAGTATTAGAGATTTCAGACTAGCACTTTGGCTGGAGGTGGTTTGTTTTTCTTTTGTTGTCAGGAGTTTTGCCTGATCAGTAAATAAATGAACTTCAGGAATGTATTTCTTATTTTATTGAAATGTAGAGGTAGAGATTCAATTGCCTGTATGTAGTGCACCACAGAATGCAATAAATATTTTCCATATGCATACTACTTGATCTCACAGACTGGAAAATGGCATAAACAAAACATCAGGCGAGAAAAACGTTAGATTCTGTCTATTAATTGTTGTTCTAGCAACTACAGGTTTAATTTTAAAGAAACACTTTGACATATTTCCAGACATTCTAACCTTTTTATTACTACATTTTTACCTTTGTTAACAGCACAGTAGTGACACTTGGATTTATCTGAGTTTCAGTTCCAAACAGGAGACTTGTTTATTGTTTTGGTGTTTATATACCTTTTCTTTTAGAAATCCTAAAGTAAGAGGTAGAAAATTAATGGCTAACATAGAAGTAGTGGTGTGATATAAATGTTATCTAGTATATAAGTTTTCTGTCTAGCCAGTTTCACCTGCAGGTTAATATTGTTCTTCAAGCCACAAGGAACTTATCACCTTGTTTTTTGCAGGCAAGTTGGAGCTCATTCTGCATGTCCTCTGAGCATGACAGAGGTGCACTTGCTCTGACTCGAGGACTTGGTTTAATCTATACCCATTATTTCTTATATCCAATAATGTTTGGAAAAACTTCTCTGGGGGAGAGAACTTGTCTCCAAAATTGTAATATACAAATGCAGAATTCCATAGTTCCCACACAATTTTTTCTTTGCCATTGTTTCTTCTGCAATTTTTTCTTAATTTAAAGTAAATTGAAAGCAACCTCCTCAGGCCAACTGCTAACTGGACACAAAAGGTAGGAAAGGTAAAACATATGTACATTCTGGAATTAGAGTTTTGGGAAATCCTAATGAAAATCAGTATTTGCCCCAATAGACATTGCAGTAGGAATATAACATTTCTATGAGAACCTGAATTTCTTTCCACAGCAGGGAATTTCCCACAGATTTCCTTGGCAAAGCTTGCTGGACAGTAACCCTGTAGAAGCCAGTATTTGCTTCACTTCTTCTACACTCACCTTTCGTTCCCCACAAAAAGTTCTGAAGTTGATGTAAAGGATCATTGTCTCTCCACTGAGCAGCCCCTGTGCCATGTTCAGTACAGGCTTTTCTCCTCCCTTGTCCCCAACGTCGTAGCAACATCAAACCCTCTAACGGTGGCTGCTCATGCGAGCTCTGAGTAAGGCTAGAGAAAAGACAAGGTAGTCACAACGCATGTTGTCACGCTGGCCCGAGGGTGGAGAAGCGATGCCGTGCGTCCGCAGCATTTGCCTCTGACTTGCTGTCCACCCCCATCCTTCCTTCTCAGCTCATCTCACACTCCCTCCCCAGCCCACACCATGGAGTTAGGCCACTTGGTTCCCGTTTCCTGGGGTTCTGCTGTGTAATTTTAGTGAGAAATGTTAAAGGTGCAAGGTAACCGCTGCCTGCGATAGGTTGGCAGGCAGTTAGATACACATCTCTTGCAGAGTGCGTGAATCCTGTTCTTAGTCAGATGCTGTAGTTTCAGAACAGTTCAGCTGGGTCTAGCAGAATTTCTCCGAATGCGTCGCAGGGAAGGAAAAAAAGTAAACAGACTCTGACCCAATGTATGAAATGCAGATAATTTAATAGTTCTCTAAGAAGCTGTACTTTGTATTTCTTTTCTTGCTTGACTTATAAGCAATGTATGTATATGTCAGTTGATCTCACTTTGTCCCTAAAAATAACTAGGAAGAAGTGGTTACAGACTTATTTTAGATATTAACACCAGCTACACTTGCTAAAATATTTTTCCAGGAGCATGTGTTTTTATAACTCTGAAGTTAAGTAGCATTAGTTGCTAAGTAGATGTTAACTAGTAAAAGAGACAAAAAAGTAATGCTTGAATGCAAACATTATATTGTAATGGATTTACACTTCGAATGTAGAACAAAGTTACCTTTTACTAATTAGTCTTTAGAAATATAGTGGCAGTCACATAGGTTAATTAACCCTGAGACAGCTGAAATGGTGTTTACTCTCAAGACATTTATTTATAGGCAGTTAAGCAAGCAAATTAACACACTCTGGACTGACTGTTACATACCTACCAAGTATGTATCTTTTTTAGAATGAAGAAGAAAAACTTGTTTCTCTCTAACTAGATGTGCTATATCTGTATAGCTATCTGCTCTATGTGGTTCTGCTCCAGAACACAGAATGCTTTATTTTTCATGATAGCAGTGAGATATTAGAATATTTGCAGACAAATACATAAAGCATAGAGATGAATATTTTTGCTGTGGAGCTGCAGAAATAAGTCCTAAAGCTTGATGAGAGCAGCTCTGTTAAATACAGTGGAATATTTGCATGTATCAAGATGACCTAGATAGTAAGACTCAGGAAGGGAACAGGGGATAGTTCTTGAAACCAATCTACTTCTAACCAGAGAAGCTGAGAGATATTAATTCCTGATAAAAATGGTCTTGACTTCTCATATGATCTGACACATGACTTAAATTCTTGAAAATATGTTCCTCTTAAAAAGAATAATAATACTTTGCTCTTGTGCAGAGCCTGTTGGTTGAGGATTTTAACTTGTGCTAAATGCCTCAATTAATTAAAGGCCAGTCTGTCCTAGATGTGGAGAGTGAAGCAGGTAGTAGTCCAAGGAAGACTCAAAGATTTGGTTCCTTCCTAAGCTTTGTGGCCCTTTTTAAGCCAACAATTTAATGACTCCACTTTTTCCCAAGCTCTTTGAGGCAATCTACTGCCCTACAGCAGAAAAAGGGATGAGTTTCCCCTCACATTTCCCCCAAATGAATTATTTTTTCTTGGTCAAGATAAGGCACATAGGGCAAAATTTTTTTTTATATCCTGAATGGCACAGGAGTGGTGAAAGGCTGGTTATATCCTAGGCTTAAATCTAACAGTACCTTGTGAGACCAGCGAGGGATACTATAGCTATTTTACAAGTGGGTCAGGTCCATACAAATTAGTAAGTGAAAGTCCCAAAATGCTACGACAGGTCAGTGACAAAGCTGGAGCTAATACTCCCTGTCCTCACCATCAATCACCAGGTACTAATTATTTCCATTTATATCATTTACTTGACAGTGCAAGGCAGATACTCTTTCCAAACAGAGCGGAAGAAACAGACCTTGGCCAGCAGAGGATACAGCCCCACTTTGAGCAGCCAGCATCATTAGCTCTTAGCCAGTCGATTCATGTTACGTACAAGTTTCTACAGGACAGACGGGGTCAAAACCCAAAACATATCAAAGATCAGGAGATGAGACATAATCAGCAAGGCATATATCAAGCTTTCCAAAATATTCTTTGTATTACTGTTTTAAATCGCAGTACAGGGAAAAGAATACACCATTAAGCGGTGATGATTTTAGATTAAGCATTTACCCTAAGACAGGCTGCAATATCATACACAGACAAGAGACTGTTATTTTTGAATGACATCAAATTGTGAATTGAAGCACAGCGGGTAGCAAAAGGCTGCAAAAGGTTTTCAAAGTGATTGCTCATCTGTGGAGTAAAATACATCCTTTTTAAAGTCCTGCTGTGACCAGTATAAAATGATCGGGGTGAGAGTCTGCATGGGGTCTGCCAATGTGTAGGAAACAGATGAAAAATCATTGTCCAACACAGGCCTGGGTACATGACAGGTACCTGAAAGTGCGAATACAAAATGGTGATAGAAAGTTATCCGACAAGTAAAACTTCTCTGAAATCAAGGCAGCTGTGATTTAAAGCATTAGCTGATTAAAACTAGGGGCTAGCAAATTTTCAAACAACAGACGCCAGAACTGTATATTTCTTTCTTAAATTAGAGGCAAAGTGTGACAGCAGGAGCTCAGCAGAAGCTCAGCGAGAGCCAAGAAGAGGTTTCCCCTTCAAGAGATGAGATGTTGCCAATTAGCTGACCGTGGGCATCTTACTTCTGTGGCAGGCAGACAGGAGCTCCCTGCTTCTGCTGTTTCTGGTATTCTCATAGTGCTATGAGCCAGCCCCTCCTTCAAATGTCTTTCTTGAGGTACAACAGTCCTCTATGTGCTACTCAACACCACTGACTTTCTGACTTGAGCACTGTCTGTATCTGATGAGTCCTTGATTTTGCCAGTCAATATTTGATGTGGTTAATCTACTTTTGCTGGCAAGGGCATTCCCTTTGATGCATGGATGAAACATGGTGAGAGAAAAATGAGTGCTGGAGGCTTTACAGTAGTTTATCTCAAACTGAAAGAGGGTAGATTTAGATTAGATAACAGGAGGAAATTCTTTACTGTGAAGGTGATGAGGCACTGGAACAGGTTGCCCAGCGAAATTGTGGATGTCCCATCCCTGGAAATGTTCAAAGCCAGATTGGATGGGACTTTGAGCAACCTGATCTTGTGAAAGGTGTCCCTGCCCATGGCAGGGGGCGTGGAACTAGATGATCTTTAAGGTCCCTTCCAACCTAACCCATTCTATGATACAATATGATTCTATGATCTGAGTGAGTTCCCCAGCAGTTACTCTGCAGGAACTTGAGAGGGTTAGAGTGTTATGGCACAGAGCACCAGGCTTGCCCCCAGCTCTAAGGTTTTGTTAGCATACATGTCAGAAATCCACTCAGCAGCTGTGAAATTTACCATCCCAGGCTTTATTTATATGCACCATGCCCTGGGAAAATCATCTAGTTCTATTTTAAAGGCAAAAATTGCTTCAGAAATCTGTGGCTCTGCTGAGTAATGAACTTGCACAAAGCACTCCCTCAGTTCTCAGCTCTACCTGTCACACAGGCCTGGACCCTCTTCCAGTGCAAGAGGGAATGGCCAGTAAATGGAAGAAAAGACAACTTCTGAAGATTAATTTTCTGTTTGCATTCACACCTTATTTCTGAGCATTCTTTTAAAGCTCTAAAACCCTGATTTTTATATGGAGGGCAGTATTTGTTAAAGTTTCAGCTTGAATCATTTTCTTCAGTTTTCAAGTGTTTAGTTTTTTTCAGGCAAGTGTGGTTTCTTGTTGGGCTCAGCTTGCTGTGAATTTGCAGGGTATGTGTTAGAGGATATATGTATGCAGCTGTAAAAGGAAATACATATTAAATTAGCAGTGAGTTCACATAATCATTTTATCAAGCTACCAATGATAAGGTGTCCTGTCATCTCACTACTCCAATCTGGCAGGCATTTGTGAATTTTCAGTTTTTTAGATGTTGCTCATCTTCAGCCAGCTGCCACAAATGGAGCCAAACTCTATTTCAAGGGAGGGTGTGAACTACTGTGTGAACTACTCCACCAAAAGCACTGGAAAGCTCTATGGGCTTGGTTTTCTATTGCATCAAACCTTTTAATTTTCACAATGCAAAGCGAAAAAAAAAGACAAAAAAAATACAATCGCGGTTTGAGAGAAACTTGTCTTCAAATATAATGTGATATAGCTAATTACACCAGTGGAGGGCAATGCAAATGTCAACTCAGCTGCTTTCTGCCAACTCCTCCCTTTGAAAAATGAGAGAATTGGGAACATCTGGCCATTGGCAGGGACACTCTTTTTATAGGCTCTGTTAGGCCAGAGGATGGTTTTGTCTCTGCATGGTGAGGCAAAAGGAGTGCTGCCTTACATTTAAGTCAAAATGAGCTTTGCTTGAGTTTTTGGCAGAGGTTTTAAAGGGAGAAGATCAATAATATTCATTTTGTAAGTAGGAAATTGCTGTTGTTTGAACTTCCGAGAATGAAACTCTAATTTCAGGGGGTGGTTGTGGGGTAATGGAAAGTGACCATGAAAGTGTAGGTAAAGTGATAGGAATCAAGTTGGATTTTGAGTTTTTTGTTATTTTGGGGTTGGTGATTACAAAAAATGTTTCTCGTTGCTTTTGTGGACATCAACATAATGCTTTAAAACAGTTCTGTTCTGGCTTTGTACAAACCTTCTTTGAAATTCAGCCGACAGAAAGAATGTGAAAAAAGCAATGGCAAAATCTTGTCAGCAAGTAGGCGATTATGTATTGCTTCCATTTTAGCTTGTTTGATGACTTTATTGTTTTAGACAGTAAACTAACTGCTGGCTTGGCCTTTCACCTTCTGTCCCAAACAAGTATTGCCAAAAGATATTGAAGTGTTTTTGCTTTCTGAGATAAAATAGAACAGTGTGATTTTTTGGCAGAGGTTAAAGCATCCAACAGCCAGTAACAGGGTGCTTGGCCTGTAAGATGGCACACGGTATACCAGCAGACCTAATAAAAATTATGCTTTCAGTCCCATGCAGAGGTCAGTAAAAAGACCCCGAAAGTCTAGAGAGTTTGTATTAACGGAACTCAACCAGTAATTCAATCACTGACCTTGGTTCTTCATAGCCTAGTATGCTGTGTATCCTTCAGGTTGGTGCAAAGTGAGCAGAAAATAAAAAGGGAAGTTATTTTTATTTTTTTTCCTTATGAGGCTGCAACCCTAGCAGTCTTAAATACAAAATCTGCAAATATCTGTCTTGCCTGGTAAATCTGATCCAGATGAGGCCTAGGCACCCAACTTCATTATTGTCAGAGTGCCAGAACACATGATGCTGTGGTTATGTGAGCTTTGAGAGGCTATCTGAGAGAGACTATTCCAACAAAGTCACTCCATGATCATGTTTTGATCTTAGGCTTCTGTATATGAACTTTGACTTATACTGTTCAGCGTTTTCTGTTGTATGAATATGGTATTTCCAAGTTTCGGTTAGTTGTAAAATCACATTTATTGTCCTTTGGAACTCTCCTTGTTGTTTCTGGGTTTTAGAAAAAGCTTTGCAGAGGGATAAATGACAGAACTCAGAGAAACTGCTATTGAAAAGAGAACAATAGTAGTGCAATAATGTGTTGTGTTGGGGGTTTCTTAGACTGACTTGTTCCTGACAGTGGGGCACTAAGTGAAATTATTGTTCAGGTTGGCATAGATGACAAATATTTGCATGATACATGCAATGCACAGTAAAACATTAGATTTGGGTCAGGCTGCTACAATCATTCCCTCCAGGAGTAGGGACGATATGACAAAGACAATAAATGTTGTCAAAGTGTCAAGGAAGCAAACCTATCAGTCTTTCAGCAGGAGGTGCAATCTACTCAGGACAAGACATCATTTTGATTTGGTTTTTTGTATTATTTGCACTACCACCCATCTCTGATTTGGTGTGCAGTATGATGCTGTCTCTGCAGCCTGTATCTGTATCATCTCCACCAGTTCTGTACTGGTTTTACTCTTTGTCCTTTGATGAAAAGTCTATGACCATTTCAGATAACTGAGGAAGTTACCTTTGATGGTGCTTTCTTTGGCAGATTATATTTGTCTCTGTTTCAGTTTCACCTTCATATTAGTCATGCAGCTCTTCCTCTGGCTGATGTTGATCCTGCAAGTTGTTGTATGTGGGCAGTGGCCTGCAGAGGCCTCCCTGGAGCCACTAGCACAATCCATTGCCTCCACAGAACAACCTACAAAGACAAGACCTGGATTTATTCGGTAGCTCATCGTTTTCAGTTCCCGTGTAGAATCAGTTCACCATCTTCTTTTGCTGTCATTCTGTGGCTGCACTGTAATATTGGGTATAAATACATATACCAAATATCTAACATTGGGTATAAATAATGATGAGATTAGCAGGGTAACTTTTTGCAGATGTTCATCATTGGTGCATGTAACAAGGTGAGAGGCCCTGGGAGCCAAACTGTGGTTCATGGTCACTGATCCTGTTGAAGGGCCTGACAGGGTTCACAGATGTCAATTTTGTGTGGTGATCTACAGTGCCACTGGTGTGCAGGAAGCTGTACCAGTCACGTTCAGTCTTAGGATGTGTTTTTGCTGATTTTTCATGTGGTGCGTGGGGTTTTTGTTCAGTGCCAGAAGCACCCTTTGGTTGCAGGCGGGGTTGTTGGTTCTGCCTCAAGAAGGAGAGTGGCTTTAAGGGGTGGGAATGATCAGCCACTGATACAGGAACTATTGATGCTTTTGTTAGGGTTTACCATTTTATTCTCTAATTCTTTTGAGTTAAAGAGCAGGTATAAACTCAATATTCCCTGCTGTGTTGTGGTTGGTATGACGAAGCAATGCTATTATGCTATGTGGTCATTCATACTGACTGCTTGGAGAAGGAGCAGCCTTGGATTTTTACCTTAGCTGTGCCTTCAGAGCTGTTTCTGTGCTCTGCAATACAGAATGCTTTGGATCCTCTTCAATCCCCTTTTGATACTGAGCCTAAATTTAACTATGTCAAACACAGCCCTGCCTCCTAACAAGTTTGGCATGACAGACCCAATTGCTCTTGGTGTACATTAAGTCCTTTCCCTTGGTAAACAAATTGCTGATAGAAGGTAACGCAAAAAGAGCTGCTTGAAACCAAACCATTTTTATCCATAGCAATGTACTCTGAGCAAAGGCCTGTAACAAGAAAGATTTGCGTTTTTTCTTGCTTAGACCTTGGCCTTTCCTTGAAAGTTTAGTAAATTCCTATCAACTGTTTTTCCCCTGCTGTGCCCTGGGGACTCAGTTAGCTAGTTTCTCCAGCAGAGAGGCTTTACTCCAGCTGCTGACAGGCCATTAAATCCTACTTCTTTTTCTCCTTCTGGACATCTTTAACGATTTAGTGTTGTCTTCGATCCCAGGCCTTGGCCTGGCCATAGTAAACCTTGCTAGCCAGATTGGATCTGGCTAGCAGAGCAAGGATACTCTCCAATAGCTCCACATGCCGTTCCCTTGGGAAGTCTTAAGTCTGTCACAGTTTAATTTCTTGTTTGCTCCCTTCCTCACCTCCTTATCCTCATCTTTTTCACTAAGTGAAAGACTCCTGAGTTGACTTGACAGTCAGACATAATAGCATCAGAGCAGGAAGCTTAGATATACTTAGTATTTATCAAGTGGAGTATAGGATGCCATACACAGGAGATGGAGAGAGAGGGAGATTTTAAAGAAAGAAGCATCTTGATTTGAAAAACATTGGGAAATACAAGGAAGTAATAGGAAAAAAACCTGCCCCAGTGGCTGTTTCAATTTAGTTTTTCTCCTCTTACAGTTCTCTGTTAAAAGGCTGGGCTTCAGATGCTGCTTTCCATATACCAGAATGAGTTGAGTTATACAGCCAAGTACTTTGTCAGGTTGGTGTCTCATCTTCTAATGGTTCAAGTCTGCATTGCTTTTTGGAGAATGCTTTTATAGCTTGTCTGAAGCTTTTTGATACATTTATTATGAAGCAAAGGTATATGTAGGCTAAAATTTTCAAGCCTGAGCGGATGCAGTTAGAAACCCTAAATCCACATCTAGGCACTTAAGGAAATGTGATTTTCAGAGATAGGGAGCACTGAAACACATTTGAAATAAATTTGGGCTCAGTACTTTTGAACATCAGATAACATTTTTTATGCTTAAGTGTAATTTCAAGCTCTGAAAATTTTGACTGTATGATGAAAGAGAACCTTAGACTATGTAGCCATTTGAAAACATTTCAGAGGGGGATAAACTCTGATCACCTTACCTTTTTTTTTTCCGTACTGACATATGGTAGGTTTCTGAACAGTCATCCTCCAGTAACATCTTGCATATTAATAGAGGAGTTATCTAAAAATCAGACTTTTTCCTTCCTGTGGTCTGCAATGTGACTGGCTGTACCACAAAGTGTACTTGAAGACCATACTTTTGATAGCTGCTGCTTGTATGTTCAGTGCTATATGTATTTAAGGTTTGATTACTGAAATAACTAAGCAGGCACTCTTACAGCAGTTGCAAAATCTAACGGGACGTCAGTTTTACAGACTTGGTCCTCAGTTCTGAACACATCTAAGAGCTGGGGATTGCTTTCATTTGAAAAGTAACTGCAGGCTAAACCTGAGTAGTAGTCCGCTCTTAAGGGAGCACAGACAGAAACACCCTATGCTGCCGAATTAGACTGAGCTAAATTTCACCCGTTCCCTGTTTACAAGCTGGATGTTCACTGGTGGCACTCCCAGTCTGCTGGTATTGATTCCTATGCCAGCAGGATGGTTTCTGCTATGCGTTACACTACAGAACATGAAAAATTGAGCAAGGAGGAAGATTAGGAGGAAATTCCTGTTGTGAGAAGCAAAATATTATTCATGAGAGGTACTCGAGAGACTAATCTCTGAATTTAAAAGGCAGTTTCACTTTGTTATAATGGTTAGTTCAATATGAGTCTGGTTCTGCAAACATTCTGCATGAGTAGCTTTACATAAATGGGTAGTTCCATCAAGCTAGGTTTTTGTGTACTTCTCAAGTACTTGGACAAGTACAAATCTCTCTTTCTCGTGCCTTCTGAGAGTTTTCCTTGGAATTTTAATGTAAAATATAATGGACGTATTTGTTTAGCTCCCCTTTGCTCCCAACTTTATTCTCTGTATAACTTTGTTTTGACTTGAAGCTCTTGGAGCTAAATCAGTCTTGCTTTGCAGAGATAATTGTCAGGCTTTGTCCTGGTACCATGTAGATGACTGGCAGCTACCACAACACAGGAAACCCTGTAGCAAATGCTACTGAGTAGGCTAAAGTAGCTGTCTCGTCTGTAATAACTGCACTTGTTTTGCGTATGATGGTGTAGGAGGTGCTTACGCAGCTCAAATCCCCGACGGTGCCCTGCCATAACGTACAAGTAGACTCAATAGGATTAACTCAAGTTTGAAACACTGGAATTTATCTAACTAAAAGAGAAATAAAACCTTGGATTATGTAAAGATTATTATCAAGTGAGTAAGCTGCTTTAGAAATTACTCTTCTTAATTCCTCTGTTGCCTTGTGAAACCGATTTTCAGATGTCCCAGAGATGCAGCATTGGCTAGTCAAGCTTTGGTGTGGGCTGAAGTGGTCAGCCCTGCCATCAGAGACTACCGAGGGGAAACTGGATTAACTCTGCAAAGCCCGAGATAATTTCCATGTAAAGTGATTTATTTACAAGGAGGGAAGCACGAACAGTGTCCCCGTGTCTTGTCGGAACGCGGCCTATCCTTGGGCGCCGGCAGGGGGGGGTTGGTGGAGTTACCAAGGAGCCAGAACCGAAGGGGCTGCGGCTCCCCGCGGACCAGCAGCCGGGACCAACAGCCGGCTTCCCACATCGCTTCCCTCCTAAACTTTTGTATCTCAAAGGCAGCAAGCCCGGCGGCTCGGAGAAGCTGTTCTCTCGCCTCCGAGGGAGCCCCTCTTCCCAGCCCTGACAGGGGGAAGTGACTAACATTCCCCCCCCCGCCCATCTTGCGCTCCTCTGGGTGACCGTGCCCAGGGCTCTCCAGCCCGGGCGAGGACGTGCTGGTCAGGAACTCGCCAGCCCGGGCCCAGCGCCGGCATCTGCGGGAGGCACCCTCTTCCCCTCCCGTCTCGTCCGGGCGGGCTCCCACCGCCGTCTCTCGGCCCCTGACGCTCGGCAGAGGCAGCGGCGGCGGGGCTCCCTCTGGGCGGCAGGAGGTGAACGGCAAGCGGCGGCTTCTCCCTCCCACACCCCAGTGTCGGTCTCGCCTCCTCCAGCAGCAGCAGTAGCGGGTCACCTTTGCGCGGCGGAGCCGAGCCGAGCCGCGCTGCCTGCCTGCCGGCCGCAGGGCTGTCGGAGAGGCGGGGGAAAGCAGCTCGCCGCTCCCCTCGCCGCCGCGGGCTAAAGGGGCGCTACCTGCCGAGCCGCCGCCGGGCTGCTGTGACATTGGGAGGAGACTCGGCGGAGGGCGGCGCCGGGGGAGGCAGGAGCGCCTGTGCCCGCAGCTAGCGGCGGTGCCCGGAGCTACCGCCAGCCGCGACTCGCACTCCCGGTGGCGGTGGCAGCGGCGGCGGGGCGGGCTCGGCTCTGCCTGCCCGGCGCGGCCGCCGGGGCGCTCAGCCCTTCGTTTCCTCTCGCTGTCGCGCCACTGGAGGCTCGGGACTATAAATAGCAGGCTCGCCAGCCAGCCAGGGACACACGCACGCACCCGAGGAAAGTGTGCCGGTCGCCCCGCCGGGCGGGCTCCCAGCCGCCAGCCAGGTAATCGCCTCTCGGGGCGGGCGGGGCGCCGGGGCTTATTCTGCTGGCGAGAGGGTTGTTTCCTTGTTTTTTTTTTCTTTGGCTCCGGTGCGCCAGGACAGATTAAAACCCGGGAATCGGTTCCGCCGAAGTCACTACCTTTTATTCTCCTATCAAGTTTCTTAAGGTTACAGCCTGCGAGGCGTGCGCAGCCCCGGCAGAAGGTGGAGGAGCTCTCGTCGGGGGCCGGTGCAGCCCGGCGGGCGGCGATCCGGCCGGGAGCGCGCCGAGAGCGGCTGCCGCTTTCCCGTCTCCCCGGTCACGGCCGGGGCTGAGGGATCGGGAGGCGGCCCGGCCGCCCCAGTGCTCCTTGCCCGGCTCGCCAACGCTGCCCCGGGGATCACCGTGGGGCGCGGAGGGACCCGGGCTGCCGGGGCAACTTCCAGCCCGCTCGGATTTTTCCCGCTTTCCTCCGTCATCGTTTGGCGTTGCCCGCCGGGGAGCCGCGGTGCCGGTCCGCGCCCCGCGCAGCTGCAGCCGTGGGTGCTCTGAAGGGGCCTGGAGGGGGGTTTGACCACGGCATTGGCGACGGTTTTCTGTCGTGTTTTAAAGTTGGGGGTACTGGGCTGGTAAGGCGGGTAGCAGGCTCCTTGGGTGCCGTTAAAGGGTTAACTGGGGAAGAGTAATTAAGCTACAGGGTACCCGTCCCCATATTGCAAACAACAGCATCAGCTGAAATGCAACCGAAACCGCAAGGTATTAGATACAGGTAAGTTGAGCAGAGTTGTAACTCGAAATTGTATCAGCCAGAAAAGGGGGGTGGGGTGGGGGATGATACTTGATTTCTGAGCTGTGATCAAGTGGAGCTCTATTTTCTTTTCCCACAAGGACGTACAGGTTTGGAAGCATGGAAATCAGGGCTTGTGCTGTCTGCTTGTCTGGTCCCCAAAGCTGACTCAGTGCCTTATATGAAATAAAAATAACAGGATGAAGTTGTTGTGGAGCTCTGTTTGCATCTGATGCATAATTATGTTTCCATTTCTTTTTCTTGCCAGAAGAAATTTACTTGTTTATTTACCCATTAATGATGTGTTAAAATAGATATACTAAAATCAGGCCGTTTAAATGTCATTGAAATCTAGCTTGTAATCTCAAAAACAAGACTAATTTTCAGTCTTCACTGGTTTACAGGCACCCTCTATATTTAAAGCATGTCTGCAAAGCAAGAATGATGGGGGAAAATGTCTTTTTCTCCATCTCTATCAAAGCAAGAGTTTCTGTAAATAATTGGTTGCTAACTAAACTTGTTATTTTCAGGTAAATATTTAAAAGCTTGATAGCAGTCACTGACAAGGCTATGTTCTAGTCTATTTATTTATTTATTAACGGATTACATTTGAACTAGCTTTAAAACCCTGCGGTATCTTAGGATTTTTTTTGTCCTGTGAGCCTTTATATTGGATGGGGTTTGTGCATGTAAGTCCTCATTACTGTAACTATCCATGCAGGACCAAATGCTGTTTACTTAACATATTCTGATAATTCCACTAAAATTAAGATTCATATCACAAGATTAATAAGAGCAGAAATTAGTCCTGTGAGATTTTTTGCAGCCCTGATGATATTAGTGGGAGCATGTGGCAGCGTTACTACTTCAGAGTCCTGTTTCTGCTTTTTTCCCCTCTGCTTTCTGACAAGAGTTTCTACAGTGCTCAAGACAAGCTTTTATTTTTCTTTAAAATAAAGCTTTTCTTTTACTGGCTTTATTGGACTACCTAGAGCTTCAAGTTCCAGTTGTCCCTGTGTTTCTCAAACCTTGCAAGTGCTGCTGATCTCTTTTTTGTTGTTGTTGTTTTCTGTAGAGAGATTTATCTGCGAGGCTACTTCAGTTCTTTGTGATCAAAGAATTGTGTCTTCCTCAGGCTAAAGTATATTGGTTTGAGCAGGTATATCCAGGTGCCTCCTACAGTTCCTCTTTTATGACCATCTCCTTATCCTTCTGATCTGACCTGAAGATTTCATAACATTAGATGTAGATTTTGTGAATTGAAATGCATGATTAATACTGCATTTAGTACATGGAAGTCTACTGTACTGTAAGAAGACTAAAAAAAGAGGGGAGAAAAACCACCGTAAAAATAAAAAAAACCCTCAGAAAACCAAAACCAGGAGTAGAAGATCTGCCTCGAGCATCAAAGTCATGCTGTGGAGGACAGTGCTGCTAGTTGACAGTAATGAATGGAGCCTGTGGGATAATCTGCAGGTGAAGTAATTGTTGCAACAGGAGTAGGCCTAAATTCGCTAAGGATTTTGAGGGAAAAATAGTGGGATTGATATGTCTGCTGAATTATTTAGCTTGTTATGGCTATATATTTTTAGCATATGACTTCTGCAGAGAAATATGAACTCAATACTTTTTGGATTGATGTAACATTTACAGGAGAAAGTAATTTGCTAAGAGAGACAACCTGAAAGGCAGTTACTCCCAACACTAATGTTTTGTCAAAATTGATGATAACTCGAACTAGCATCCTTAAAAGCTTGAGCAGTTAGCTACATTTCTCTACCTAATTTATATTTTTTTAACTTTTCCTGTATGCCAAATGCTTTGACTGATGGAAATTTTTAGGAAGGGTTAGTTTTATTTGGCTTATGAACTCTTTTGTATTACATTAATGTTTTATTGTTACCATTGATGAATGGCGAATGTTATTTATCACACTTCCTTCTCCCAGAGAAATCTGGACTGGTATAAATTAAACTCTATGAAATATTTTTCCTTGGTTTTTAAAAATAACTTGGAAATGTAATTTGATGTGTCAGAATGTGATGTGGACAGAAGGCTGAAATGTTATTTGGGGAGAGTTGGTGGTTCTGGCTTCCCCAAGCCTCTGGTCTTGCCTGCTTCTTACCTGGGTTTAGGAACCCTCCCCACACTTACATATTTCCCATGCAAACTTGGCAGTCGTGTTACATGTTTGTCTCAGATTCTTCATCTTGTTCTTTAGGAGCAGTCAGAGCTGATTTTGCCCTTGCAGCTCTTAAGAATTTATTATTTTTGGTTTTTTTTTAAAAAAAAAGGATTGCCTAATTGTTTCTTGACTCTGTTAGATAAGGATCTGGTCAGTTAGCTTATCAGGCTCTTCTGTATTGGATAGTTGATCTGTTAGAGAAAACCTGAGACAAACCTTGAAAGGCCAACTGGTTTGTGCAAGGTTTGAGTGCAGTGCTGGACTTGAGCTCATGGATGTCTTCACAGTGATAGAGGATTTTAATGAAGAAAACTTCCTCATCTTGATGCAAAATCCATGCTGGCAATTCCAAAAAGGAGTTCAGGTTTGTGAATTCCAGTTTCCTGCTGTTTGGAAGACTTGTGTTAACTGTTTGCCAGGTGAAAATTAAGAAGACAAAGAACTATAAATTAATGTGGAGCGTTCTTTAACTTCTCTTCCCCATAGTCCGTAAAGGTAGAGTCAGTTAACTTGTCTGGGTTAGTAGCAGATCATTTCAGGGAAGAGGGTTTTTTTCCTCATTTCTTCTGTCATCATAAGTTAAGTAAGATGGGCAGAATCTCCAAGTGCAAATCAGATGTTTACAATTTTGGCAAGGTATACAGAGAGGACATACTGAAAAGTGGGCATATTACGCTGCGCATGGTACACGTACTGATTTGTCTTTTAAGAGGGAGTAAATAGAACAAATTGTATGTCTCTTACTCTGTAGGTTTTGCAAGTTTTCTGCAATAAAGTTTCTCTACATGTTTCTGCAGTGGGTTTTAAATTGTCTGATGTCAGTATCTTTAGTGGGACTATTAAAAAAAGGTATAATTATTTCTGCTTCTAAGGTGTTTTAGATCCAAGTTCTATTGAATTTACCACCCTTCTGAATCCAGAAGAGACTAGGCAGGACAGTTCTGTTTGCAGTAGTTTCAACTCTGTAGCTGCCCAAGAGGTTTAATATTGCTTTCCATAGATTAGGATGCTAATAGGCTTTTTGCCTCAGCCTGACAAACTAAGCCTCTTCTTCCTGTTTGTCAGGGAATTTGCCCTATAGGTTCCTTTAGATGGTTTTTCATGGTGAAGGTGGCTCTAATTAATGAAAATATGGAAGACAACACAAGCTAAAAGGTGCTTACTTGACATAGTACGGTGTCAAAGTTGTTAAATGTGATGCTATTTATCAAGTTTGTGTCTTTGGCAGGCTGAGTTTGTTGTCTGTTACTATGTGCTATATGCGTGGCATTAAAAATCAAATCCATCTGGGGGATTTTCTTTCTTTTTTTTGGTGGATGTTCTTTATTTTGTTGTATATCCTGTTTCTATGAAGTTTCACCCTATGCTGTGACCTCAGTGAAAACTTGAGGAGTACAGTAGTAAAGTCAGTCTGGGCAGCCTGGAGCGTATTTTCTCTTAAAATGCATATACATAACTAAACCACTTTGGTATGCATCTATTTCTTTAACTCTGTTAGCTGTACATTTGTCAATAAGAGTTTCTTGCTTGCTGCAAAACCACTAATTTGGCAAATAGAGTGAAATTTCTTAATATAAGGCACTAAAAAGGCTCCGTTTTTTATTGTAATTTTAAGGGGTGGATGTGTAATGGACAATTAAGAGGGAGGAAGTCTTGTGGGAAATAAGCTTTTATTGTATTTTGACAGTTTTTCGTGTACCATCAGGTTCTTGGATGGTTTGTTTATTTCTAAACTATGAACTGAGAATATTACAGCAATTCTAGGAAGATGCACTGAACCTGGGGTGCATATTTCTGTTAAAAAAGGACTCAAACATGAAAGTGCTTATAAAAGCCTAGGCACTAAATGTGACTTGGTATCTTGTGTATTTACTGCTGTGCAAATGGAGCATTAAGCATCAACTCTTTGGTTTTGTGCAGTGCTTCTATCGAAGCAATAACATTGCTGCTCTGCATGGATTTTGTTTGCTTTCTGTGTGCATAAATGGCTAAAAAAATCAGGTATCAGTCAAACTGAATTTTATAGGATGCAATTACTTTCTCTGCCATAGTGACATAATTTTGGAATAAATCTCTTTAATGGGTTATTCCAGTTTATGCTGTAGATGAGAACAGAATTTGGTAGAGGGAGTAGGAGATACTGCACTTGACATTCAGAATAGCGTCAGTGTGCTATTTTTACAGGTTTAAAAATATACTTCCTATTGATGAAAAGATCTTTACTTTTTCCAATTAATAATCGTAATAGTTGGGGCGTGTCTGCAAAGTGCCTTTTTGCTGTAGCCAAGTGTGTGTGAGTGGGTTGGGCGTTCCCTGTCCGCCCCCTCCAAGAGGCAGCTGTAGAGCTACACTCTGTCTGTCATGGCACGGAATTCGTGTGGCTTTTGTCAAATGGCCACGTGGCTGGAAATGGTCAAGATGGCAATGTTGACTCTGTGGGGGAAGCCAGTCGTAAAGCAGACTTTCCTGCAGCCCTGCACAACAGCTCTTTCCGCAGGAGCTGCGTGATCAGGTTCATCAGGCAGTGATTAAACTGTGCAATAAAGATAGATGGTGTCAGTGATGAAGAAACTCCTGTTAAAACAAAATACCCACACCAAAACCAACCTTGAAAGAAGCATTCCCAGTTTAGGCCTGCTGTTGAGAGAAACTGTTTAGTTTGATATGTAGTTTTTATCCAAGCACAGATGGTTGACCTGCATTCATTTAGTTTTCACTCAGTGAATCTACATTAAACATTTTTCCAAATGAATCGTTACCTGACAGTTGTTTAACCACCGAGTGACAAGTATTTGCATATCATTCTTCATCGTTTTACCTAGGACTATGTTTTTCAGCTTTCCTGCTGTTGCTGTCAGATGGGTTTACGTTTTAGTGTTCTGTTTCACCTGGCTAGTGTTGTCTTTTCCTTCTAGGAACTGATAGTTTCCAAGTAATGTCAACAAAAGTGGTGGCTTCTATTTTTATGGAGGTATTTTGGGGTGTGCATATCTCAGGTGCTGACAGTTGGAAGCTTAGAACATACCAATATAGCCTACACTAGATGGCAGTGTAAAATATGAGGAAGTCTTAAGACATTTAGAATTGTTAACAAACCCACTAGAAACTGCCACACTTAGGACTCATTTTGGTTTTTTGCTGCAGGTACTCCTGTTAAATACGAGGTCACTTAGTTTTTGTGATCTAAATTTGTCTTGAATTTACCTGGAGTGAGAGAATATCGTTGGGCAGTTGCTGTAAGATAACTGACATACTGTAAATTCAGTCTACAGTTTCATCTTGGTTAGCTGGCTTGTGTGTGTAGCTATTTATTGGTTAGGAAAACCACATGTATTTTTGTCAATGTTATTTGAGATAGAACTGTAGAACAAAAGCTAAAATATATATCAACTGAGAAAGCAACGATGGATGCGACTTCATTTTAGTATTTTTATGGCTGTATTATGGCCATTTATCATTTGCATAGGACAATCTGTATATGTTGGGTTTTTTAAGATAAAATAAATTAAATGTATATAATCTCCAGGGCCAATTACTAATGTCAAATTGCATGTACTGTTACAGCTTATTGTCTATATAGGAGGTGTCTGTGTGTGTGAAGAGATATATATATATATATATATCTCAACAGTTGCTGTCATGTCAGTCTTTTGAAAACCAGTACGATGTACAAGCCTCAAAAAACCCAAATGCATCTTAAAGTTACTGAAGCGCTGTGAGGGGGCTTCAGTGAGAATGGGAGTTAGGACAGTTGTTTGTGAGTATACCTTGGAGTGCTTTCAAAGTTTTCCTGTAGCAGTGTCTGATGATACAAAAATGATGATCAAGGTGGAGAAAGCAGCATTTACAAGAAACCTTTAAGTCAGTGTATCATCCAGATGGGATAGCCTAGAGACAGATTTCCCTACTAAAGCATAAAAAGCAAGAGGGATTAGAGGACCCAGCCTATAAACGTTGTGTGCATAGTCGTTGAACTGCTTTGTTATATATTTGCAAGTGAAATTAGAAAGCAGTTGATGTAACACCATGAAAGCTTTATGTCTTCATAAATTGGATTTTCTTTCTCTGACAAAAGTGAGAAGGCTGGTCACAATAGCTTCTTTGGAACTGCATATTGGAAAAAGCAAAGCTATCCACGTTAGGATTATTACATGTAGTCAGACTAGCAGAATATATAAATAAATGTATGTACTACTTGGCACTAAAATTGATCATTAATCAATCTGGTGGTAAATAAGCAAAACTGTACATGCTGAAGATATAAGTCATGGCATGCTCACTATGTTTGATGAAAGAATATTGTACAAAATCCCAATTTCTGAGCATGACTTCTTTTCAAGTAGAAGATAGATATGAGCATGACTTCTTTTTAAGTAGAAGATAGATAAGTACTATCAAACAGTAGGAGTGTTTAGGGAGGAAATGACACTTTCCTTTCCTTGCATTTCTGCTGCTAATATAATCCTTTTTAGGAAGAAAATATAAGGTACCATTGATGCCCCAAATATCAGCATTTTGAAGGTAATGTTTAAGATTGACTAGCAGAAAATGCAGGTGTTCCGATAAATCTTTGCTTGGAGATAAACTGCATGTTTGTATATGAGTCTTTGAGGGACACGGGAAGTAGTGTCCCTCTACGTTTGTCATCTTATCATTCATAGATTGCTGCAAAGGGAACTTTTTAAGTTCTTCTTGGCAGCTCAGAATCTTAGTTGTTGTTTGAACTCCAAGTGTAATTTGACATACATCTCAGTTCGGATGTTTTTGGTTTGGCATTCAGAGATAATTTGTTTGTTTGGTTTGGTTAGCATTATTAATTCAATGGCAAACTGGAGTAGCCTTGTGCAAAAGGAGAAACATGCCAAACACCAGTTCATTCTAAAAGAAGAGATTGCAGATGCCCCTATTCATGTGGATAGGAGTTGTCCTACAACCTGCAGCTGAAGACTGATCCAAAGATGTGTGAGAACCTGACAGAACAGATCCCTGACAAAAGCATACTGTGAGAAGTCACTAATGGACTCACAGGGTGGAAGGAATACTGACACTGGAGCAAGATTAAATGGCAGTTTATTTTAGGCCTTTATAAAAAGTATGCCAGAAATAAACTGTCCAAAGCTCTCACCTCCAAGCATGATCATGGGGAAACTAAAATCCCTTTGTCCAGTTTGGGTTTGTGTTTCATGAAGGCTGAGGAGGCTTGTTCTCTACAGGTGTGATGTCACCAATCCTATTTTCTTATTATTTTTTCTGCCCTCCCTCAGTCACTGAGTTTCCTGATAGGTTTCGGTTTTCTTTTATTTTCTGGGCTAGCACTTGGCTACTGTTTGTGATTTACTAACTTGTTCTCTGAAACTTTACTCCTGAGAATGGGTCTTACGGGCATCTAAGTCTTTGGGATGCTCCTGAGTGGATCATGCCTGTGGCATGCTGTGTGCATTGGACTACCAAAGTAACCCTACCCAGTTCTTGGTAGTATGACGTTAAAAGGAAGGTAAAATATTGTTATTTTACTTTTTTCCGTTCCTCTGTTATCACAGGTGGTTCAGTTGCCAGTTTCAGCTCTAGTTTTCTAGTCTATTACTTGTTATGGGTGCAAGTTGGAGGAGTTGCTGATCCTGATCTTGGAAACAAGGTGATGAGTCCTAAATCAAGGAAAACAAGCACAGCCTCTGGAGCTCCTGGAAACAACTCGCTTCTTAGCTGAGCATTTGGGACAAAGGAAAACTCACCCTTCTAGAGTCCTCCTACTTTTGTACTACAGCCAAACCTTGCAGTCTCCTTGTAGGTGGTAGCATTTGTTTGCCATCATATTTAAATAAATCCAATGTTACACTAAAAAAACCCACACAATTGTTTTCATGTTACTATGAGAAGATACATTTACAACAATTACTTAAAATACCTAATTTGGCACTTACTCAACTTGTGGAACAGGTTGTTAATGAAGTGTCCTAGAGTTATCTATGAATATTTATTAAGACTTATATTAACAAGAGAATGCAGAAAACCTGTACTCTTTTCAAAGGAAAAATTATGGTTGCTCATTTTCAGTGAGCTGAAATTATATTAACAATCAATTTTGGTATGTTACAGTTGAATGACGTTCTTGGGCATTTTGCCTGAAGTGGTGGTCTATTTTTTTTTCTTCTCTCCCTTGTCCTCTCTCAGATGTAGCTCATCAAAACAACATTGTACAGGTAAAGTGGAATTTTACCTTTGCGGCTACCTCAGTTGTAGATATAAAAACAATAATAGTTTTGTTCTCATGAACTGTTCCAACTAGGGGAAAAAATAAACAAACCACCCCAAAACATATGTACATTTTACCTACTTAGAATAAAATACTGATGAAGATCTAGGCTATGTCTGTGGGAATTTGTGTTCTTGTGAGATACTTCATATGTTTTGAAAAACATCAGCTTAGAGAATCTATTTTTGTGTTCTGAAAGAGCAGTGTCTCGCACTATAGTTTGAAGGTTAAGGTAGAAATATTTTGAAGAAAATTGAATTACGAAGTGCAAGAATACTGAAATCACAGCAGAAGATATATTTTAAAGCCATTTTAAAAGACAGTACCAGCCTGTCAGTTATGACCCTGTTTCTTCATATCTGTATTTGGAGCAGTGTTGCAGCTTTACATCCAGATGATTTGTTAGTTCTGCTGTAGTAAATAATTCAGAAGAGCCTTTGTTGTATAGTCAGCAATGTCGCATATCTCTCACCTCCCCTAAGTGATGGGAGCAGATTCTGACCCCATTTGCAGTGCTTTAAGTTTCTGAAGCTTATGAAGCACTTGGAGATCTTGGATTTTGGGTTTGGTTTCTAAATAAAATTTCTTAGGTTAATTTAAATTTCTTTTAAATCCAGTTGTTTCTGGAGATGCACTGAAGGGACAGGATAGTCAGAGAGAAACAGAAGGGCTGCTAGTTTGAAAGTGAGTATAGATCCCATCTTGAAAACACTGAGGTTTTGGTGAAATCTACTGATACCTTGATTGGGCAAGTTAAGATGTGCTTCTGTTAGAATGGCAGTGAGAATCTGCAGGAGAGCCAGTGTCTGCAGAGCAAGGAACCTCTGCAGAATCATAAAAATACCAGGGCTAGTAGAAATTTTCCTACCAGATAGGAAATGAAGGGGTATGCCATGAACAGTCTCAGACCTGCAGCTTTCCTGAGTCTTTAACAGTGAAGTTAAATCTTTTTGTGCTGGACCACGTTCCATCTTACCTCGGAGTCTGTTTTGTCCCTCCTTATGTTTAAAGAATTTCCGTGCATGTGAGGAGATGAGCTCTCTGCCTCCTTAATGTTCACATGTGAGACTGACTCCCTTTATGAGGCAGGAATGTGACAGGATGCATTTGGGTCACAGAGAGCATCAGAATCTTTTTTGTCTTTAATTTGAATTTGTGAGAATCTTGATGAAATATTTCTGCATCTCTTTTATGATTTGTATGTGCCATGATCATGTGCCCTGTTCTTTGTCTCTTACCTTGTTCATTCAATGCAAAGCATGGAAATCAGGATTTTCTGCCTGTTTCCTGGTTGCCTTTTTCTTTTGCCTGCACAATGTCCTGGCTTCACAAGGTCTCTTAATGCCTTTTTCTAGATAACCTGTGGTAAGCTGGAGATCTAGACAGCCTGTGGTAAGTTTTACTGTCCACAGGGACCTTGTATTATGGCCAGCAGGTCAACAGAGATGATTCTCACCCTGGAGTGCTGCCTCAGTCTCTGGAGTCCTCAGCACAGGAAAGACATGGAACTGTTGGAGTGGGTCCAGAGGAGACCACAAAAACTATCAAAGGGCTGCAACACCTCTGCTGTGAAGAAATGCTGAGAGTTGGGGTTGCTCAGCCTGGAGAAGGCTCCAGGGAGACGGTACTGCAACCTTTGAATACGTTTAAGAAGGGGCCTTGTAACAAAAATGGAGAAAGCCTCTTCAGCAGAACCTGTTGTGACAGGACAAGGGGGAATGGTTTTAAACAGAAAGCGGCTGAAGTTAGTTGGACATAAGGAAGAAATTATTCACAATGAGGGTGCTGAGGCAATGGAACAGGTGCCCAGAGAAGTTGTGGATGCCCCATCCCTGGGAAGTTTTCAGCTGAGGGCAGGCTGGACAGGACTTCGAGCAACTTTATCTAGGAGAAGGTGTTCCTGCCCATGGAAGCATTTGGAACTAGATGATCTTTACAGGTCCCTTCCAACCCAAACCATTTGGTGATTTGTCAATCAGGATTTGCCTTTCAAGCTGTCCCATAGTGTTAGTCTTGATGGTTATTTGGGAGATAAAAATATTTTAGTGCGTTCTGATTTTTTTTGTAATGACAAGTTTAGTCTGTTTCAATTCTTAATGAAGATGTAATTGAAGTTTTAACTACTGGTAAAGCAGACCTTGAACTCAAGTACATTCTATTCTCACTGAGCACTCATGTTGGTTGTGGTTTGGTGTTTTGTTTTTGGTGGTTTTTTTGTTAGTTTTGTTTTGTTGTTTTTTTATGTGTTTTTTTAATTTATTTTGGTTGTGTTGTTTGTTTATTTGGTTTTTTTAGTGAAAGGTGCATATGGCTATTTTTTGGAACTTAATGAGAAGTGTTCAATATGTCTGGCTCATTAGTGAAGAAAACCTGTGATGTCTCTAATGTACTACAGCTAACTTGTCCTCTTACTACAGTCAGCAATACTGCTTTTGCTCTTTCTTCATACCTGGCTATCTTTCATCTTGTTCTGTTTCTATCCAAATAGCGTTGTTCCCATTCTAGCCCAGTGAGGGATATTCATAACTTTCAGTTCTTATCAGACCCAGACTACTAACAGAATCAGACAGTGTAAGCCAGGATGTAGTGTTGAGGTGGGAGATGCAACTTGCCATGCTCCTCTCAGTAAAGTTCTCTGCATCTGACAGATGATGCAACCCAAAGAGTAAACAAAACTCAGATCTTGTAAGATCTGTAGGTAGCAGGTGTCTGTATAGGCCATGGGCTGCAGTGGCTCTTGTTACAAAATAAATAAAATAATTTATACAATAAAAGCTGCCTTGGTCCATCAACTTAAAAGTCTTTCTATGTGAGGAGGGGGACACTAAGTGCGAGTTCATGAGATTGAACAAAGAAAGATAACTCTTTTTGCTTGCTATGCCACAGACACACGCACAAAAATAACTCCAGAAAACAAAACAAAAACCACAAAAAAACCCAACAAGCACACGAGAGAAAAAAAAAAAAAGAAAATGCCTTAAAAGAATTACCAAGCAGGGAGGAGATAATTAAACCATCAAACACAGGGAATTTCAGGACCATTGTGGGTAAACAACTCTGGCTGCTCCAGGCAAGGGACCAACTTAATTAAAAACAAAAATAAATTAAAAAAAAAAATCTAATTTAGTTAACCCATTTGTCAAAGAAATATCTTGGAAAACCATTAGTCTTTCTACAGACATTACCACTTTGCCTAGAAGAGCAACATTTTAGCAAAGGGAACTTTCTAAACTTTCTTTGGCTTTACTTAAAAAATGTACAGATAACGTGATGTGCAGTGTTTTGTGTTTTTTTTAAAATCCTAACTGCCTGATACTTAATTCCTTTTAATTTTTTTTTCCCTAAATAAGAGGAAAGCTGAGATTTGTAGCAGGAATTGCATGTTATTCTGTTTATTAGAAGTTAAATACTATATGACCTTTCTATTAGTGTTTACTGTGTACTCCACAGGTATAAAACTGCTTGTCAGTTTGCTCTTGACATTATGTAACTAATTAAAGTTTGTTTTTTCTCAGTTCTATCTATGTGTCTGATAAGGCTTTTTCTTTCAGAAAAGTGTATTTTATTTATGAATAATGGTGGTTTTAATGAGTTACTGGCTGTTAGAAAATATGCTGAGGTGTTTAAGGAAAAAAAACTCCAACACCCCAACAACTCAGTGCAAACCTCTGTTGTATTAATTGCTTCATCTAGTTACAGCACCCACTGGAGATTTTTTTAGAATTATTTTTAACAGGGCTAGGAAAGAATGACTGGTAACCAAACCAGCAGACAGTCTGCAACACTATTAAAATAAAATCAAATGTTAGTCCATTAGAAATGTATGAAGAACTGGACAGTTGACAGAGTAAAGACAGATAGACGTGTGAGAATCACAAAGTTAACTTACGTTAACATACCAGAGAACAAATTCCAGATCCCATGGAAGATGTCGTGTTGTTCAAGAAGCATTATGTAAATTATGTAAGTAAGGGGGCCTACAAGAAAGCTGGGGAGGGACTTTTTAGGCTGTCGGGCAGTGATAGGACTGGAGGGAATGGATTAAA
>WUAM01000119.1:6854752-6871603 GCA_024336885.1 Actenoides hombroni
CTTTCCTCACCAGAGAGATGTTCCAGTCCCTTCAGCATCCTCGTAGCCTCCCTTGGACTCTCTCCAGTATTTCCCTGTCCCTCTTGAACTGGGGAGACCAGAACTGAACACAATACTCTAGGTACAACACTCTTACTCAATTGCTCTTCCTTCACAATGCTTCCCAAAAGTTACAATGAAGAAAATAAATAAATAAATAAACAAAATCTCTTTTGCTAACAACCTACTTGTGCATTTTGCAAGGGTGGAAAGAGCTGGTGGAGCATCAACTCTTGCCACTCACGAGCCAGCTGAGCTTGATGCAGCATTTCTCAGACTGTGAGGCAGAAAGCAGTGGAAGGCAAGGGAAGTCTGTCCTTGGGGGGATCAGAAGCTGTTACCAGGAGTCAGCTGATAGCTGGACACTAGCAACCATCTCAACACAAGGGAGCACAGCTCAAAACAGGAGAGAGACACACAAAATAGCTTAAGGAAGGACAGTCTAACACGTGATATCACCTACCCCAAAGCCAGCAGGTCACAGCTTTTATCACTATCTGTCATCAAAGGTCCCAATATTCTCTAAAAAGAATTTGTCCAAGGAAATGAAGCTGTCTGCAGTTTTATCTGCAGCAGCTACAAAGCCAAATGACTTACAAATTAATGTTGTGTAACATTAATGCCAGATAGTTTAACACCAGATCCTATCAAAAGTGAGCCTGTGGGTTTGCCAGACAGCAACGAGACCACTAAACTGTACCACAACCATTTTTAGCTATGAAAAATTTTCATTAGCTGTTTAGAACTTGAGACAAATAAAGAGAAAAGATAAATTGGTTTGGATAAATAAATTGTTGTAGAGAAAAAGAAACAAAAATAGACAGTACTCAGCAGCTCACTCCGTGTAAGTGAAGATGTTCGTAGGAAACCAAGGGTCAGGTGGCTCTGAGCAGTGACCTGAACTCAGCCAAAAGCACCCTGAAGACAGGTTTGGAAATCAGGCCACTGACGTTCTCATTTCAGGCTGACACTAATTCAGCTCTGCAAACGTGAACTCAGAGCTTCCTTGTCTGGCTTTGCTGCTGGGAAATAGTGGGGGGGGTTGCTGTTGTGGGGTTTGGGTTTTGGTTTGAGGTTGGTTTGTTTGGGGTTGTTGGTTGGTTGGGTAGGTTTGGGTTTTGCTTGTTTTGCGGGGGGAGGTTTGTTGTCTTGGTTCTTTTCATGGAGTTTCACATCAAAGATGCTGCTAGGCAAATAATAATTTTTAGTAATACATTAACAAGACAGACGGTGGAAGAGATGGAGAGAGAACACCTCCTTCCAGAACCATGTCTTCCAGCTCAGTACTTGGACCTCATCCGCCCCCGAGTCCCACAGCCACGGGCTGTGCACAGACACTCAGCCTGAGGCAACACTAACCTGAATTAACCTGAAACATTTTTTTAGTAACTGAAAGCCTTAGCAAACGGAACAGTCACGGTTTCAAAAAATTAGATGCAGGTAATGGGCAAAAAACCCCAACATGCTTAAAAATGATGAAGTAAAGCAGCCTTAAGGGAGTGGAACTTGCCCGGTGTGAGCGCGGCTGTTGAGGGTACCGGGATATTCTCTGACTTTGGTACTGTCAAAAGACAGAGGTGTGTGATACATTAATACTGACAGAGAACAAAAGCCTGACAAGTGTCATCCTGATCCTGGTGTGTTTCCTTTGAGGATCACCCAGCAATTAAAGGTTTCCAACAGCCAGGGGTACATTTCAAAAGGCCAATGCTCCAAACCCCGAAGGAAATCTTAAGCCATTTACAGATTCTTCTGAGTTTTCAACTTTTTAGAGGAAAAAAAAAAGCCACGCACATTTAACTATTAATCAGATGAACAGCTTAACATCTAAAAAGATTTTAAACATCTATTACTTCTAGAATGCAAAGCAGGATTTATCCTCCAGCAGCACTGGTGTGCCGCAGCGCTGGCAGCCGATTCCTTCCCTGCAATTTATCTCTCCTGCTGCCCTGCATTAAAAAAACAAACCAAAAGTGTTAGTGCACAAACACCTTCCTGCACTTGTTTTGCTAATCTGCTACCCAAAAATGACTGGGTATAGTCCTGCTAAGAATAAGGGGCATTCTGGCTGTTAAAGAGAAACAAAATCCACCATGAGGGTGGTGAGACACTGGAACAGGTTGCCCAGAGAGGTGGTGGAAGCCCCATCCTTGGAAGTGTTTAAGCCCAGGCTGGATGGGGCTCTGAGCAACCTGCTCTAGTGGGAGGTGTCCCTGCCCATGCAAGGGGGTTGGAACTAGATGATCTTTAAGGTCCCTTCCAACCCTGATAATTCTATGATTCTAAGCTGCAGCACTGTGTTGGAGTAGGGGATGGGTTTAGACAACTGTCAAGCCAACAGTTTTGAAGCTTAAAGAAGCCCTGGTTTGTGTTCCGTGCTGTTTGGAATGAATGGCTCTTCAGTACTGGGTAACCAGTATTGAGAAGGCAAAGACCAATTATTTTTTGAAGGGAGGCCATGTGGAGAGTTGTTATTTTTAGTCTGCAATACAAAAATCTGAGAATGTCTTGCCATGTTTCCCCTTGGTTACTGTGTTGAAAAGACTTGTGCTCCCAAAGGTGAAAGTCTTACAGAGTTAGTGCAAATCTAATTTTTTTTTCCTACTAACTCTGTAGTATCTAGTCTTCTCCAAACTCCACTGAGAATAGGAGCTTTCATCTTAACAGACAAGTTAACCTGGATAGCATTACTATGATCTTTACTGCAAAGTTTTTCCAGGGATTTGGCCTGGGGATTCAGAGTGACCCGTTGACTATCTGTCATGCCTGTCCTTACCAGTCTGCGTGTCTTAACCAAATAATACCATGCTATATGTACTTCGAGGAACTGTAGCAAGCCAAACATCCTTCTCCTGTAATTGACTATTCAAAATAAGTTAGGTCAAAGAATATAAGGGAGTGGATGAGAGAATCAATTGGGAAATTTGCTGCTCGTGTATTTTTAAGGGCAGGAAAGGGACAGAAGGCAGGTGAGATGGCAAAGCTCTGTATACAGAGTACAGTATCAGTAGGCATGATTCCAGCTCCAGGACTTTAACGTTTCCAAAATATTTGAGGAGATGAATAGATAAATTACTAAACATCATGTTTTGATCTGGCCAATCATCCCTGGTCTCTGCGGGTGTTTGAGCAAACACTGTTTGCACTGGGTTCTGCACTCGAGGGTGCTGTGGATGCCAAGGCCTTGGCCTGCAAGCCTTGTTTTGTCTTTTGTTGCACCATTGTGGCTACAGCATCACCAGCTGAATGTGGTCATTAGCATGTGAGAAGAGTGTGGGATTGCCCAGGGAAGCTCTCAATTATTCAGGTCAAGATGAGTGTTTCTGTGAGCTGGAGGCTGGACTAACTAGAGCTGCCCCATCTACAACTTTGAAATCACCCTTAACCTCAACATTCAGAATGCTGCCTTCAGTTTGAAATGACATTTTTCCTTGTACTCGGTTTCCTGAACTGTTACAGAATATGTGATGTGGTATTTGCAAATAGCAGGATTATTTCATAAATTACCAGCATTCCTACTGGTCCAGGTAGATGCACTAGCAAAGAAAGACTGTTTGACTCTAGGTGGGGGAAAGAGCTAGAACTGAGTGCGTGGGTATAAATGACCATATCTAAAGCTCGGGGCCAGAAGGGCAGCGAGGGAGAGATCATGTGCACGCCAGAGGTGCCTGTGAAACCAAAAGGAAGAAATCAGCATTCTCAGAAGAAGCTTCTGCTGCTGTGTTTACACTAAATTAACAGCTTATAACAAGTTTTCCTGTTGCGTCTGGTTGTACTGCTACCCTGTGCCTCTCTGACATAATGTTGGCAATGTTTTGAGCGTGGAAGTGAGTATCTCTTCTAGCTCAGTGGGGCACTGATTCTTGGTAATAGCAACTAGGTTCAGCTTTGTATTATTACAGAGCACGGTTATCTAACACATTTTTTCGCAAGTAATTTTCCAATATAAGTTTTGGCCGTGGATTTAATATTTAAAATGTGAGGATTCTTAATGTTAAGAGTAATATCAAGGAGCATTAATATTTAATTTGGTGTCATAAGAAATAGCTTACAGTCCTTTTTCCAGATGAGATAGCGAAAATCTCTCTCATAATTTCTTTGGAATTTTGGTGCTTATTAATCACTCTTTGCTTAAGGGATAAGGCATAAAAAAGCTTCCTTTTTCTGTGTCTGCCAGAGTTTAGATTGAATTGGAACTAAGTAAACACTAAGTTGGAAGGAATTTAGATTAAGATCCATATTTGTAGATTTTAAAGTTACCTTAATCCTGAAAACCAAAGGTGAAAGTTCTCATCTGTGTCAGCACTACAGTAAACTCTGGATTGTCCTAGTTCATACTTCTCTTCTGGTCTGTCCCTGGCCTTTGTTATTTTACAGCTTTATTCTTCATTCATGAAAGTGCATAAGTAGAAGGAGGATGTAGTAGGAAAGTTGTCTCCTCAGATGTACGCTGGTAAGAATTTCACTTTGCAGTGAAGTTTGCTCATCATAGTTGATGACTTAACTGGAAGAGAAGATTCATGTTGGACCAAAGAATTAATCTCGATTAAGGTGTTCAGCTTTAAATCTGCATCCTTATTAAAACCAGAGCATGTTAGTGGTTTTATTACAAGTTTTGCTGTGAGGTATGGTTTGAATATCTCTTGTGAAGAATTTTTTTGCAAGATTCCTTCTCATTTCCTTGTGTCTCTGCCCCCCAGGGTGCAGAGGCTCTTTTGTTTGTGCAATTAGCTGCTTCCCAGACCAGTTTCCTTTTCTTTGGCTTAGTTGCTACACAAGATTGTTAAGAATTATTTAATGATTGGTTTATAATTGTGTATTGCATTATACTGAAATTATGTTTTCAACATTTCTTTATTCTTTATGTCTTTAAAAGTGATAGTTTTCTATTTTAATCTAAACCATAATGTTATTCTTCACACTGAATGCAGGAGGTTTATATCTTATCAATTCCAAAGTGTAGTGTTTCTGTCTAGAAAGTGTCTTTTTTTTTTGTAGAATACCTAAAACTGTTCAAGACCATTTTATGTACTGCCTTTTGCAGAATTTCTGCCTCTGTATAGAAAAAAACCAAACAGTGTTTGTGTGTGAAAGATTTTTTTTTTTTTTCTGGAGAGAGCTTATGTTGGAAATTGTGGAAATCTGCCTTTGTGGGAAGGGAACCTCAATAGTTCCTTTAATGAGGTTCAGGGATAATTGGAGTAGGAGGTAGATACGAAGGGTCAGCATGAGAATATTTCAATAAGGATGAAAAAGATGGGCACTGATAGCCTGGAAAGCTGAAGAAGTGACAGTTCCTTTGTTCATTTTGCTGCCTTCATTGTTTTTCTTTCTCAGTTTTTGAGGCTGTTTCCCTGACAAATTCTATTAATTCAGGAGGTGAAAGTTTAGAAGTATAGTTGTGCATTTTGTTTTAGACTAAGGAAATCAAAGGAAAAGTAACAAAGTTAGATAAACTGTCTCATTATGTATCTTGTCTCCTGGTTTTGGTGGTGATAGCAGGGTAGCAGCAAATAAGCCGATTGCACAAACCTTTGGGCAGTTTCAGAAACTCTTATACCAGAAAAATGAGAGATGACAGAATTGCTGGGAGAACAAGGGAAAAGATGACATTTCTGTCTTTCTCTTAGTTTCTGCTGTTGTTTTTCTTGATAAAGCTTAAGTGCAGCTTACTTCAGGGCATGACACATAGCTGTTCTCTTTCTTAAAAAAAAACAAACAACCCTCTCAATTGCATGTCAAAAGTAGCCCTTTGTTTTCAAATAACATTCCTATCCCTGTGTAAATACGACATTCAAATATAACATTGTAAAATTTTAATATAGTTGATCAGTAAAATGCAATTTATTTTAGATAGTCATGGGGCAATTTATTTGTAGACAATCAAAAATTTTGTGCAAGCCGTAATAAAAATGGTAATTAAAAAAAAAATCCAGTCATACTTTTCCATTTAAAGAGAACGGGGAGTGATTGTAATTTTTTGTTCCGACACAGGAATAAGTAATCTTAATTAAGCAATCTGTAAAATGAGGACTGATTTCTTATCCTACTGGGACAAAAAAACTGGTTACAAGGCACTTGGATAATAGTAACATTTAGTGGTGTATAATTTATTAGATGGAGAGAAATCTTTGTTCTTTAAACAGATGAAAATTTGATCATTGGAGAGTATCAGAAGACTTTGAAGTGTATGTTGTAGATGGGCATGAAATAAAAGATTATCTAATGGTAGTCCTCAACTTGCACTGTTTTTGCTAAAGTCACTATCTTCTTCAATGAAGTTTGGTTGCTGTGTTTTCCCCCACTCCATGGGGACCGTACTAGATCTACCCCATCTGGGTCCAGTAGCCCAGTACCATGAGGAAGTGATAAGTTCTTACTTGTAGCACTTGGTAAGTTCTTATTTGTAATACTTTCTTGTTTTGTCATTTTGTCAAAGACAGAGCAGCATGCCAAGTCTTTTCAGGTAGTATTCATTGCGTTCCATCATGTGAAATAAGAGTGCTAGGGGTATTCTCTAATCAGTTGATACAGGACAGCAGGGTGTATATATTGAACTGGATGACTTGTCACCCAGTAAAGTATCCTGAATGCTGTAACTCAAATGCATAATTTAGTGTGTGTGGAAATTTATACCAAGTGCACGTGGGGTTGGAATGTGCTCTGCCAGCAGCTGCTGGCGAACTGGTCTTCTGAACTCTTGAAGGATAATTTAGCAGAGCCGACACAGAAACAGGGCAGAATTGGTACCATGGGATCAAGTCTCCTAATGACATAAAAAAATAGCAAATAATACTTTTCCGGGCCTATGATCTATGGGTCAGAAGTTACTGTTACATTTTTTTAACCATTTTCTACAGTGGTTTATCTTAATTTAGTTCTAATATGCAAATTACCAGTCAAAACTATAATTATTTCTTCAGCATCCATGGATATGAAATAAAATAGGAGAAAATGCAGCTGTCAGTAGAAGCTGTGCTCATTTAATGAGTGTAAAATTTGACCTCAAGTTAGGCCTCCTTTTATTTCCTCTCCTATGGATAAGTGATTTGATGGAAGCATTTTGGTGTGGTAGCATTTCAAAATTTTGACATGTATTTAAATAGAAGTGGACTTGCGTGCTTGAATCTCTACTTAGCCTTTCACTTAACCTGAAGACTTAAAAATGCAAACGAAATAGATGAACAAAGCGTGCAGTAAAATCCCCTTGAGTGATGCCTGCTATGAAAGAAAACCAGCCAATTGCCTGCCAGACAGTATCAGACCTGCAGGAGACAAGCTGAGCTCTGGCCAGGTGTGGCAGAGGTGTAGTAAGACATGGTTACTGCAAAATGGGTACCCAGAGATAAGCTACCCTCTCTCTGGTTTTATATTTTTAAAAGATCGAGCTTGAAGTAAATAGCACAAATGCTGCTGATATGTCTTGAGATATCAGAGTGCCCTGCAGGAAACCTGGGGAGGGACTTTTTAAAAGGGCTTGTAGTGGTAGGAGGAGTAATGACTTCGAACTGGAAGAGCATAGATGTATGTTAGAAATGAGGAAGAAGTTGATCAGTATAGGGGTGGCGAGACACTGGCACAGGTTGCCCAGGGAAGCTGAGAATGCTCCATCACTGGATGTGTTCAAGACCAGGTTGGATGGGCTTTTGAGCAACCCGATCTGCTGGGAGGTGTCCCTTCTCATGGTAGAAGGTTCGGAAATAGATGATCTTGAAGGTCCCTTCCAACCGAAACCATTCTATGTTTCTAAGATGTATGAAATGACCTAGAACAATGTCCCCTGTGCCCCCAGTCGCTGTCCCTCATAGATGGCAGCTGGTGACACAGCCGTCTTCTGGGACACACCAGTCTGGTGCTGCTGTACGTGGAGCAGGGATACTGAGAATGTTTTGTCTTCAGGGCTCTTTTTCTGTTAACTAAATAGATGTCCTAGCACTGATCATCATCTCCAGAGTGGAAGATGGGAAACACAGTGCTGCATTTTGGGACAGTGGAAGATTAAACTGTCACGTTTCTCTCTTCAGGCTCAGTTGGGATTGCTCTAATTTATGTCAGATTTGAGCTGATGCCTCACAGTCTTTGTGCTGTTCAGATTATTTCAAGCATAAGGTACTTTGGGTAAATTGCTTCTCTCATGCTCAAGATTGGCTTCCAGCACCTCTCTCTCTGGGATGGAGAAGGATGTAGGACCATTTTGTTGTGGAGGAGATGAGGGTTTACTTTACTACCAGCCACATTATAGCTTCTTTTAAGGATTAGTTCAGAATAGAGAAGGGAGATATTTAATTTAGATACTGTGCCCTTCCTTTCCCCTTCTCTTTGAAACTGTTCCAAACACTGTGCAACCAGATACTTGAACTACACATTGGTAGGTGCCGGTTTTTCTATTGCTTGATTTTCGTTTGTTTGTTTATCTTTACTGTGTTGGGGTGAAATGGAGAAGCCATTTCACAGAACTAAGTAGCCACTATTAAGGATGAAGGGAAGAACAGTATCTCTCTGGAACTGCACAGGGAATTCTAGGTCTGTAACTTGGAGCTAGTCAGACTTTGCCCAGGATTACGCCCTTAATGAAAGGCAAGTCTTCATTACTTAAACTCTGAACACCAGCTGTCATGTGTCTGTTCATCCCAGTGTCAGAGGGTGCTGTGCCACTATGAAACTATCAGTTATTCACCTTTTCTTTTGAGCTCTAGTACCCAGAAGCCCTTTCTATCTTGACACAGTGATGAGTCCATGGAAGCTCTTAAACTGTTTGCGTTGTGTGTATCTATTTTTGATCTCCTTACTGCTGAGAATACCTAATGCACGATTCAGTATGCTCCCCAGGTTTTTTGCAGCAGTGGAAGAATACTTAACTCACAATTTTAGTTTTAATTATTTTTTTCAAGTGTAATTGAGATTGTAGCTCACCTCAGCATGAATATTCTATGGTGTGAATGTGAATTGAATAGAATAGAATGTGAGTTTAACCAAGAAACGTTTTCAAAATCAAAAGTCCACTTTTTGTTCAGATGGGATATTTTAATAAAAACTGAGTGTTTCACCGCAGTGTTGTGGTTTGTTTGTTTGTGTGGGTTGGGGTTTTTTTGTGTTTTCTATCAACAACACTTAGATAAAAGCTTTTTTTCCCTGAAGAAAATTTCAGCAAGTTGATCAGTTGTCGCTTTCTGCTCCGTTATCCATTCACCTCAGCTTGATTTGTAATGGTAGGAGCAGTGGAATGGAAGGAGCAGAAAAATATCTTGTGGTTTGTGCGTGTCTCCTGACCAGATGTGTTTGTTAGGTAGCTATTCCATTATTCTTGTCCTTCCAGTCACGACAGTCTGTACAGAAATTAATTTCTTCATCAAAGTGAGAGAACATAGCACTTACAGTGCCATTTTCATCCTGGAAATGGAAAATTACTTTTCCTCTGGAAGGCATGAGCTTTCAGACACATCTAATGGCTTTGCAACTCTTTAAGAAAGTGAATAAATGAAGCTGTCAGGCCAGCAATTTCTGACCCAAGAACTGCGATTCTTCCAAGTCTCAATGCGTAGGACCAGAATTTTGTCCTTTTGAAATGAAAGTCCTGCGAGTAAGCAGAGGTCACTGCTTAACAACTTCTAAAAGTATCTCATCAGCCTTTTTAATATGTCTGGAATCATTTGCTTTACAAATGTACCATGCATTGGCTGATGGAATGTAAAGACTGAGGTAGGATTTAGCACTTTTTCCTTGTTTTCCTAGGTAACCAAAATGTCCGTGGTGGAGAACTATGGTCTAAGAGAAGCAAAAGTGGATTGAAGTTGTACAGTCATTGAACAAGTGATCAGTCATTGAAGGCAAAGTATTTGCAGCATGACAGCACTAACATCCATCTGTCTGCAGTTTCCAGGGTTTGTTTTGTCTACCAAGGTTTTGAGGAATATAGAGCCACCTTGTGAAGACCTCTGCTGAGGAATGATTTATTTTATAGCCACCAGGATGACACCAGTCGATAGTTAGCCATGTCTAGTCTGTAATCGGTTGCAGTGGGGCAGATTAGGTGCTCTTATAAGGGGGACATGACTGGAGAAGATTGGCAGGAGAAAATAACATAGATATTGAAGCAGCTGGACTTAGATAATCAGTACTCCAGGTGGGCAGAGAGGTTTGTTTCTTTCCGAATGTGTTGCTTAAATTTTAGTCAAAGAAAGAAAACTGTGGCATCCTCTAGACATTGGACTGAGTCCTTTCAGATCTTTGAGAATTGTTTATTTTCATATACTTATCTGCTTGATTATGAGGGCTTTTTATTTGCGTAATGGTGATGATCAGCTATGCTGTTAGAGAATTAATCCCATCAGGAGCAGTTTCGCAAGTATGGAAAGCCATAATATTCAGGGATTATGGATCATCCATATTTAAAAGGAACATTTGGGCATTAAAATGAAGTGTTACTACTGAATGTCTGCAGATCTGTGCCCCCTGGTTTAGTACAGGGGAGTGGGAAATAAGAGTAGAAAGCAGGTGATGAGCTTTGCTGAAGTTATAACACAATATTCTGCTATTAGTGCTGGGCATCAGAAGCAAATGATGTTCTGTCTCTTCAGCATCACTGGTCTCAGTCAGGTGTTCTAGTTTTGTTGATACCAGTGCATGTTTGTATTGAATAGCAGGAGTTGAGGAGCAGGATATCTTTATTTTTGTCCCTCTTCCTGGGTGGCTGGTGCCTTCTCCAAGTAGGGAGGAGTGGCAACCAGGAGTACTACCATGTAAAGCTGTTAATGCTGAGTTCAACAAAGCTTGTTTGAGAGGGAGAGAGTAAGCTTTGTGGAAAATCATCTCAGGGAAGAGGGGGAAGAGCAGAAGCAATCCATACTTGTTTCTTGAAGTCAGCCTCTTGACACGCTAAACTCAGGTAAAGTAGTTCTGTGTAATTGTTCTTCCTTTAAAAGTAATACTTGACTGTTGTGTATTGAGTCATGCTGCTGTTTTGTTTCTGTGCTCAGGCTGGCCCTGGTTCATAAAGGCCAAGCTTTGAGAGGTATCTAAAAGCTATTTGGCCTGATGAAGCAATCATCATTGGAATAAACCCTCACAATATTCAGGTTTTGGTCCTATCTGCATGTACAGAGATCTGCTGTGAAGGAAACTTTGAGCTATAGATACCTTAATGATGACTCTCATAAATTAGAACGTATGGGTTTGTACTTTATATATTTGTAACTAATCCTCCATTATCTCTGCTCTTTTATTTTTGTTTTCAATCATCTCTTTGGTGTTGTGTCCCCGTGAGAGTATTGAATTAACATATTTCCTTATCTATTCTTTTATTTTGGGACTACCTTGTCTTGTTCTTCTCCTCTCCAATAGCAGAACTTGATGCTTTTGTATTTCCTACCCTCTGAGGATACACCGTTCTCTTATCCTCTATAGGATGCAGCAGAAATTGCTGTAATACAAACAAAACCTGCTGAAGTGATTAGGAAGTACAAAGGTTTTACCAGTAATCCTCATCAGTTTCCATTTAAGGATACACATCAGGACTCCAGACTTTCTCCCTTCGGCACTAGGGCCATTTACAGTTGAATAGGTTGTTCAGAGTTTCTTAAAAATTATAAATTTCATAATCAGCAAGTTGTAGGTGGATATGAGTGGGTTCCTGTTGTATCTGAAAAGACACAGATGCAATCTGGCGTACTGAGAGTTACCTGCTGTCTAATCCCAGGATAAATCCAGAATGATTTTTCAGTCATTTATCTAATACTACCCAGAATTCCTACCAGTGAGGTGGTCTCTTAATCTCAGATGGTTTAATTTAGGTATCACATGTGTTTATATATCCTGCTAATCCTTTATATGATCAGTCCTACTTCAGGTTTTCAGTAAATAATTTTTCCCTTAACCCCATCTATTCATATATGCAGCTTCTTCACTGGCTCTCATTTGGCTGTCCTGTGTCTGTAACAGTGAACTAGATCTGGGTATGTAACAGTTCTGGATGGAGAGCTGGTTAACAATTGAGCTTAATGGCTGGGTGGAATTTCCATTTTTGTTAAGTACAGGTTACCAAGTTTGTCTTTAAAGTAATCCCGAAGTTACAACTAGGTTAGGAAAAAAATGAAATCTAATTGAATAATATAAAAAAGGAATGAAAAATAAAGAGAAGATAGTCAAAGGCAGACTAGAAGTTTTCTGACCTGTGTATTATAAATATAGCCAGTATGGGGGATATCAAGCTACTATTTCCAATACTGAGATGCTTCAAAATGACAAGAAATAAGGTTGCTAGTAAGAAGTTAGGGGTGTGTGTGTATATTTATATCTGTGTGTTTAATCAGATGTGCTAAGTCTAACCAAGCTCTGTCATTTGCTGAAAAAATCATTTGGAAACCAAATGTAAATTACTTGAGTAGAATTATTATTTTAGCTTTAAGAAAAGTCTAGTGTGCATCAAAGCAGCTTTTCTTGCTGTACTGGACTCATCTGATGATAGGTTACAGGCGAGTTACTCAGACTTTGTCAGGGTGAAGTACCCGTGGCTTACATTGTGCCTGAAGTGAAGTAACTGGTAGAAAAGTGAGGCTGAGTTGCTAAAACACGAGATTAGGTTAATGCTGGCAATAGGGCCAGACTTCCTTGAAGGAGTGAGTCGATGGCCATGAAATGCCCTGGGAGAATCTGTTGTGCCCTTTGGCAGTCGCGGGAGAAGCTGTGTTCCCTCGTGTGCTTGTAGCAGTTACTGCCTCTCTGTGTTGCTGGTGAGAGAAGTGGTGGCAGTTGCCCTTCAAATTTAGAAAGATGACTGGGTTTGCTTTTTCTTTCTGTAAAATGAGTGAGATTCTGTTCCGTGAAGAGATGGATAACTCTTAAGTGCTATGAAGTAAGTGGAGTTAATGGACACCGTCATTCTCAGTACCTCAAAAGATGCAATTGTAACTTTGGTTGTAGGGTTTTAAGCTACTGTGATGCAGTCTGGACTCAGAGAGCAGGCTCAGTATTTAAATAATGTGGCTCAAAGCTTTTTGATAAAGGTTATCTGCATATATTTAGGTTTCCAGCAAGAATACAAAGCTTAATCTGGGGGGGTAGCTGAAGTAATTCAGTGCCCGTAAACTTTGGATTCAGTACCAAAATACATTTAGTATTGAATCCATGTAGGGTTTTGATAGCATTCCTGTTTGCATCTTTGTATAGAATCATAGAATCATTTCAGTTGGAATAGACCGTCAAGATTGAGTCCGACCATTAACCCAACACTGCCAATCCTACCACTAAACCAGGTCAGTCAGCACTTTATCTGTACATCTTTTGAATACCCCCGGGGATGGAGACTCCATCACCTACCTGGGCAGCCTGTTCCAGGTTTTGACAAACCTTTCAGTAAAGAAGTTTTCTCTAATGTCTAGCCTAAAAATAAGTAAGAAATAAATATGTATATGAAGCGAAGTACTAGTAAAAAAACCTAACTTACACTGTTATGGTTGTGTGCAAATGCTTCTTTACTTGAGATGAGGAAAAATATTCATATCTACTACAAGTTTGTGTGAATAACAATTTACTTCTTCCCAATAAAAGCATAAAGACCAAATATCTTCACAAAATACATACTAAAAAGATTTGCTGTTGTTCTTGTGGAAGAAAGTCCTATCATTTCAGAAATAGGGCCACTACAGTTAGTATTCCATCATAACTTTCTGAACTGTAAGCAAGGCAAAATAAATAGTAAATAGTAAATGGTAAATAGTATAATCTCAAAGACTTACAAGTGTTACATGGACTGGTTAGAAATCTGTCTTAAGGATCCAGAGCAGGGTTGTTATATTAACTTTTTCTCCTTTCTGCCCTGAGAAACTGCAACTTTTTGTCTTTGCTGCTTATATGCTGCACGCTTTTTCATTTTACATTCTCTTTTAGTAAGTAGAGCTTTTTTTTTTTCCTATCAATATCTCCTAGTGACAGAGACAGTGCTCTCTGTTATTTGTTATTCTAAATTGCTTCTGGCTTCATTGTACATGTAGGGAGTATGGAAGCACAGATTCGTGGCTGCTGCTTTCACTCTCTGTCACAATTTCCTTTACCGTTGCTTAAGAAAAGTGACAAGCCACTATTGGAGATTCAGAGCTTTCTTACCGTGGCAGTACCATTGCAGCTCTGGAAGGTAAGACTGCATTGTTCTGCTGTGAATGTCAAACTGAAGTGTCACATAGTTTTCAGTGACTAAAGCCTGTTTCCAGTTTGCATGTTTTCTAACTTAAGTTTCTAGTAGGATGCTTGAATTTTTGATATCTAGAGGAGTGTGTTTCATAAGTTTTAAAAAGAGAGAATATTTACAAATTAACCTGCCCTGTATTTTTCTTCAATATTTTTTTCCTCCTTCTTATTAATGGTTAGAAAAGGAGTCCCTAGAAACTCCAAGTAACCCATGGCAGTTCAGGTAATGACCTATTTTACTTTAGGAGGAGGGGAAAGTGTAAGAACTGTTAAGTTGCCATGAGACTCTTTTCCAAGCCTACTAACCTATTTTGTTTAACATGTTGCTTTGTCATGGGTAGACCAAAAGCATACAGGCTGGAGGTCACAGAAGACTGTGACATATTGGAGGAATGAAGAGATGGGGATATGTACAAATGCAGGTTTCCAGATGTGCTGGACAAAATGGTAAATCCAGTTTAATGTAACTTGTCTATTCAGTAAAGCAGTGTGGAAACTTGTGGCTCTAAAAAAAGAGGGCTGAAAAGAAATCTGGAGGGTAATTAGAGATGCATAGTTGTGATTCTGCAGGCAGTAGAAATATTGTAGGTTTCTTTTGGAAGAGTTGAGTGGACTGGAGAAGACACATGTCTGTGTGGAGCCTCACTTGGCACTGAAAAGAATTCTTCCAGGCCTTGGAAGACGTGCAGCAGGATAACAAAGCTATGGATTACTCGACACCTGGTCCTACAGAAAGGGTTTGGAAATTTTGACAATTTAAAATGCAACCACTAGAAAAGGAGTCTTTTAAAGATGTGGTGGTCAGCTTGTGATCCCTGGAGAAAGAGCTTGCTGGCATTGAGAATTTGTATCGTTGCTGAGGAAGAACCTCAACTGAGGCATTAGGGAAATCTATAATATTTCTATGATTTCCCCCCCTTTTCAAGTATGCATGAAAAGAGGGAGGCAACTCAGGATAGTACAGCAGATAAAACAGTGTAACTGTATGGAATACTGGATAATTATTAGAATAAAAGTTCAGTGCAATAAAGATTTCTGAGAATAGTAGTTAAGTGATGTGACTAGTGGTTCCAACTATGCCCATTTTCAAGGCAGTTCAGGTTGTATTGGCTGAAGTGCAAACAAAGCTGAAATACTTCTGTGCAAACACCAGGAGCGTGGGGCATAAAATGGTAAAATGGAGTAATTTGAATTGCAGAATATTATACTGAATATCACAGCCGTAAAATACTAGCATAGCAGTCAGGACAGAACATGAATATTGAAGGATACAATCTTTCCAGGGAAGTGAGAAATAGAAGTTATTGAATAGCAGTTTGATACATGATGCACTGCTCTAGTAATTGAGAGACAATCTAAGTGAAACAAGCTGCTTAAATTGATGTCAGTTTAGTGGAAGGTGCTAAGAGACTCTCCTAGGTGTTGATAGATTTCTGCCTGTGCTGGATAGAGTTCTGAAGTAGATACGATGCTGAATCTGGAAACAGGTAATTGTACTGGTGTCAAGTTTAAAATTACTGGATGCATTGTGAGAGATTACCTTGAAACAGCAACTGGTGAACAAGTGTTTCTGATAGTGGTATAGATACTGTGGTTGAGAGGTCTAACGTTTTCATTTTATTTTTATTAATTCAAAAATAAGTCATGGGGCTGAGAACAGGTGAGGCTGGTTTTGTGTATGTAGTTTGAACTCAGGCTTTTTCTATCTTGACTATCTATATGGTTTTAGTCCTATATCTTTTCCTGACAGATTGGTTCAGGGAAGGATTGTGAGGACGGGAAAGTATTCCCTACAGGGAAGGTATTAAAACACAACAAATAACCTTCGCCCCCCCAGAAAACCCCAAACAAACCCAAACCAACCCAAAACTTAACTTACTTTCACACTTCAAGTAAGGGAAAGAAGAGAAAGTAAATATAAGGTAAAAGTCAGAGTTGGCATAAGAATCTAGCTAATTTGAACGTTAATAAATGTAGCCGGGAAATTACAGAAGGTTGTTGCCATAAAGGTGGTTAGGTGCTGGAACAACATTCCTTTGGGGATGTCAAGATGAAGCTATCTTGCTGCATTTAGGTTTAAGTTCAATAATATATGTTGTGAAAAGGATTAGGTTTTCATGTTGGATACCTCAGAGGTCTCTTAGTTTGATTTTTAACGTGACTGGACTAATCCTGTGTGTCCAGCATGTAGTCTCTGGGTTCCCTTGACTGTCTGGTCTGGTAGAAACAGCAAGTAACTAGTTGTCACCAGTTTGTCTTGTTGGATTATTTCTACAAGCTTTACAAAGAGTAACTTCTTATTACAGTTCCTTTTGAGGATTAAATCCAGTGAAGGTGAAGTGCTACAAAACTCAGAAAAAGAGTTGCCCTAAACATTTCATTTCCACATCAAGGGAAATGTTTTATAGGACTCGAGGCCTTTAAAACAGATGATGTTGTAACTGACAGGTTTCTGACCCTTGGTAATTTTTTTGTGCCTGAAAGATAATCATAGGAACAGTCTTTCATTCTCACACATTTCAAAAGCAGCAGCACAAGGAGGAAAAAAAAAAAAAAAAAAAAAAAAAAAAAAAAAAAAAAAAAAAAAAAAAAAAAACCCCACCACCCACCCCCCCCCCCCCCACACTCACT
>WUAM01000119.1:6871613-6894434 GCA_024336885.1 Actenoides hombroni
AAAATCTTTAATTACCCCACAATTCAAAACTAGAAGCAAAAAGCAAAGAAAAAAAAAAAAAAAAAAAAAAAAGAAAAAAAGGCAAGAAGAATAATACCCCTCCATCACCTGCCACTCCTCCAGACTTCACATTTGTGCTCACCTGCAGAAAGAGTCTGATGGGACTGGTCTTGATGCTTGTGCATCTCCCTGCAGTGAGTTCAGGTTAGTTATGCTCTCTTGCTACAGCAAAATAGAAGTTGACTCTTTGTATTTTAGCAGAGCAGGAAAGATTGACTGATGTGTTCATAGATGAATTAAATTTAGTGGGTTTTGGTGAACCAAACAGTAAATGGCTTAATAAAGAAATCTTGTGGGTCTGTGTTACTGCTTAGAGGGGAAATAGTATTTTAAAGACAAAGAGAAATGTTGGGTAGAAATTAAATCATTGGTCATGTTCACCTAGAATGTACAAAGGCAATGCCAATTTAGTGGTATGCCAAACAAAGTGCAAAATTTCAGTCATCTTGTTTTATTATTTATTTTAAAAATCTGTGTGCTGGGAAGGTAAGGCGACAGTTAAAGTTTGAGAAAGAACCAAAGAAACTTGTGTGTGCATATCCTCCAACTAACATCCTGCTAATTGCCTGACTACCTTGAGGAAATTAAGGAAGAAATGAGTTTTCAGGTCATTTATGGATATGTTTTTGTTTACCTTGCAAGGTAGTGATACGCCATAGTGAACTGGTGTTTGTGGGGGGAACCACAGCAATCTGTGCTGGGTAGATTGAGTGGAACACTTCTGTAAAACTCTGTGTGTGGGTGTGCTTGCAAGCTGAAAATCTGAAGATGTTCTCGGGCAAAGGCAACAGTTATTTACCACCAGAATTTAAGTTTCTTAAGCTTTTTTTGGCTAAAGTACCACACAGGTTGTTTTTCTGCCTTGAAGCAAGGAGGACGAAGTAGTTCAGACTAATGTCTGAAAACTCAAGGTCATAGGGTTGAAAAAATCCTGAAGCCATTGATGTTCTACTTGAAATAACAGTTTTAAGGTTGTTCTGCATCAATGGCAGAAAGTACTCCCTTCCACCAGCTCATCATCCACAGAGCAGCCTCCTGACCTGGATTTATTTGAAGACTTGGAAGAAGCTGTGGGGGGATCATAAAATGGACTCTCTTGGACCCTTGGACCCTGGGGTTTGCATGTGCCGCCTCCATACCTCTCTGTTGCCCATATAGATCTGCCAGCAGCTCCCACACAGGTGTCTGTTTCCACAAACCTTCACATAAGTTCTCTCTTTCCTGTTCCCACCAACTCTAATTACTTTTCCTAGGCCACATTCTGTCACTGTTTCAACTCTAAAACATCAACCCTGATGGTTCTCCTGCTTGTCACCTTCTAAGTGTATTGCAATATGTTGTCCTTCCTTTCTCTGTCCCCGACCATTCCTTCTCTTTGTGGTGTCCCTGTCTGGCTCTCTCCACAAAGTCTGCAGTCTTGAAGCAGACTTAGAGCAGTATGTCCTTGAACTGTGCTTCTTAGAAAATGCTTTTGCCTCGCTTTCCTCAGAAACATTTTTGTTTTCACGAGTTACTCAACATTCCTGATTAAATAATACAAAAGAAAGCTTCAATTCTGAAAGATTTAAATCTTAAGAGATTCACGTCCATTCATGTATGCAGTTGTAGTTAAGATGAAAATAACTGCAAGGCTACAGTGATGCAGTGAAGTTGTATTGGAATGATGCAGTGAGGAGGAGGAAGACAATACCATAATGAACCCAAATTTATTTTTGTGCTGAATTAACTGTAGTGTTGTATAGTCGCCCTAATCTGTATAGGCATGTTCTTCTCCAGTACCCGGCTGTATGTCACTACTAAGCTTTGTTAACTGTTCCAGTGCTGACTGGGATTGTGCTTAGTCCAGCCGCTGTTTTTACTTGGATGGCATCTTCCTCAGGCTGTGCTGCTTGTGTGAAGCCCCTTCTGTAGGCTGAGAGACCTTGACTGCTGCATCACCACCTCCTGCAAGCACGTGTCAAAGGCTTCCTGTTATCCACACCGAGAGGGTGAGAGGAGCTTATGCCCAGCTTTGGCCAGGCTGTAAGTGTTCTGCTTTCCCTCTGTGATGGGATAACAAGAAAGCAGAGAATGCAAGAGTGGGGAACAGGCTGTTTGTAACCAGCACTGTGACCCAGGAACAGCCTGTTTGTAACCACCACTGCAGTGCTTTTCGAGCTGAAGCTCTGAGGGATATTCTGGTTCTTGGCCTTTTTGAGAGACTGAATTTTTTGGTGCTTTGCGTTTGTTGGTCCCCTTTTAAGTTCCGCTTGCCTGTTTTGGGCTGGTTTCCCCTTTTATTCTTACCCAGAGAGTCTTTTAGAAGCTTAGAATCCTTCAGAATATGTGGGTCTGCTTTAAAATGTAGGGGATAATCCTTCAGTTAGATGTTGAGCAGCTTTTCCAGGCTGTGTCATGGGGTGTGATTTTAGCAGGGTGGAAAAGAGATGGTTACCCACCATTCTCATCCTGAGGCAAGCTCAGTTTCTGTGTCGAGGGGCTTGGCTTGTGCTACTGTGCACCTTCACTTTTCGTCACAGAAGCATTCAGCCTTGGACAGCCTCTAGTAGAAATCATAGTGCTGTTTCATGTTTGATACAAAGCCATTCATTTAATTCAGAAATAGTGGTTTTCTAAAAGTTGTATCATACTGCTGAAGTCATGGGCTCTTTATCTGAATAATTCTGTACCTAAAAAGCATGAATATCTTATGAAGCCAACTCTTGAATTCTGTGTTTTGTAAATAACTGGGACAGCCTTGTTTGTAAGTTATTGCTGGGAACCTTTTTATCTTTGTATGAGGTGTTTAATGTGAAAAAAGGAGATTTTGGTTTTACGTAGCTGGGCTGTTTGTTGGTTCCAACCTCTTAGACTAAGGTTGTTTAAAAAAATATTTGCAAAACATTTACTTATCACCCTTTATAGCTGAATATGAATATGGTGTCATATGTTACAGAGTAGATAATTGCATAGACTTAAATATATGGCTGTACTTCCCAGTCAATAACATATGAAGTAAGATTTAATTCATTTTCCAGGATTTTTTTTCATTTCCTCAGTGTTTTCAGATAGTGAAAAGTTGCTTATTAGTGAAAACAAGTAGTGTAATGATGGATATTAAAGTATAGGAAATTCAAGTTTACTTCAGCAAAGTGTTAAACATCCCAAATGGTCTGTCTGCATGGGAAGGTAAGGTTTTGACTTGGCACACAGAGTGTGTTGCTTACAGGTTGTAATAGTGAGCAATTTGTTTTTCCTGTGTATATAGATGCCAGGACTGTTGAAGTTGTTTAGTTTGAGTATATGATGCAAAGCAAAAAAAAGTTGAGAAATTAAGAGTCATTTGGGCACTGCAAACTTTGTAAGACGAAAAAACAGTTAAAAAAAAAATCCTGTCTCTTACAGGGTACAAACTGCCGTAATTTGTCTGTTACAGTAAAAATGACCAGTGAAATTGGTCTTAGCAATGTTTTATTTTATTTTACCTGTACCTTTTGTATCTTTATAGGTATTGGAACAGTGGAAATAAGTCTTTCAGAGGGCAAAGTTCCAGTTACTGCAGCTGAGATGCTGAATCTTTCAGAGTAGAGCCTGCTGCCTTTTTCTTAGTGCAGTGTTTTATTATTATTGTTTTTAACTGGTTACTCTGTCCTCCCCTTTTCCCTTTCTCTATGGAATCATTAATCCCATCACAGTACCTCCTCCAGACTGTTTTGCTCACTGTCATGGGTACCAGAACTCCTAGTGAACTGAGCTTTCCTATACTCAGGTTTGTTCTGCGGTTTTGTTTTCTTCTCTTTGTAAGGCAGGTGACAAAAGGTTTGTGTGTTTACACGGCTGCAGACTAGAGAAAGGAATCTGCTGTGTAAATACATTTGTAACTAAGTGATGACTGAAATGTTAATATTGAGCTGGAGACAGCTGCTGTGAGACCAAGGTGTCATCACAGTGGCTGAACTCCTATTAACAGAGTCATTTGTGTGCAGCTGATGTCTTGGAAACGTTAATTGATGCAGTCACCTTTGAATAGGGGTTTGGAAGACTGACTTAATTTTCTAGTATTTTTTTTTAAGCGTTGGTTTTAAAGTGGATGATTTCCTTAATCCTGCTTTCCTGCTGGCCCGAGAGAAAGCTATAGGCAGTGCAGCTGTGCTTTCCAGCGGTGGAAGGGAGGCAGTGCAGAGCAAGAGGAATTTCAGACTGTGTTGCTTGAAAGAATAGCTGGAGATTTGAGGAAAGCTCATGGATTAATCTGCATTTGCCAGGAATCTTGTTGAGTGCGTTTCAGGTCCTTTTTATGTGAATTTTATCCTCAAGGATGCAGTTAGACCATCACACTAAGCTGACACATCTGTGGTCACCTGCAGAAAGATTACCTGTCGGTGCACAGTTTTGCCCTCTGTATTGGGCTGCCACTGGTATTTTTGCAGCAGGTAGCCAGTCCCATACCAGGAAACGGGTTGATAAGGTTGGCTTTCATCGAGGTAAGTTCCTTAAGCTGACTAGCTGGCTACAGCAGCAGCAGTGCAGCTGTGGGGGAGAAGGGCTCCCTTTCCCCAGGAGCCTGTGCCCGTATCAGGGCAGTGGCTGCTCGAGCACAGTTCGAGGGACGGTGCAGTTGGAACTCTTGGAGTCACGGTGAAGTGGCCGTGCTGGTGAAAGCAGCAGTCCCATCGCTGCGTTGAGGCCCCTGCCTGGCACGGTGCACTTGGTTAGGCTGTGAACCACATGGGCAGCTCCCACAACTTTCTTCATGGAGCTGGTTTTCAGCTGGGTCAGTAACTAGATCAGTACTGGTGGTGATGGTTCGGAAGGTGTGTCAGGTTATTCCTGTTTGCAGTGTTATTTGCGTTACCCTTTATAGGGGAAGCAAAATGGAAGAATGTGTTTTGTTTGTTTTTCTGAAAGGTCACTTCTGAACTCTGGAAAACTACATGAACCATTTAGGAATTTGTTTGCCTGGGGAGGCTGTCAGCTGAAGGGAAGACAGAGCTCTTCTGTGTGCTTGCTTTTTATTTTTTTTCCTTTGCTTTGGGTCAGCTGAAGGGAATACCTTCAAGCCAAGCCACCATTTTATTTTCCATTATCTGGCTTCAAATAGAATAGCTTGCCTCTTGCAGCTTTTTTTTCAATACATACTTTGCTTCTTGAGTCTTGTTAGTTTTAAGACTTGAAAAAAGGGACTTGGAGGCAGTAGTGATACTGATACAAGGGTGCTGTCTGGTTTATGGGGTGCTGTGTTATGCTATTGCAAGGTTGTGCTTCCCTTGGAAGAAAGCTGGCTCTGATTAGAGAGAGGCTGGACCTGCTATGTTATTTTTTAGGGCACTGTGAGGTAAGGGTGGCAGATTTGGAACACAGGGAGGATAAAGGTATAGAAGTTGATACGATATGGTATGTCTGTGTTTCGGCCTAAAATACAACTGGAATGACCACTGGTACTACTGGGTGAAACAGGAAACTATTACATGTTTCTGTTACTGTTCCTCGATACACAGGAAAGAAAAAGTCCAAAATGTTTTTCTAGGTTACTGTTGTTTTAAGCAAAGTAGGAAAGCTCAGTAAGTAAGTCCTAGGAAGTGACATGATTCATTAATTTACTGAATACTGCAGGCCTGTAATTTCATTTCTTTTTATTTGTTTGTTTTTTGGAAGGCCACAGTGGTTGGTAAATGGTAGGAAACAACATCTGAAATACTGAAGGTGATAATCTGTTGAAGTAGCTGACAATGGTACTGGCAGCCTACTGAAGTCTAAATGAAAATACAAGCAATAGATGATTGGTTTAGTGTTGTTCTTCCTAGAAGGAAATAGGATAGACAGGAGAGAAGAGATGGGAAAATGATAAATAAACTGAAGTCTTCCGTGGGCAGAGTCAGCTAACGTGACTGCGTGCAGTAAGCTGATACACATATTTAATTTCATGTAGGAAGAAGTAACTTTGTATTGCCAGTAGGTATCTTCTGTAGATAACGTAGCATTTCGTAATACTTGGAATATAGATCTTGCTTATCTTAGCCCTGGGTAGGGGGGGAACCTGTCCAAACCTAAAAAGAAGATTCTGTTCTAAGACAAATGTTCCCCTACTGTTCTATTCCTTGTTATTAAGGCTGCCATGGGTAGATCTTCTTTGGAACATAGTCTCTGAATTCCTGTAAACCAGGACAGTTTTTTCTTCTCATCAGCTGATCACCTATTAATGATCTTCAAGGTAAAACTTCAAATAGAGTTTATTCTTTCAAACTTTTCTTTTAGATATATCAATACCCCTGCATGTTTGAAACTCCTGTCATATATTAATTCCTTTTGCTGACTTTGCATTGTATTCTTATTTCCTCAATCCAAGACAGACATTATGCCCTCTGCCTCCAAGATGGGGGGTGGGGGGGACGGACACGACACATAATGTGTCTTATTTATATCTTATGGCCTAAAAATTACTTTATGGGTGAAATAGAGATGGTATGTGGAATTTCCAGTAACTCTTCGCTTAAAAAGAATATCAGTCCTGAAGATGAAATTGTGGACTAATTTTGCAGCTTTCCTTTTGAAGGCTGTTCCCTATGCTGATGTATTTCAAAGATTAAAGAAGTTCTTAATACAAAATGATGTGAACTAAAAATACTGTACCTTTTCAAAGGAAGGGGAGGGACATTTAGAATGCGTTTGGCAGCATCTCTGAGGATTTGCAGGCATGGGTTCTAGTGTTTTTCTGTTTGAAATTGCTAAACTAGTGAAATTGGGCAGCCAATTTTACTGGATTTATTTTAGAGGTTTAGTAGATTGCATCGTTAGAAAGCTTGTGTTTTAACACGTTACCAAAATATCTAGAAATTAGTGCAGTACTAATGAAAGCCACAAGATAGTATGTGCTAACTTATTTAATGTTGAATTGAGCTTAAGATACTTAAGGAAGCTTGGAACCTAAAAGATAACACCGAGAATATGTCAGGGCAGTGTATGCAGCCATGAAGGTGGTCACTCTCTTTTGCATTGGCACTAGTGAACCTCCTGCACTTACTGCTTTGAACAGCTGTAGCTTAGTGCTTATCTGAAACGTATGAAATACATCTTAGTAGCTGTCTTGCGGGGTGCAGGGCTTCGAGATCAGCTGCAAATTGTCTGAACGTGCAGCTTTTTTTCCTGCTGGTCTTAGGTGCTGAGGTCAGTTTTGTGCAGGTCCTGCATAACAAAACTTTCTTGTAATTTAAGATTACGTGAACAAGCTACTAGTTTTGATTGACTTCTGACTTTTTACGTACAGGTTAGGAGTTGGGATTACATCTTCAAGTGATCAAAAATGTCCATTTCTCTCATTGTGCACTGTATAGCCGGTGCTTAACAGTTCCAGTACACTTCAGCTCTTGTTCTGGCTCGTGTGAATCAAACAGCTCTGATGATTCCATGTCCATAGAAAGCGACCATGAAAACTGTAATTGAAATGCGTGGGGACACAGGACATCCTTCATAAACTTTGTGGCCCATGAGCTGTCAAAACTGTCATCTGTTGTAAAATTATTGCTTCCAAGGACGGAGACTCCTCCACCTCTTTCTCTCCTGGCTACTTGCAAAGTAATTGACTGGTGTGGTTTCCTTACAAATTATGGTTGTGGTGATTGTGTGGGAAAAAATGTTGAGAGGGACTTCATTTTCAGCATGCGTGTCTAACCACGAGTATTAAATAGTTCCTGTCTCTTGAACCACCAGTATTAAATAACTGAAGATAATATCTTTCCTATTCGAATTCATGCTCGGAAAGAGATTAGCTAGGAGAAACATTTAAGGGCACTATATGACTAAGTAGTTTCCCTGACTGACGGCTTTGTTCTGAAATGGAGACAGAGGGAAATGGATTATTGAGCTAAACAGTCTTACTGCTCCTTCAAGGAGACCCCGGGCTGCAGTTGAGGACAGACATTTCTACTGGGGTTTTTTGCCTTCAATTTGATTGTTAACACTGGCTGTAGTTTTTCTTTGGATGTTCACTAAATTTCTAAGTCAAACCTGAGTTTGAATCCAATGATTTCTTATGCCTTTTAGGTCTGAATAATATTCAGACGTTGTCAGATGAGTTCAGCTTCTCTGGCAAACATCCAGGGAACGGACACCTTGATCATTATCACTGTGGAACTCTGCTGGCCCAGCTGCCTTGTGTTTCAAGACTGGTCCTGGCTTAGATGTTCTGCAGCGTGCTGTCTCCAGGGTTTTAACTGCTATGTACCGCTCTTACTGTCCCACGTGATTTACATGTTATGGCTCAAATGCAAAGCAGCTATGCATAGATGTGATAAAAGGAGTTTCTAGACCGCTACCACTTTACTAATAGATGAGTGCAAGAGATGAAGTGTTTTACTTGTGGGGGGGAAAAAAAACCCAAAATCAACGTGCACATCTCCTCCTGGAGTTTCTTTTATTCCTTTTAATAGCCTTTGCAGAAACCCCAAATTTTCTACTTATTTTGCTCTGTTTTTTAGCTTTGCTAGAAAGCAAAAACTTCCTTAAGTAGCGGTTTACAACTTATCATCCCCTGTTCTTCTGTGCTTTGTTGTTCTGTGTGGAGTACAGATGTCCATGCGTTACAGTAATTACTGCATTTAAGCATAAAAAGATTTTAGCCAGTAACCTTCTTTGAGAGTATAGGTTTTACTCAGTTATTGATGGTCTTCAGTGACTCTTCCATCTGGAACCAGACTGATAGGGTCTGACTTCTTCCATGCAACTCAAAATGATTTAAAGCAATCTAAAGTAACTGAATGTAGCTTCAGATGCTGTTTAGGATAAGGTGTTTATATATAAGATGCTCATAAAACAGACTGGAACTCTTTAGCTGACAGACCAATAGCTAAGTAGATTGCAGTTGAATTTCTAGAACTGTGTGCTCTAAATCAGGAAGGCTACCAATGAGTTACGGGAAAGGTGTGCAGGACATGTGCCTGAGAAGGGACCAGCTGATAAGAAAACAGTGCCCAGATGGAGATCAAAAAAATTATTTGCCTAGCCAAGCTTATATTTGATTTAAAAAAATAATAAGAAAAGGGTCTATTGCAAACACTGTGTGCTCTGCTGTTAAAATAGTCTGTGGCTGTAAAACAAACCCAAGAATTAATTCCACTGAGCATACAAAGGCTAGCAGGAATATACACAATTGCCAGTTCCAAAGTCCCTGTGTGCCCCAGTAAGCCTTTTGCAAGGGCCATCGTGACTGGGTTTCATGTATCCTGTGGCCAAGCCAGCATCTTCCCCTGCCCCCCTGATGGGTTTGGTTTTCAATGCTAAATCTGATTGTAGTATTGGATGACAGTGTGTGAGGAATATCCGTTTGGTAAGGGCTGTGTGACTCATCCTCCCACAGTTGCAGTCTCTCAGTTCAGACAATATAGGCAGTCAGCTGCACCTTCACGGAGCCTCCGCTGCACTCAGTAGCTCAGTTTGAACACAGCAGCATCCTTCCGTGCTGTGAATTGCAGGGCAGGATCTCTGCTGACCGTAAAGTTAGGAGGTTGTAATTTCAACAAGATGATGAAATGGAGTCAAAGGCACGAAGGTGGTCTTAAAAAAAACTTACAGCTGCTGATGCTAAAGGGAGAACAAGGAAGAACATGTGTGAGAAGGAATGGAGAAGCTGAAGCTGTAAGCTTCTACTGCTTAGATATGTGTTGGGATCCTTGCACCTCTTCCATTTCTTGCTTGCAAGGGTATTTGATAATGAAAGGGAAATTAAGAAGAGCTTTCAGCTTTATGGTAGTTCTCAGTAGAGTTGTAGAACCTTCATAGAAGGAAAAAAGTAACTTGGAGATTTTTCTTCTGCACATTGTATTTACGGCTCGGCCGTATTTCGTGTGTACTAAGTAGTAGTTAAGCTTGATCTGCTTTCACTGTCGTTGTGCTATGGGAGTAGGCTGTGGTGTGGTGACTGGAAGTGAAAGAACACAGCAGCAGTCATGGATTGAGGGATAAGCCTGAGCAAAGAAAGGAAATAGAAAGTGAAAAGTAGAAATAAAAGGGCCCACGCAAAGATACAGTGCAGAAGATAGAACATGTCCTCCAGATCAACAGGTGAGAGGAATGTGATCAGGAATTGTTAGGAGTTGTACTTCTCCATCAGATAAACATGTCAGTGCTGAAGAGCAAAAGCTTTTGATTTAGAGACAGAAACTGTCTTCTGAAGCCCATGTGCTGAGGATTGTGCACTTAAATTTTTAAGTGCATAGGAGTATGAAAAGCCACCTGACAAACTTCTGTTACTTGATTGTTTAAGGGTGATATCAAGAATTGAATTTTTTTTATTTTTCTCTTTTTTTTTCTCTTTTTTTTTTTTAGAGAAATGCCTTTACAAAGGGTTAGCGATTAAAAGCAAAGAATATTCCTGGGATTAAAAGAAATATTATTTAGAACTTCTTTCCTGGCCTTATTTTCTCATCCTTGCAGCGGTGTGCAATGGTGGTGTGTGAACTGCAGTTGGATCAAAAATTTGTTTCTCAGCTTCCACTGTTGAAACCTAACTACTGAAGGAACCTAATATTAAAATAATTTCAGATAAATGGGGGGGGGGGGAGGGCACTGAGAGAAACAGAGAACTTAAGTAAATGTCAAGTATAATATTTTCACTGAATTCATTAGATGTAGTTCTAATAAATGAAAACTGGTTTTTGTTTGTTTTGTGTGTTTTGTTTTTGGTTTGTTTTTTGTTGTTGTTTTTTCCTTACCTGTGGGGGACGCACCGCTCCTTTCCTGAAAACACAGAAGAAAATGTTCCAAAAGAATAGAAAACGATTAGAATATACCATGAACAAAAGGGAAGGACTTGATGTCCTAATCATTGTCAGTATAGCAGAACATGAATATATTGAGGATGTGACAAACTTCTGTAGTTAAAATTTTACATTTTATTAGTTACTGTTCCTGTAAAGGAGATGGAAGTACATAACACTATCTTCTCTCCCCTTTCCCCATGAATGTATATTTCAGTTTGTAGTTATTTATATATCTATAGCCCAACTATTTTTTTAGCAATACTGATAAACTGGGGAAATAAGGCATAAAATTACAGGTTCTGTATGAGGTCTTAGAGACACTTGAAAGTAAATGACATTTTTCTTTCTTAAAAAGTGTGTGAGAAGTCACCTATGTAACCTTGTTTTCTTTCTGCTATTGCTTACTCATATAATGGAATAAAGTACAGTGTTTGAAGTGCACATCAGAGTGGAAATCACAATAAACAGCAGCATCTTTTTTTTTTTGTTATTTTGTTTTTAATATTTCAGTTGACCTTCATATCTGCTGCCTAGATTTTGCTCAGCTTCAACAAAATAACTAGTATCATCCTTGTCCTCCTCCATCTCTTATCCTCTTCATCCTCTTCCCTGGCAACCCCATGAGATTCAATGCTAAAGATCTGGCTTCGCTGGCCAGGAGACCATCATGTTGTTTTGACCAGGAAGGAACACTGAAGATTTGCAGAGTGGTTGGGGATGCAAAATTAATAGGTAAAAATGACTTGAGCTGAAAACTACCCCTGGTTGATGTGCATGTTGTCTGCAGTTGTCAGCTTCCAGTTTGACTAATCACATACACCTCAGGGTTTTCAGTTTTCTTCGTTACTGATGCATGAGTGGTGCTAAATACCTTGCTAACAAAAGAAGTGTAAAGCCAGCTCTGTAGCTTGCTCCAGTTTTCTAGTTTCTTTTGTCATGTACCTGAGAGACTACTCAACCCTTAACATGATTATTTTTTCCTCTAAAGAAAGATAGTTGTTTACTGCTAGTTATCACTAGTCACCAGTCATTGGATGCCGTACTTCATTTTAGATACCCAGTTTTTGTGAACCCACAACTAAAAGTCTGTATTCTTCTGTCATTATAGGTTTTCCATGGCTCACTTCCCACCTCCTTTGAGGGATTCTTCAGGCTTTTATGATCATATTTTAAATGTCTCTCAATTTCCAGTAAGCTTGAATAAATGTCTGTTCCCTTGGTAGCTGTTAGGAAATAGCTCCTGTTTAGCTGTAAAATCAGTCCTAATAAAATAATTTCAGCAACAGCAAATGTTTTATTTTCACTTGTCCCTGTTGATCTTCATTGTGATTGTATTTACTTTTGTTTTATTAGAAACAAAACAAACCCAAAACCTTCTCAGCCCCTTATCATAATTGAGTCTGAGCTAATGCTGTGCTACACTTTCAGAATATTTTATACCTTTTTCTAATGACAAATAGCCAGAGTTTCCTGGGGAGAATGCAGCAAACTTCCTGGACAGAGTCCTAGTGGGCATCCTTTTCTGGTTGATTTGGGGTTCCGCAGTAGGATTCTCTCCTCGTGCTTTCATCGTAGGCGGCATAACAAACCCTGTCCAGTGAATATCTGATGTTTGAGGATGTTTTGAATTGTATTTCACTTAAGAATATGTTGAGTATTAATATTGCTTCTAAAAACCTTGGCTTGACCTGAGAGAGAACAATCATTTAGCCCAGTATCATAGGCATTCTGTGCCATGCTCAGTGGTGGCAGAGTCTAAGCAATGGTTTAAGAAACTGTGCATGTGTAGGGTGTTCTTATTGCCCAGTAAATCCTTCTGTCTCCCAGTAATCCGATTCTGACCCCTTGAGAGAAGGGTCATTTCTCTCAAGGCATTTTGGTCACTGCATACACTATCCACTCATAGATCTGGCTAATCTTTGGACTTGCTGATTTTTCATACTTCTGAGGTAGTGACTTTTCCCAATCCTATCTTAAAATACCTTTTACTAGAAAAAGCTGCAGTGTGAATGTGATGGGATTTCATCCCCCGATGCCTGCAGGATTCTGGAGGATAGAATTTTGTATTAGCAGAGTCCTGTACCTGTGTGTAAAGGAGCCTACTTGGATCTGATAATTGTGTTTAGGTCTTCAGTTGGTGGATGTGCATCAATTTACATAACATCTTTTTCTGTATTGTTCTCGCACTGTAGTAGGTCTGTAAAGATCCAGGAACTGCCAATTTTATTTAAAAAAAAACAACAAACAGAAGCTAAACCAACAGGTTATAACTGAAAATGGTTAAGTCCCTGTGAGTGTGAGTTTCCCTCACTTTCTAAAGTTCTGAAACATTCCTTATGAAGTATGTTTCTGTGCCTGCATGTGCATACAAACACAAATATGTTGTTATACCCGTTGCTTAAGTGCTTGAAGTGTCACAAAATAGGGATAGCAAAGTGACTGTAAATATTGAGGTCTCACTAATTTTTGATTTTTGTGAAAACCAATTTCCGATTAACAAGTTCTAATCTAAGTGGAACAGTAAATGTCTTTAGTGTCTTAATGAGGATTGTATGTCATCTCTTGAAATATTAGGAGCAAAACCTGTTCAATGCTTTTTTTTTGCTCCCATGGGAGGAAAAGGGAGAAAAGCAGGGAAAATGCTGTTGAGTTCATGCCACAGTCACCAGTTCTGCCAGCTGCAGAGTAGAAGAAACCTTCTGGGAAGTTATTTGGCATTTAACAGCATGTTGTACATAGGCAGCTGCTGACTGAAGATGGCTTTTCTTGGTTGATAATGATTTTCTTTTCTGACCTTTATAACTAATGTGTCTTCTTTTAAGAAGCATTTAATGCGTGAAGACAAAAGGTTGTTTTTATTAATCTGTTATTTCTTTGCATACAGAACCCAGAGAGAGATGGTGCCGACTGAAAGGAAATCTCCTTTTTCTAATGAAAAATAAGGTAATTCATTTTCCTACCTCTTTTCTTGATGTGTTAGTCTAATGTGAGAGAACTTGAGCAATACTTTTTCATGATAGCTGTTGTCATTGTGCTTTTAGGGACAAAAAAAAAATAAATCACTATTATTAGAACAGTGGAGATGAAAAAAATAAATCCACTGTTTGCATTCTATAGCACTAGATATCCTTCATGATATCAACGTCCTTTAACTGAATCAGAAACAGTCTATGGCCAGGTTCTGCTCATGACATACATGAGTCTGAATACAGAATTAGTGCATCAAATCCACTACAGTAATGCAAGCAAAATCTCAGAGGTAAATGAGATCTGTCATAATTGTCACCATTTCAGACCCCTACTACAATTCTTTTGTAGTGTGGTTTTATAACTAAATTTGTTCTGAAGAATGGTGTGATATTTTTAATCTCTTAATTTGTTGTAATTAACAATTACATGCGTAAATTGAAGGGCCTGACAGCAGTGCAAGTCTTACAGGAGCTGCTGAGTGCCCTCTTTTGCCATTGGCTTTATCAGGCCACTCATCCTCTGGAAGGAACAGCCCTGAAGTATTGGATTGCTCTTTTTCTTTCTGTCTGATACCCTGAACACTGCTGCTGTGAAAACAGCACAGGATTGGAAAGAATTAGTGAGTAGTATGAATCTGGAGACACTTCCCTGTTAAGAGTAAGTGTTTTATAATTGTCTCCTAGGATATTTCTCTGCTGTTTGGGCCAGCACTTGGACGGAAATGATAGTACTGCTTGACAGATTGTATATTCTGTTTGAAAGATTTTTCAATGTGATATAGTGGCTTACTTTACTATAGTGATGAATGTGCACATATGGTATTATTTTTAAAGCAGTATTTGCTTTCAAAGCAGTGTCAGGAGCATGTGATAGATTTCTGTGTGTATGCAAACAAAATGAGACAGTATGATGTAAAGGTTGCTCTGGCTTGAGTTTCATATGGCTGCATTCCCTGGGTGGTGAAAGGACCCCCAAGTTTTATGTAGGTGAAAGCAAGCTCATGGCCACCCTTTTGACACACCCTCATGCTCATTCTGCCATATGACTTGCAAAAACTCTTGTTAGTGAAGGACTTCAAGTTTCAAGCTCTTCACTTCTGCCCTAATGGGAGCCTCTGGCATTTTGTAAAAGAGTTTGAGGAAATATTTTCACACAACTTTGCAGCTGCGAAGAGAGGAGTAGGAGAGTTATGCTGAAATCAAATGTAGCTATCAGTTTGGCTGTGGAAATCTAGAGAATTAATGTTACTATACTAGAGGGTTTAGTGTGGATTGGTACTGAGGTTTGTATGGTGCGTGGTCGGGTGTTTTTGTGGGTTTTTTGGTTTTTTTATATGTAGATAACATGCAGATGGATGGAATGAGGCAATTGCAGTTGGGCCAGCAAATCAACCAACCCGCTATGTCCACTCAGACTGTTCAAATGCAAAGCTGTATTTGGAAAAACTTGGATGGTGAGACACAAATTACTGTGTGTTGTTACTGAAATGATTTAGGCTTGCAGTAAGTAAATGGGAGTTCCCCTTGAAATGCTGAGGTTTAATTGAACCAGTTAAATAGGTGGCTAAATTTTATTTTTATGTCTATGTCAGGGCTAGAAAACTGCCTCTTATTCTGGTTTCCTTGTTTAAATAAGTTTTCAAAATTTGCAGAAGTTATGGAAGGAATCAGGACATCTGACAAACTTTAGCTTATCAAAAAGACTGATTTGATAATGTCAGAGTGTTTCCAGAAGGTGATTTTATCAGGTACTTTAATTAGGCAGGTCACACTCAGAGAAAAACTTGGAAATTGAAGTCAGACAAAATCAAATGATGGCAGGATGACTGGCCTCTGAAACCCAAGTGTGGTGAGATACAGTGGGTGCTCAGTTTTAAAATGTCACAACTTAGTAGGCTCAGTGTAGAGACCACTGAGTGATTTAAAGGGCAATGTCTTACCAATAGATCAAACTAAATGATGTAGCATTTTCCTAGCCATCTTTTATCTTAGGAATTTGTGAAATGGTCATTTGCAGAGGCTTCATCTGTTGGGTACTGTAAAGAGCTTCTTTGACAAGGACAGATCTCTCGAATCTCAAATCCCTGTTTCAAAGGATGCCATTTATAGGCACACTAAGTAATTTCTGTGCTGTGAGGACATAAGGGAGTGTGCTCAGTATTTTCTTTTTTTTTTTTTTCCTTTTTAATTTCCCTTCTCATTCTGGAATTGAACAGGCATTCCATCTGAAGCAAATTCTTGACAAAGTAAATCATATTTTGAATTTTGGGAATGTAGTTTGCCAGTGTAATAGCCAAAAATAGTCTTATCGTAAAAGTCATTAAGCATTTTAATAAAGCATAGGTGCCAATTTTCTGCTTTTTAATATTCTACTGCAACCTTTGCTAATTCAAGTAATGTAGTGTGTGAAAGATGTGCCCAGAACAGGGCTGATAAAGCCATGTTCCTATTTTTGTTGCTGCAACCTGATTTGTCTTGTGGATTGACACAAAAGACAAGTAAATCTGATGTTTTAGAAGCTCGTCTGAATGCTGAACAGTTAACTCCAAAAGTCACTGTCATGAAATGAAGACTGATTTGCTGGTATTCATTAATTGCTGTCAGAAGCATGTGCATGTCTGCATATACAAATGCTTATGGTTTAATGACAGACTCTCATTCTAGTTCTAATGTACATAAATTATAGTACTATACTACAGAAGCATCTTCTCTAGGAAATTGCAGAGGATGCTTCCTGACCTGTCTGTGCTGTAAATCTGAAGTGGTGTGGCAGTACGTTTGCAGTGCAGGAAAAACTTGTGGTGCGTTCCTCCCCATGACTGTGTTTAGATGCAGCAGAAAAACCTATTAGGCACCTTAAGGACACTTACCTTCACAGTCTAGTGGTGGAGTTAGTTATTTTGGATTTTGAGTGGTCTAAAAAGTAGGCCTACTTGTAGGTCTGAGGCATCTGCTAGTGGTAGTGAAAGTTTTCCTTTGTGTGGTGTGTGTGGGTTTGGTTTGGGTTTCTTGCCTTTGTTTTGTTTTTTGAGGATGTCACATTTTGTTTGGTTTGGGTTTTGGTTTGGATTTTTTTTTGTTTTCCAGATTGGTTCCCTACCATATGTTATGAACTGTAGGTGGCAAAGTTCTGGTAGCAAGGGGTCTGCAGAAGTGACCTCTGTGAGCAAAGATCCGAGGCTGAGCAACATCCCCAGGCCACAGCTGTGCCTCTCAGCAGAGCGAGTGGTGCCTCGGGGAAAATGTTGAGCCTTGGGGAAAAATGTGGGTGGGAGGAAGCTGCTTTAGTTCTCGTCTTTGTTTCTCACCATCCAGGTCTATTTTAACTGGCAGCGAACTAAATGAATTTTCCCTGGGTTGAGTCTGTGATGGTAACTGATCTCTTTCTTCATCTTGACCTCCAAGCTGTTAAATTTTGCTTTCTCCTCCAGCCCTATTAAGAAAGGAGAGCTGGGTGGGTGACTGGCAGCCTGCCAAGGTCAACCAACCACAGATAGGATTCTCTGTGGGAGCTGTATGTTGTTCATACCTTCCTGTGCAAAGTCCTAAATCCTCAAGTTTACATGTGTAGGCTTTCTGTCCACTTCTTGGGAAGTGGCAGATGCATTTGCATCTTGTGAAACATGGTCCGTACGTGATGCCTTTGAAGGCAGTAGTTTGGAAACTGCATTCCCTCATGCTGATCTTGGAGCAATCCTTATGGATCCTAGCTCAAAATACTTAAAAATAGTATTACTAATGAGTGTTTTCAAAACAGTTAGTATTGGGATCTAGAAAATGCTATGTGCTTCACCTACGTAGTGTATCATGTAGGTCATTTTACTTATTTACTTTAGATTCTTCTCATTTCTATCCTGGGAGGTATTTTTTTTCCAGAACTTGAGTAGAAAATGAGAGTGAGATTGCTGGGCAACAGTTTCTAGTGTGTATAATGAGTATTATATAGTGATGTGAGTTTTTGCATTGGCAAAACTGGAAGTTTCAGGTTTCTTGGGCAATTGCAGTATTGAGTACTGGTTTTGTTTTTAATTGCGGGTAAGAATTTTCAGTGTTTTTCTGAGCATTTTGCTTGATTTGTATTTTTTTACTATAATTTTTTTCCTCTCCTCTCCTCCCAAGAAAGAAGTAAACAAATTACTTTAACCCTTCTTAATCTCTTCTAATCCTCCTTTAATACTCATACCACTTTAGGGCTGGATTTCTCCCCCCCCCACCCCAACCGGTAATTAAAAGACCAAAACTTTTGCTTGCTATATTAAGTGTGCAAGTTTGGAGTGATTGCTACTGAAGTACAGAAAGCAGCCACCTAACCCCTCTGTGGTTCATTTTCCCATATACTAATATTCCCAAATAGTAATGCTGATACTTAGCCAGCTTTTTAAATGACTTTGCAATCTGCACATGAAAAGATAGACTAAAAAGTACAATTACGATTTTGCATCTCAGTAATAGCTCCAGAGGGCCCATTATGTTTTATTGAGTAAACATTTTGACATTCCTATTTATTTTTGAATATGTATTTAGGAATTTATTTAAAAATGGATTTTCGATCAATAGTCTGTACTAATTTCTCTAGGAGAGTCATTAGCTTCTACTGTGCAAATCTTTCTTACTTGGTGGTTTAACGATGCTGGGGAGGTGACCATTCCAGTCTAGGAGGTCGGTTTTTCTGTGCTCTGGCTCAGTAAACTCCTGCTGCTTTTGCACGTGGAAGGTTGCCTTTTAATATTTTCGTGATGCACTGATGAAAAAAATTATCATATAGAAGGAAAGAGATTTAGTTCCGTGGATTACCATATTTAAACCAAAAGCTGTTATGAGTGCTGAACGTATCTGAAATGAGCAGCCATATTTCACGCAGAAAATGATAAACCTGTCTTCTTCAAACAGTCTTGTGGTAGCAAACTTACATGGCACGTTCGTAATGCAGCAAATCTATACACTCGTTACCGAACCCCCTAAAAACAAGGGATTTACATGGAAGAAATGACAGTCTTAACACAAGTGTAAATTGCAGTGCTGTAATACACCTAAGGATAGAGAGAATTAAGTGAGAGGTGGTGAATATTTTGAGACTTCTCTTGAATTACCTTTCTTTAAACCAAATGCACTGTTGAGCTTAAGATTCTGTAGGCAAGATTAATGAGTAAATCTAAATGGTTGTGCTGTCAATAATCGCAGGCTTCCTTGCTGTATTTGTGAAAGCTTAACGTAAATTATGTTGTTACAGCATTTATCACAAATGTAATGTATTATTAACGGTCGGCAAAAAAGCCTCAAAGTAAAATTTCAGATTGACTCATAAATCAATAACCAGAGAACCACTTAGAAGGTAGAATTAATATAATAAGGACACACTTCTGAGGTTTTGATGTGAATTACATTGTAATGCAGTTGTGAAAATGTTATTGAGATTTTCATGGTATAGTTGTATGTAAGTTCTGCCATAAAAATGTGTGAATGTATCAATGAATCTTCTCTGCAGTCAGGCAGGCATACACAATTTGTTTTCAGCATAGCTGTATAGCTTTAGTATTTTCCTTTCCAATTTGATGTCTTAAATATTCTTACCGAGTGAGATTGCTTTATCTATATTGAAGTTGTGGAGCCTTTTCTGGTCTGTTGGACTATAGGGGTTTTCTCTCTGTATGTGGTTTAGCATTCTGTAAGTCAGTGATGGCTCCGAGGCATTTTGTAATAAAACTGCCTCTTCTGGCTAAGGATGTACTTTTTATAAATCATTTTGCAGCAGTGATTTCAATTTTCTAGAGCATGCTCTGTATCAGTTTTAAGTGTTAAGGTCTGAGCAGCCAGAGTAAGTGTTGCTGCACTGTATGGCTTTTCTTTGGGATTGAATGTCACTGCTGATGGGTTTTTTTGGCTAAATACTACATGTATGATACCAGTTATGAGCATGTTTTGCAGTGTCAGTAAGGTGAGAAGCAGGGAAGTCAATCTGTTTGTAGTATAATATTCCTTCAGGAAGTTTGAGTGAAATAATGTTGCGATGTTAGTAAGATTTGGGTTTACAGTAGGAAGTGTGTTGAAGAGAGGAGGAAGCAGCAAATGACAAAACTGTGGCACAGGCAGATCTGGAAGCGTGGCTCAAAAGCCTTGAGTGCCTTTCTGAGCGTTCTCAGCCCCAGCCTTGCGCGTCCTTCTGCCGGCACTTCAGCGAGGTGTGAGCTCTCCTGGTTTTTCTATGTATATAACAATACACACGTGTGCATATGCGTAAGGTAAATATCAAGTGGTGTTCAGTTCCGAATTCAAAATGAAATTGGTTTTTTTGAGAAGGGATCTTGCCATGTGGGCTTTTTAACCTGCCGTAGTAAGTTACTGTTTCCTGGTGCTGTAGTCGTGCACTCAAGTCAGTGAGATACCTTGTTGTGTATGTTTTTCAAGTCTGTTACTTACACTGGGACTACTTTTAAATAACCAGCTGTGTTGCCACTTATGTTATAGTGTAAAGACACGTTTTAGAATGCTTATTTTTTTGCGTGCCTTAATTTAAATAGATTGTTATTTTTCAATGTTTCCTGATGGGTTTAGCCATATTGGATTGCAAGAATGCTCTGCAGAGAACTCTGCTAGTTGAATCCTGTAAACTCGAGCCTTAAGACCCTGTGAAGAGTGATGTATATAATGCCAACATAATGCCAGGGTGGGGAGGAAGCTGCTTTCTTCACGTGCCTCATGAAGAAGTAGTGTGGAGAGTATGCAGTTACCTGGAATAGTTGGGGCAGAAGGGTCAGTAGGCAGGTATAAGCCCTAATTTTCTCAGTAGCTCTTCCTCTGAAGCGGTTATAGTGCTGAGGCAGACTGATACTTTTTAGGAATTCTGCAGACCACTGCAAGCCCAGTGACACCAGAATGCCAAGTCCCCTTGGGGTAGCAAGTACATGCTGAGCACCAGAGTGTGTGCAGTACTACTAAGGCAGGTGTGCTGATGTTGGAGTCTGCTTTCCAACAGGACTTGAAAATGCCATTTATAACCATCAACTAGTGAGAATACCTGTTTGCTCCTAGTTTTAGTATCAACAGAAAGACTGTTTTTTCCCCAGTTTAATAGGATCCTGGCAAGCCCTAGTGCCTTTTTGCCATGTTTGATGCCTTTACTTATCTTGCTGCTTCTCCTTCTTGCCTCCAGATGCTCTCTAGATAGCGAAGTCTTCCCTTCCACTGCTGTTGCGGGAAGACCTTTTTTTGTAACCTGTGCTTGCTTTGAGAATTCCTTTCTGTCTCCTGGTTTTCTTCTGTGTCTACTTTCATCTGTTGTTGAACTTGTTCCATAACGTCTTCCTTTCCTTTAGCTTTTTCATGGCATGAGCAAGCTTTAATCCTTCTTTTTTTCGTGCCCACCTGTCCTTGACCTGCCTGCTTCCCCTGCTCTGCCCATGACTCTTCGATATCTGAAGTCTGTTGCTACTTGATTTACAGTGTCACCCATTGCATTTCCATCCCAGTATCCTCCCTGCTCCCTTTGCTATCGCTTGCACTCTAGAAGACAGTCATTTACTGATCTACTTTGCATAAACTCTTCCAAACAGGAGCTAAGGAGCATTTCTCTTGTTTGTACAACTGTCTGCCACTTGCAACACTAGCTTGCTCTCTGACTTGGACTACATTTTCTCCTGGTGTTTCTCAGCTTCTTCCTTGGACTTAATGTGTTTGGAGGATTTGAGATACGCTGTACCTAGAGTTGAAGCACATAGGACAAAAATGTAACTTAAAACTGCACGTTCTTCAGTACTAAATAGCATCTAGATCTGCTTTAATACCTCTTTGTCCAAACTACGCTTTCGTCTTGCCTTTCAGAGACCTCTTCCTGTGCATTTAGCTGTGAATTCAATTTCAGTGGGAATCAAACAGCTGCTTAATCTTTCCTGTCAAGTTTTTCCTCCCATTGCTTTTGATGGCTGAAGCAAACATCACTTCTCTTCCTGCTGCTCATACCATTTTTAGCATTGCTTTCAACAGGAATGTATTTCTAAGTATTCATAAAATCATTTTGGTTGGAAGAGACCTTTCAGATCTTCAAGTCTAATTGTTAACCCAGCACGGCCAGGTCACCACTAAACCATGTTCCTCAGTGCCACATCTACACATATTTTAATTATTTCCAGGGACAGCAACTCCACTACTGCCCTGGGCAGCCTGTTCTAGTGTTTGACAACCCTTTTTTATGTGAAGAAGTTCTTCATAATATCCAGGTTGAATCTCCCCTGGTGCAATTTGAGGATATTTCCTCTTGTCCTATTGCTTGTTACTTGGGAGAAGAGACTGACCCCTCACTACAGCCTCCTTTCAGGTAGTTGTAGAGAGCAATGAAATCTTCCCTGAGTGTCCTTTTCTCAAGGCTAAAAATACCCCAGTTCTCTCAGCTGGTCCTCAAAAGACTTGTTCTCTAGACCCTTCACCAGCTTTGTTGCCCTTCTCTGGACATGTTCCAGCATATTCTGGCTATGTTTGTGTTTTGCAGATTATTAAGACAGACCACTTTTCCATCTCTATCACCCAAAACTATGGATGGAATAATCTCATTTTGCATTTTCGTTCACTGAAGCATCTTGGTCCTGATCTCGGGAGAGATGAGATTTTATTAAATCCATTAGGGGTCTTGGAAACCTAATTTTCCTAAGTGTTTCCCTTGCCTGTTTCTCTTTCCTTTACATCTGACTCTTTAATCCTTTCTTTTGTAAGATCTTTGTTTTCACTGTCAAAATTCTGTTCCCAGTCTCCAGTACCCTACCTGGTCGTCTTTTAAAGTTCTTCTAGTTTCTGAGCTGTCCAGCATAGTATCTGCTTTAATTGATATGTAAAACCAACAAGGAAGTATTAAAACACTTGGTGTTATCTCATTATCTTCCTGTAATTTCTGCCTTTACAAATCTTCTTTGCTGTGATGCTTACAAGAAGTTGGTTCAAAATGATAATGCCTTTCTTCTTTTTTTTTTTTTTTCTCTTTTATTTATACATTCGTGAGACTCTGTAGGTTAAGATATATTGGTTTGCCTTCACATGTTGGGCTTTGGGTTCCCCCCCCCCCTTACCTGAAA
>WUAM01000119.1:6904437-6929084 GCA_024336885.1 Actenoides hombroni
TTCTCAGCAAAAGACAACCCTGCCACACCCCTCCGATTCAATAATCATTTAAAGATTTTTATGACTCTGTTGGTGAGGGTGCCTCTAAAAGCTGGCTGAGAACTGTTTCTGGAAACACAGATGCTGAGAGTAGGTGAAGTGAACTTCAAAAGTGTAAAGAAGAGAAGTTAGTGTAGTAACTGACTGTTCTTTCACGTGACTTAGTTACTTTTTATATATAAAAAAAAAAGGCATATGTGTTTCATTATTTCTTATTTAAAGAATGAGTAGATTTTTGGAACTTCATGATACTGAGTTTTTTAGGCTGTATTATGCAAAACAGTGTATTGTATTCTAATTAAAAGTTAGTTTAGGTTAAGCAAACTAGGAGTTTTCAAAGTTTAGTTGTGTTTAACTTTTGATTAAGCAAACATTTGTGTTTAAGCAAACCTCTGCTAAGGCATAATTTAGGCTTCTTTGTCTTGCAGTCAGTGTCAATATACCTTTATTTCTTAGAAAATTTTAAAGGAAATAGTGTGTATTTGTGTCATTCTTTCAAATTAAAGAGCTGAACTGACAACCAAGTTGAGCAAATGCAGTCCATGAACTTTATATGGAACGGTTCATGGTGCCCACAACAACGTTCCTTCACTCTGTTATGGTTCAAGACTGTCTTGTCTTTGGTGACATTAGATTTTGTGGTTGAGATGTATGTTCATGTGTAGCTGTGATTGCTTGCAGTCTCGAGATGAAAGTTTTGTAGTACATAAAGCAAGGTGGAATTAGTTAAACTTCTATACTAAAGAAAATCTATTCATTTTTATTTGATAACGTGATGTCAGCAATCTATCAGCTTACTCCTTGCATGTAATTTCATATTTATCTACCAGTAACAGAGGTTACAATAACTGTGTGACAGATTTGGTTTAAGTCTGTCCAAACTATGCCCATATGTCATTCATTTTGATTTCACTCAGAGTGCTGAGGGCCTAAGGTTTTTAGGGTTATGCCCTTAATATATGAAACATTTGAGATGAGATAATTTAAATGTAAACTTAACATTGATATCTTAGAAGAGCAAAATGTGCACAACCTGTTTGCAGACTAATTATGTTAAATATTCTCTTCAGTGGGAAAAATGTCCAAATAGTAAAAAACTTGTTAAAATTATAGGGTGAACTAACCAGATGACAGACATTTTTTTATAGCATTAAAACACTTGTTTTCACATGACATAAAACTGATAAAATAATGGAATTGAGGTTACTTCTTCAAGGATATGGTTGTTTCTTTCATTTTCATTCATTTAATCTCTGTTGGCTTTCTCTCCCTGTTTCCTGAGGGAGAGGTGGTGGTTTCTCCCAGCTGTGTGTGAAATTCCCAGTTCTCCCTCTGCCTTCTATTTCTATTTTGGCCCATAGCTCTTTTTGCCCTGTTTCTCCATTTTCATCCCAACATCCTTTTCTGTGTTAGCTGTCTTCCCTCATTTTGTACTGGTGTTTTTTCTTATTTATCATGCAACCTATGTTTCAGATGTTACAGACTTTCAGTGTTAGTAGGCATATCAATATTATGTTGTGATTTTTAAGAAGACATTAAACTTGACATATTTTGTGACTTTTGCTCTTGTGTGTTATAATAATTATCCATAACTATTAATCAAGACAGAAAGACTGATAACTAATATAACAAACTGATTATTTGCCATGTTATTAAAGTAAATTATTATTTACTTGATGTGGAAAATATTTTAAGTATGCTAGAAAGGATGTTGTAAGGATGGAAAACATTAAAATGGTTCAGTTAAACTGTGATTGCTTTTTTCATCTACTGAAGAGTTTAGTTGTTCAGGAGGTTGAATGACTTCAACACCCACTCATGGTTCACCATGCAGTAAGAAATACTGTGCTTCCTAAATCAAATTTTAGCAATCTGCTCCCAATTTAACACCCATTTAACCTTTTGAGCCTGATTATTTTTTAGTATACAGCTAAATCAGTAGCCTATCTTATAATGCCAGCCAATTTTCACCTTTAATAGAGCATTTATTAATATTTTGAATTGAAAGTATATTGAGCTACAGCTGCAAGACTACTGCACGTTTTCTTAATGCTGAAAGAATGCAAATTTGTTGTGTATAATTCTGTGTGTGTTGACAGTGACCTTACTGCTAGAACTTACTGTGACTTCTGTTGACTTACTGACAGCAAGCTCTTGAGTTTCCTTCAGTTTAATACAGGGTATGGGATTAATAGTTAACTTGTTAATAATAACTGAAAGGCTGATGGACCAAAAATTTAGTGGACTCCTAAATTTGATTTTCAGTGAAGGAAACATGTTCAAAACGTTAAAGCTATTGCTAGTTCAAAACAAGTTACAGCATTGGGTTAAATACTGCTCATACTAGCCACAAAATTCAAGGTGCTGTAGTTTTCTGCGGGATAAATGCAGTCGCATTGTGCTTGTCCTCTCTTGTGCTAATTCAATTTTCTGTTGCAGAGACTGGGTGGAAATCATTAGAAGAGGGCTATGAGTATGCTTTGTTCATGACCAAATGGCAAGGACTGCAGAAAGTGCGGGGGTTTTCAGTTTTCTTTTTCCCCTCCTCTGGCTCCCCAAACCAAACACTGAAAGATCAGGTTTGCCCATCATATTCAGTTAGTCCCATAGTGTAAACCTGGGAGAAGTGTTATCAAAAAGGTCTTTTTGGACCAAGGCTAAGCCAAGCAGGCAGTACAGGAGAAGTACCGTTTGGTGTTTGCAGTCTGGGAGATAGGCAAATGTTTGCCTTGAGGTCATCCCTGGAGTTGGATTGTGCTGCAGTTGGGTGACGTTTACCTGGGGAGGGGCAGGGTTCAACCTCTGCAGGGTGAAGAGGAGGCCTCTGCTGCACCAGCCTCCCTCAGCTTCTTAGGAAGACTTGCCTTTGCCCTTGGTCTGGAGCCTGCTGCTGTTTCCCTGAAGTAGGAAGCCTATGGAATAGTGATCTCATTAGTTCCATGAAGCCTCCAGGTTGACCTGTTTATCGAAGATAACAATGAGACTAACTCAGCAGGGTTTATGCTTCTGCTGAAGTGAGAGTTTTTTTTGTCCTGATCCGTTCTCTTTCAGTGCACTTGAAAAGCTATACAGTAAATACGTTTTTCTTTTCAGCTAAACATTAGAAATACCATGATGCAAATCAGCTGTCACTTAAATACCTGTCAAAACAATAGATGGGTTACAAAACCCTTCCAGCTGCTCACACAACCACGAATCAGTCATAAAATGACCTGTTCTGCAGATTTGTCCATAATATGTAGCCATGAATGACTAGGAAGGCAACAAGTTGCAGCTTCCACAGCACACGAGCTATATGTTGCAGAAGAAACTCCAGGGAAAAAACCAAAAGCAAAACAATTCCCCCCAACAATTTTGTTGCTGGAATTGTTTACAGATGTAATACATGAAGAAACAAGTCAGTTTTGTTTTGTTGTTTGTTTGGGTTTTGGTTTTTGTTTTTAAAAAGCCCCTTTCTGTATTTAGTCTTTGATCCAGCCAAGACAGAAGCATTGTTTGTTTGCAATATGGAAAATTTGGCAACTGCTTTCAATAATCATTATGTACCTTTAGGTGTCTAACGGTACTTATTTTTGGTTTTGTTGTCTAATCCTGTGTACAAAGTAATTTGAGAAGTCAAATTAATACTCAAGTCTGTCCATGAAAAATTAGACATTTCTTATATGTAACTTTGTTACTGATAAATAGACCAATCTCTAGGCATTAGTATGCAGTTAATAAATGTATAGGTATGGAAGAATATAAAGATGGGAGGAAAACTCAATAACCAAAATATGCTGTTGTTTGTGAACCCAGGAGCAGCTTCTTACTTGAAGGAAAAAAAATCATTTGGAATCGAAAGCTGCATCTTGTCAGTGTATTCCACCTAGAAGAATAACAGTAAAAGATTAAAGCAAAAGGTCGACTCCTGGATTGCCAGCAGTATTTTGTACAGTGGGCATATTGAACAGCACGGTTGGTGCAAATCCATTGATCTGACAGGCAGGTTTATTCTTGAAGGTCAGCTTCTATATCAGGTGAAAATTGCTTGCTCAGTTAGGTGACTGTTTTACCAGCGATAGTATTTTTAACAAATGGATTTATTTGTTTTGCTGTGGATTCTAAAAACAAATAATTGTAATATCTTGAGCTTTATTAGTTTTGCTTTTCGTGTTATTGTTTGGTAGACTTAGCCGTAATAGAATGATGCCCTCTGTCTTGTGGTTTTATACACCATCGACCAGACGGCTTCAGCGCCCAGAAGGAGTCAGGGGACAAAAAGGCAGCTGAACCTTGGCTGGTTTTAAATGAGTTCAGTTTGACTTCAGCCCGCAGATCTGCGTCTCTTAATGCCACACGAGGCTCTGGCATAATAAGCAAAGGCCACTGCTGTTGTAAGTGTAATATGTGAGGTCTTCATAGACTGACAGGAAAGCGGATCGGCTTTCTCTCTGTCATTTGAGTTCCTACTCCGTTGGCAACTTCCCCAGCTCTCCTCTTTGAGCTTTGTAATGTAATTATTGTAGTGGTGGTGGGGATAGGTGAGGTTTTTATTTGTTTTCTTTGAGCACTTTTCCAGTTGATAGTCTGAAGGTTTGGTATACAAGTATTCTGTGTAGGACAGAGGTGGGAATGAAGATAGCTTTTATATTGTCATTTGTAGACTCTTTAGTATCGTGAGCAAGTCAAACTGACCTTACCCTTTTTGCACTGTTTGTTCTGCTGTGTTCTGTTTTTGGATTTATAGCCTCAAAGAGTTGTTCTAGATATGCTCTGTCTTTGGCCTGTAGTGCTGTTCCTCACTGCTCCACTGCACAGAGCCCTACATCTATCTGCAGAGAAGCAGGGTGCAGAGCTGGAAAGAGTGGAAGATGTCTAGATATCCAATAAAGCCATGTCTTAGGTCTTCATCACATACTTCTTAATATAAATAAACGAATTTAAGTGAGATCTTCATGGCAATTGGATTTTAGAAGTGGAAAAATCAGTGTTAGGTGTCCCAAAAAAGCTGCAAAAAAGGAATTTGGAAGTATTTCACAGAATTCAGGCATATTGTTTTGAGAAATCTTTTTTTTTTTCAACTGAAATGGTGATTTGGGTCTCTGGATGAGGTTTGTCTGTTCTGCTGCAAGTACCACGGTAAATTTGTGCTCTAAGCAGCATGCTGATTAGATTAGAGAGAGAATCATTATCTTTGCTCTAAGTGATTTGAGATTGTTTTCCCTGGATCAGCTAGTCCAGGAGGTTCTGTAAGCATGCAGCAAACTGCTTTCCCTTTATGTGCTAAATGATTGCCAGAAGAAGAAATGTGGCATCTCGATGTGCTGCATTTTTAAGTCAGATGTTTGAATTGGTGCTCTGTGTGTGCACGTGCATGTGTGTCTACACCAACAAGGACAGTGTATGAGGGAAGCAGGGATAAAACACTTGAGAAGGCATCACAAACCACATATTCAAACATAGAGGATTACTGAGTAAATCATCTTGCTGCAGGAGACCAACATATGGCCCATAGTGCATAGCACGAAGTACTTTTGCTTATTCTCTTTAGGTATGTGGGAAATGCCATAGGGTTGCCCATTTACTGGTTTTTGTCTAAGTGACAGAACTGGGATCCAGCCCATAACCTCGACGGGGTAGTTGAAAAGCACACTTATCCCAGCATGTATCTTATCCTAAAGTAGCCACTATCTTACTGTCTTACTATAACTTACTCCTTTTTTTGTTGTTCCGAGTTCATAAATGGTTTAAAACAATCTGGTTAAGGTCGAGGATGTTAACATGTGCTACAAGCTGTGATAATTTTTGTACTCCAGTATGAATTTTTTAAAAGTTTAATTTATTTGCATGTTCCTCAAGGTGCTGTGCAGTTAAACTACAGTCATTGTTGTGTTCAGGACGTTATGAAATAGGGAGTTCTGTTGTTCTGCTGAGGCTTCTAAAATAAGATGGCACACGCTGGTTGGAGATGGGTTTTAAAAAAAGTTAATTGCTTCAACCCTAATGGTCATCCTGTCCCTTTCTCTTTCTTAGTACAAACAGTGAAGTGAAGCTCTTAAGGTTAGGGCTTTGCTTGGATATGTCTCCCACCAATCTGTAGTCCCATTTTATACAGCAGTGTTCAGCTTTCTGTGGAGTTGAGTACCTCAGATCAAGAAGATGCTGCCAGGTCTCTGACCCCGTGAATGGAAAGTCTAGTTTGACTAGTGTTCTTCTACACTGTCATGCCCAGACACTTTCTGTGCTACGCTGACATGATACCACAGCAAGTTTCATGACTTGACTGAAGCTAATAAGTTTCACTGTAAAATGCACATACATGATGATTAGGTCCTATTTTTATTTTTTTTTTCCCCAGAGTTGTATTCTCTTTCTTGCAGTAGAATACACAAATGGGAAAGGAGAATGTGTGTTGGGGGAAGAATCGGCCTGTTCATGAGAGCTGTGGGAAGGGTTGAGGGGAGGTGGTTCAAGATGATGGAAATACATATGTGTACATGTGTACATGCATGTGTTTTGTAATGTTTACTGGACTGTAAAGTGGAAAAATATTATCCAGGAATTATGTAGTAGCTGGGTTATTTTGAAGCCCAGCAAATTGTACCTTCGGAGTGCTGGTGTGGGGGGTTTTTTTGTTGGTTTTTTTTTGTGTTACTTTGTTTGTTTTTTGGTGTTTTGGGGGGTTCGTTGGTTGGGTTTTTTGTGGCTTTTTTTTTTGGGGGTGTGTGTGTGTTTGATTGTTTGGGGTTTTTTTTGTCCTCTCCTGGAGGCAATCTACTTGATAATTAAAGAGAGATTCTGAAAATTACTAGATGGAAATGGTAAAAATCACCCAGGTAGCAGTTTCCCACTCACGTATTAGATAACCCAGTCTGTTCTTGGGGAGATTATTCTCTAAACTTTCAGATAACACCAGAATATTAAAAGTGGGACAGTGTACTTCCATTCATTACAGTTGAGCTCTCAATGCACAAGCAGAGTTGTTTTCTTCAGGATACTTGAAAAAGGTATTGAATAAATTATATCTGTGCCCTTTGCATGTGAAAAATGGATGGATACATTTAAAAAAGAAATGGAGAGCAGTCCCAGTAGTTACAGATTTAACTAGGATGCAATAAGATATTTTTTCTTTGTGAAGAGATAATAGAAATAATATAGTTGGTGTTAAGAATCAGCTCTCCACGTGATTTGGCTGCCTGAATTCGTAAGAATTGCTATGCTAATAAACTTGCACTGTAGTGAAGAAAGATGGGTTTCTCATGGCCTCAGCAAGAGCTGAGAAATCACCCCTGGAAATCTACATGTAGAAATCAAATAATACACTGACACATAGAAATAAATTGCTGATCCCAGGGCCAGTTCTTTCAGGTTTAATAATAAACAAGCAGAACCTGGTGCAGTGAAAAGACTTGTGCCCAAATGTGTGCCCCATGGTAATAGGAGTTCTTCCAGCCCCCTGGTGCTCTCCTTGTGGTCCTCAGCTGAGCTACCCTCTTTGTCTTCCTTTTGTGGATAAATAAGAATAATAATTATAATGAAATGTGAACGTAACAAAATGTAAATGTAATGAAAATGTGCAGTAGCCCTGACTTTTGTGGTAAGTTCCAACTAAGTCACCAGTATATGCAGTCCTTATGATGAATACTTTATTGTGTACTTGATGCTTTAAAGTCCCCCCACAAATCCCCCAGTATTCTTTTATTCTACTCCTCTAATTAAGCCTCTGTGAGAGATTAGATAATTTGTGTTGAATGAAAGCTACATTCTAACAAAAAAGCTGCCACGTTTCAAAATTAGTTGTAGAGAGGTGGTATGAATGGCATTTTGTTCCAAGTTCAGACCAGAGTACAGATTTTTGTCCCTTTTTTTTTAAGATAGGTGAAACTCCTGTTTTATCTTAAATCACAGCAAGTTTTACTTCCAAGGGCAAACTGCTGGTCTCCCTTGCATTTCAGAATCCTGCATTCATGGACGAGAATTTTCTGAAATCCGAAGCTGTAACTTAGAAATTATTTTTTTTTCCTCAGTTTTCCATGTAAACACAGTATGTGGGGATGTGAGCTTTGAATTAGACTTGGTCCAAGTTGAAAGAATAAGGAAGTAGCTATTTGAGCAGATCTGGAGCTACGCTGAGCAGAGCAAGTGGGAGGAATCCTTTGCATTCTCTGGCTATGCTAGGAGCCTGCAGCTGGAAGACAGCCTTTGTCGTTGTTCAAAGATACCTCGAGGTGTTCCTGTGCAGCCTGCTCTAGGTGAACCTGCTTTGGCAGGTTGGTTGGACTACATGAGCTCCAGAGGTCTCTTCGTACTTTGCACTTGGCTTCATGAGGTTCTCACAGGCCCACCTCTCAAGCTTGTCGAGGTCCCTCTGGGTGACATCTCTTTCCTCAGGCATGTCAACTGCCTAAGTAGCTGCCTTTAGTAACTTAAGTATTGTTTTGGGGAATCTAGATGTGACTGCCTGTGATCTAAACAGTGCGTCCCTGCTGCCAGACGCTGGTATTTGCTATTTCAGCCTTTCTGTGATGCAGTTTTGTGCAACACTTGAAAATTATGCTGGAAATGAAGCAACAGAAATGAAAATGAGAATTGCTGTACAGAAGTGAGCAAAACATAAAGTACTTGGTAATGCCAACTTTCCTGTTATTAAAAAAACACCCCCAAAGCTCTTCAAAATCACATGCCATATGACTGAGACTGTTATCAAAGAATGTTTTTGTAGTCTGTAGAGCTACATTTATGTTATGGTTGTGTTATTCCCCAGATCAAAGTTACAAAACAGATGACGAGAAAAAGGAGCTTCATCTGCCTGAGAGCTTAAAAACACAGACAGACAGGCAGTCACTGCTTTTGAGAAATTTCATTCATCAAACACAGTAGGAATATAATATTCCAAATGAGCTAAGAAATTTAAATTATTTAATCATGGAATAAAGCCAAATTACTTGTAGCTTTTCTATATCATGAGTGGTTTTAAGGTTATTAGGGGTTGAATTAACTTCAGAATTTTAACTATAGTGGAACTATTCAGAGTTCTTTTGTTTTCCTGGGGCTCTCGTCTTGAATTCCCCCAACACTGTCAGTTAGGAGAGTCTTAAGAGCTCTGAGCAAGGTTTCTGTTGGAAGAGGTAACTGTTGGTTTAGCTCCTCTGTGTATCTGTCTGCTCCATTTCAAGGAAGTCTCCTGGCTTCAGTCTGTTGGGAGTCACAGATATGCTGAAGCGTAGCTGTTAAGGAGGCTCCAGGACATGGTGGTGGAGAAGAAGCTCAACTGTGCTGCCACATGAATATGCAAAGTTGAATTATGGGACATGCCAGACATGTTTTTGAATATATGCCCTGCTAACAGTATGGGCATAACTAGCACAATCATTTTCTTGCACTTTAAGGAGATGGTGAGCTAATGAGAAGCAGAAGCTTGGGCAGAAATTGTGGCCATGTATTTAGACCAGTTCTTCCACTTGCCTCTGTCACCAGGCAATTCTTAAGGTCAGATTTCACATGAACTAATCGTTTACGAGATAAAATCATTAGAAGCAGTGGCAGAGACTGAGAGAAATGACCCTTTTCTGTTTCTGTGTAACCTCAAGTTCACTGTGAAATGGTACCGAAGGACCTCGCTGATTCAAAAGAGGTGATAGTGGTCAATACCCAGTTCTCCAGTGTTCTGCTTGTCTGCTCTCAACTTCCATGGAGGCAGAAGCTGAATGATGTTGAGTGCCAATGAATGCCATGATGGCCTTGGAAATGCAGTATGTATAGCAGCAATGCACGCTTCAGAATTTGTTTCTCTGAAGCTGTTGATTCTGTTCAGATTTCAGATTTCTCTGCACTGTTGGCAACATCCCGCATTCAAGCAGTGTGTCCTTTGAACTGTATTAACTTCAAAAATTAACTTTGTTGGCAAGAACGAGCCCTGTTAATAGCTGTGCTTTTGTATCAGCTGAAGTTATAAAAGGAAGAAAATTGTTTTATGTGTTGTAAAGTGTAGAGTAGCGAATGGAATTATAAAATTATCTTGTCTTTCTGTCTCCATCCTAGAAGAACTTGTACAACAACATAGCAGCCTGTGTTCTAACAGTGATTGTGCTGAATGTTCAGACTGTAACTTGATGCAGAATTGGAGCTCTGAAACTGAATTAATTCTTCATGTAATTCCAGGGTCACTGAAGAATTGCAAGGGATGTATTTGACCCACAGATGTGGGTATGCTATATACTGGTCTCTTGCAACTAAAGTGAGCATAGAGTCATCAACTAAAAATCTTGGGTAGGTTGAGAGAACAAACTGTAGTATTTCTCAGTATACCTTAAGGTTTTGTGCTTCTTAAAGCACCCTGGAATTTTTTTTTTTAGGGTTTTCAGAGCTTCAGTGTAAAATCATGCCTGCCAGGCACTGTTTATCATTTCATCATTGGGTTTATAAGCAGTATAACTGCATAAAGACAACTTGTAATGCACAATAGAAATAACTTAAATTCTCCAGCAAAGGCAATTTAAACCCATGGTTTGAAATGAGTCATTAAAGAAATGTTGAAACTGATTTTTCTTCTTTTTCTGCCCTTTTTTTTTTTCATGTCTCCCTGAATGCAGCCTTCGTGAGAGATGAAAAATGAAGGTTTGATTTCCTATTTTTGTTAACTGCAGCTGAGTTGTATGGTAGTTCAGCCAGTGCATTTAAGTAGGGAAGCAGGCATAAAGTTTTTCCAGAGTTAGAGGCATCTGGGAAGAAGATGAAGTGACAGTTGTGAACTTTCTCTTTTTAGGCTTGTTTCTCAAAGTACTTCTGAAGCCTTTTAATGGGCATAATTTCAAGCTAGTAAAATCAAAACCTGGGGCCAGGGGCAAGGTGATGCCATCTGAAGAAAAGTGAAGATGATCTCAAGATGGCTCATTTAGCTGTACTCGCACCTCTTTAGCATTTATAGCTTCTGAAGGTTTTCTGCCCTTTTAGGTGATCTTTGTTCCAGTGGTTGGAAATGATTTCTCCAGGGCTGAGAACTATTTTAAGGGGCATGGAAGAAAACTTAGAGTTGTTACAGCCTCAGAGAGTGCTACATGCCCAATTTATCCGTCACACAAATCATTCAAGCTTCCACTGTGCTGTGGCACAGTGCATTTAATATTTGTATTTGCATTTCTGTCATTATTTACAAGCTTTAAGCAATAGTTCTTACCAAGTACATTCATATTTGGGTCTTTTCCCACATGTATTCAAGCTCGATTTCATTTTTTTTCTGGTCCGTGCATCTTATCCCTTTAATTGACACTGAACTTTGGTTCTCAACCTCTTTCTTATTTTGGCAATAATTCTCCCACTAGTTTTCTCTATTAGTTCTTTATAAGTATGAATGAAATAAATGTTTCTGTAAGCTCTGACCAAGTTTCTTCACTTGAGAGCTGAAAACATTGCAAGTCCCATTATTACCTGTATCCCAAGGTATGCTTATCTGCAAAGGTGAGATTTTAACTTGAAATGATAAGGAAAGGTGCTGACAATGGAGGAAAGTAAAGGGATGAGGAGGTGGAGGTGGGGCACAGTAAAAATGATGAAACATGATGCCACTGTGAACAATTCGGGTGTTTTTCTTTAATAAGTATATTGGCTTTTTGGGGGACCAGTATGACAGAAAAAGCCATTTGTGTGTGAGCACATGAGATATCTTTCTCAGAACCTTTTCCAGTGCTTTTCACCAAATGGTGCCAATGGAATATTAACAACCTCCAGGTCTGTATTTTTCATACACAAACAGCAGTCCTCTCGTGGCTTAGCAAATTGTGTGACTCAGCACTGCATGTGTAATAGAGATTTAGGCAACGCTTCACAAAGTAGCTTTAGCACTAACCTAACAAGTTGGGTAGAATTGCATCGCTTTATTTTCTGTCCTCTGTGTGAGGGAATAATCCTCCTGTCTCTGCCCTGGGGATGCAGTAGCAGGCAGGGCTCCACTGAGGAGCAGGGCTCATGAGAGTCTCTCCTGTAACCAAAAGTTTGGGTCCAGGTGGCTTCTCTTAGCAATAGGATTCATCATCACAGTTCCCCAAATGTAATAATGATGGTAATGCAGTTCTGAAATGTCTTCTGGTTGCAGAACGAGGCACGGTGTCATCTCCTACAGTATGTTCACAACAAACCTTAATTGCTTCACTGGAGTGTGATGGTAACAGTCATCTTGTCAAACTATGCAGGAGGCTCTGTAGCCGCAGTGTCACAGAAGGCTAGTGGGAGAATTACATCAACTTCTCAGTATTTGTCTCTTCAGGGGCATCATATATATGGTGTCCAGAAGGTCTTTGTCTGATGGTGTAGAAAATTATGATTTTTAATAATGAAGCATCACCACAACAGTTTGGGTTTTTTCTTTATCTTTTTTGTTTGTTTTTAATATGAGCAACAAGATAGTTTCACAGTTCACCTATTATATGTCTGCACTCATGATCTGATGGAGGAAAAAAGCCTTGGAACAGGACTTCTTAAGTGTGTGTGTGTGTGTGTGTCTCAATTGCTTCCCTGTTAAAGTTGAATGTGAATTAATTGGTAGGATATATGAGTAGCTGTTTGCATAAGGAATGCGTGATTTCCATAGGCTTTTAGAATGGCTTTGCTAGCTATTGGATTAGATTTTGATATATGTTAAACTGAAACTGCAGGTGAGTGTAGTCCTAGATCAGTACAGCTTCTCTGAATTGTAGGTCAGACATTATCCATTTCTCAAAACTACTGGTATTATTTCCATGTTTGTACTATGTCACGTTCTCCTGCAAGGTGAGAAGATTTAGATATCACAGAAAACTCCATGTATTATTTTACATAAAGCTAGTTCAATATATCTTCTACAAATATCCCCAAACCTAAAAGGTGCTACTACATTCTTTCATAGTGTTTTCATCTGAAGAAGGACCTGGAAGTAGCTTACAGCAGCGGATGGATAGTGTTTCATACCAGTTTTTGCAGACAGAAGAGCTATAGTGGATTTCAAATCAAGACACTCAAGCAACATGAGCAGCGTGTTAGCTGATGAAGCAGGCAGGGCAAGGGAAAAAACCATGGGAGTTAAGGTAGTGTTAGGAGAGAGCTGGATCTGGATCTGTCCTTGGTGAGGTACAGCTAGCTGCTTTGTGTTCTAGATGAATGGTTGTACTTACCCATTCTTTCTTATTCCAGAGGAAACTTTGTTTATTGACTGAGTCTTGGCTACTTTTTTTCACTTAAGTCTGAAGAGGAAAAACTCAAGTCTTGTCTTGGAAGGTGGAACGTTATAACATGGAAGTTTGAACCAAGTTGACTAAACCTTCATGAAAGACTATTAGGCAGAGCAGAATTTAGGATTGAGTGTGTAAAGATAGGTTTACACAGCCAGTTTGGTTTAGGACTAACTTCTTAATTTTCAATTGCAGAACTTGTCCATGTTTGTTCTTTTTGAAAAATTTTGTGTTCAGCTGAGAAACCTTTTGTTTCCTGGAAGATAGAAACCAGATTGGCTGGCTTCACATGGTTTGCCTAGGATTATAGGATATAATTTAGAATATACTTAGTTGATACCATACTGAGCACAAAAGTATCTTACTGAGTTGTTAAGCTGGGACATTGGGAAACATTAGGTATTTATTTACAAAAGTAGGTCACAGTCCCTTGCTTTTTCAGGCCTACTTGCAGTCGTGGCTTATTAGTAGCATTACCTTCAGCTTCCATATGTTTCATGTTGGCTGAGGTCATACTGACACTGGGAAAGGATTTTATCTCTCTTTATTAGACTCATAGGCTATTTCTTCGCTACAGTTCACACAGGTATCATTTTCAGTCATTTGAAATACTCGGATCAAGTATAAGAAAGCAAAGCAGCAGTGTTTTTCATTCTTGTTTCCTCCATTTAAGGTGAATGTCGTGCACACGGGTCTTGTTCAGAACTAGAAGTGTCCTTACTTCTGCAGAGTTTCCTGCCTGAGGAGGATGAAAAAATCCACAGTGGAGCTGAACTAATGAGACACCTGCAGTTCATTCAGCTCTGCTTTCCTCTGCGCTCGTTGGGGGCTACTATTGGGTAGTGTTGTTGAAATGCTGTGTGTTTTGGAGTGCTCTCTTTATAGCTGTGCTCCATGTATTTCTTGAAGTGTGCAATATTTGCGAAAATTAATTAAATTCTCAGCCTGAACCTCAATAGATGATGTGGAACTCAGAGTGGCTTGTAGAGACAGAAGAGTCTTCCTCCTCTTGTGCAAAAAGGCTGGCCCAGTTTGTGGGAAGATTAGGTCCTGTTGCTTCGGGCTGAAGAGCAGTTTTATCAGGAGGCTGAAAACAGCTTATTGTGCTTTCAGAAGCACCAGCTGGTTTTTTGAAATAAATCTTGCTTTTTGAATTCTAAAAGGAGATACCGTTTTTCTAAATACTGCTTTCTGCTGTGAACTGGAGTTGTACAGGAAAAATTTTTCCCCACTTGTGAACCTATCAAAATAATAATTAAAGAAAAAAGAACCATCTCTATGTTTCTGTAGAGTAGTTGGAATTTTTTGTTGTGCACAGCATAGATCTTTCTGAAGCTTGTATCTTAGCCTCAGACAAAGTGACTTCATTGTGATACTGATGATTTTGGGGTTTTTTTTAAATTTATTTTTAAGCATGTTGAGAAAGGAATTAATGGCTGTTTTTTTCTTTTTGGCTTTTGACGCTAAGTCTGAAAACATTCCATGCAATTCAGTATCTTTACATGACACATCATCAAGGGAAACAAATGTTATCTTCAAAAAGTTCACAGTGCTCATGTAGCAGAGTGATGGTACCACTATAAAAAATAATCAAATGGATGGCCAAGTAGGGGTGGAATAGAAAAAAGCAGTAATAGTAATATAATCAATATATGTCAGATAGTAGGACATGAAGAAAAAATTGTAGGAAGGCAAAACACTTCAGGGCTGCAGGGCTGATAAGGCTATTGGGACAAAGCAGACTTAACTATTGTACCTGTCTTCCTTGGAATAGTTATTTCATGTTTCTTAAATGACTTGGTTTTTTTAAAAAAGACTAATCTGAAAGAATGTAGTGAACAGGATTGAAGGATACACTGTTTAGCTTTAACTAATGAATGAATGAGAAAAGGCTTTTCAGACTCCATGGGGTTTGTGGTTGGATTTTTTTGTTTGTTTTCTTTTTGAAGAGGTTACAGTTTTATTCAGTAAAACTGGCTGTGTAAGATTTGGGGGTTTCTACTTCTGTCCTCTTTTTGCCTTACAAAATGTAGGGCAGTCTTAAAAATTAATTAAAAAGACACCCCAAAGAACTTAACAAAATGGAACATAACTAGGCTTAAAACAGCTGAATGACATCGTGAAGAGCTCCTATCAGCTGAGTGATCATAGAATGGTGAATATGCTGATAGGAGCCTGCTGAGTTCAGCAAGAATGAGGCTTGATAGTATTCAATTATTCTAGAAAAGTTCTTCCCTGCCTGGTTGATGGGATTTGAATTTGTGTATTATGAACCTTGCTCAAGGGAGGATGTTCCCAGATGGAGAGCCTGATCTCAGCTCCTCAAATAACAGATCCTGCCCCTGAGGGTTTCAAGGTCTTCAGCATTCCAAATGCATCCTCCAGATTTTCATCTTTTATTGCTCTAAGACTCTGTAGAAGGAGAGCTGCTCACTTTCTCCTCAGGTCTATTATGGGATATCACTTGGATCTCTCCATAGCAGTGTTAGTGATTCTGCTCTTATTTTGAACAAGCAGAAGGACTTTTTTTTGACTCCTCTCATCCTGAGATAACAGTGAAAGTATTTAATGATGTAGATAATGCTTTCTTAGGCAGAGAGGGAGATGGGTGTTAGTGGAGATGGAAAAATTAATGAGGTTTTAGAGATTCTAAAGTAATGTAGATCTGTAATGTCTCGAGCTAATTGAAAAGACGATTCATAATACAGTAAGTCTGTATGACTGAAGCCTTAATAGTCTCCAATTTCATGACCTTATGGAAGCTGGTTTGTGAAAGAGAGGGGTACTTGCAACTGGTAGGTATTACATAATTGCAGAAGAACTTTGTTGAAAATATCTGGAGAGCTTTCCATATTTTCAGACAGAGCTGGGCTCTGCTGTTCTCTCAGCCTAACAGGTGGCTGTGATGCCACATCCAGGGAAAAGCTGCTTGAGGTCTGAAACATCACTATAACAGTTGCTGTGCTGAAACACTGCTGTCACTAGCTACTTAACTAACCTGAACTGGGGTGATAGTGTTGCTTGTAACGTTTACTGTCTCAAGGGCTCAAGTTGTCAAGTAATTAAGAAGAAAACCTTTAGATACTGTGAAAATTAGACAGCATCTCTAGTTATCTAGCAAAGTGTAGCCTTGTTGCTTGAGTAATTTGCGCAGACCATCTACTTAACACCTTCTTAGATTCTAGAAAAGATTGTTTGTAATCTGAACAGCCACCCTCGTGAAATAATAGGATAACCTCAAGTATTTTTTAAGTGGCTTGGGTAAGCACTCTGGTTTCTGTTTGCTGCAGTTCTACTATGTTAAGCTGCCTCTTCGTTTTTGGCCATCCGTTGCGTGGGCACAGTTTCAGAAGGCAATCACTAAACTGAGATGAGGTTATAGTTACAGTGCATTCTCTGGAACTCAGCTTGAACTCTCTCTGTGATTACACCAGTCAAAGCATTGCAAAATTCTGTATTTACTTTTTTTTTTTAATCTGAAGACACTGTTTTTATTCTGCCTTCAGAAGATTAAATGAAATAAAATGTCTTATGTTTTCTTTTTATTTTTTTCTATACAAATTTCAAGAACTTTGCTTTCTGTGTTGTAAGGAATTTTTAAACGGGATTAAATCCTTGGAGGATCTGCAAACTGTCATTCTGAAAATTGCATAGAAGATTGTGTTAAATTATTACAAAAATCAGTCAAGTGCTTCACCATTGTAGGTAACATCTGAACTTACTATCTGGGATTTAGACCTACTACTAACAAAGCCCTGTGATCTTTATCTTTAATCATACATGTCTTTTTTTTCATGTCTGAGTCAGTCTTACCACCACAGCGTAGTGTAACCATATAATTGTCAAGTTTAACATTGGCATGTGTGTGTTCTCTTAAAGTTAATTGTTGTTTTATGCAAATGTTTGGGCAATTTGTAATGTTGATATGGTGATTACTTCCTGAGCAAAAACAGGTGAAGCCAAAAGCAGATTGCAAGCTTGCATTACCTTGCACCAAAATGAAACTGTATGTCTGTTCAGCTAGCAGTGAGGCAGATGTTCTTTGGATTTACAACGACACCTCTGAGCCATCTGGATTAGGAAGTACATATTTGCAGGGCCTCAAATGTCACCAAAGCAGCTGAAGGCACTGTCTATTCAGGAAATGCTGGCAGCTGTGGTGGGATACAGATACTGGTTATTCTAGCCAAAAGCACAAGGTGCTGGTCAAGGGTTTATGTCTGTAACTTGGCTTTTTTTTGTTGTTGTTGTTGTTGTGTCTCATTAATTTTTTGAAACATTTTTTCTGAGAAAACTTTGCTCAAACAAGGGTGTTAGTTAATAGGTAGTTGTCCTCTAATAGGATATTTTGGTCTTTATGGAACTTGAAATGCATGGCTTTAAAGCCTGGATATGCTAAGTGGAAAAGGCGTTCTACTGGAATGCCAAATATAAATTTTCATAGGTGAGAAGTGAGGAAATGAAGAATTAAAATTCTTAAACATGGTAAATGGAGAATCCTGTGTGCTTTGTGTCTGTGTGGTGCTTTTCACTGAGGAATCCACTTCCTGCTTTTTCTTCGGTGAAAAACCATGTCCTGGACTTGTGTTTTGATGTTAAAATGAAGACATTTTTAAGAGATGAGAGGAAACTATTAACAAACAAACTGATAATAGAAGTCACTTTTTTTAACCCTATACTAAGCTTTAAATAATACTGATTTGAGTTATCATCAAGTCTTGTTAACTAGTTGTTGAAATACGTGGGTGAATCTGTGCAGCGTAGGTGAGCTGATGGACAATATTTTGCTGTTTAAGGCAAGTTATCATGCTCCTTGGATTCTCCCTTGGTCCCAGTCGTATGATTCTGTGCTCATCCTGTGTTTCTCCTTATGGTTCTTGAATTGTGCCAGTTCTCTAAGCTAGCAGAGAAATCGTCACATTTCTGTCTGTCTGGGTTAGTTATCTTCAGGCTGTTACTTGGTACTGCTTATGGAGAGTCTCACCGAGTGAGTATCAAAACAGTCAGGAGTGTGTGGCAGTGAAGATGGCAGTACAGGGGGAGGAGACTACTGTGCATCTCCTATGGGTAGGTTTGTATTTGGACTTATCCATGCCCTATCATCAACTCATCTCTGACAGCTCTAACATCACTGCTCGAGACTGTGCTTTCTGCTGAGCGTGGGATGTGCATCCCATGGCCAGTGATGTTTAGCTTGATGGCTTTGCTGGTACTCCTGCTATACTCAGGGAGGTGGAGGTTGGGGTTTTCCCCTTGGTGATGTTACATGGTTACGATGCTTCAGCACCGTGCTGTGAAGTTGCTGTGGCTTTTGCAGTTACTCTTGCAATTTATACTGTGGCTGCCTGTCATGAGAGATTCTTCAGCTATGTCCAAAGAGTCTCTTGCCTGCATTATGCATCAGTGTAAATCAAAAATCTCCTAAAGCAGCTCAGACACCTGTCTGCAGCCTTCACTCTCTTATACTTGCTTAAGAGATGTTTTCATTTTAAATGTAAAAATGTGGGTGGGTGTATGTTTTCATGATGAGCTTGTTATAGAAATCATATTTCACAGCATCTACTGAACTTTGTTATTAATCCAACTTTTCAAGTAATTTTGACGCCTTCACAAATGGCAAGATGGCAAGGTTTACATTCTGTATTAAACACTTCACATCAAGGCCAGATGGGGCAAGTGTTTAAATAACTGTTATCCCAGGTTAATAAAGGGATCCCAAATTAAGTACTGTGTAAATGATTGTGTGGGTTTTGGGGGTATTTTTCCAGCCTGATGCATTGGAAGTTTGTCAGGCTCTAATGAAAGTGGCGTTGATACTAATCTGGGCTCTTACAAAGTTGCAGCAGTTGCTGGGGAATATGTGAACCACCAGATTTTTTGCTGCTGCCCAGTACTGCAGCTGAGCCTGCAGTTGGTAGCAGTTCAGGGGAAGGAAGATAGCACAACCTCTCTGCTTGTGGGAAGTGTGGGGAAGCACTGTCATAAAGCCAGCTCACCATCTTCTGTTTCCTTTCCCTGTGCCTTTGTGCATCTCCTTCAGCAGAGCATAGGAACTGAAATGGTAATAGAGTTGTAAATGTCTGGGAGGCTTCTTGGTCCTACCATTGTGCTTTACAAATCCCTGTATCCTCATGCTTTCTGTTGCTATCCAGTTCTTGGGGGGGGGGATATTAAAAAATGCCCTTCTGTATTTCTATCTGCACAGTGTGCTTTCTGTGAAAACTAATTTAGTGATAATTACGACGTAATTTCAGTATATTCGCTCGCTAATATGGTTTGCTTTTCAGAGGATGAAAATTCAAACAGGAAATTAATAGAGCAAGACAGCCGCGCCTTGAATCTAGCTTTTCTATCTTCATAACCTAGTATGGTATTGCATTAGCATGGCTTGATTTGTAACTGTAGAAATATATATAAAATTTCGTTAGGCTTCTCTGTGGCAACCTTGATTTAAAGTGTGAGACGGACTATCAGTCAGCGTGAGACTGTACAGCTGGAGGTTCCTGTCATGCAAAGAGGCTGTTGACATCATTGGCATTCTGGACTCAAATTGGCCTTTACCATTGTCTGGGACAGAGTTCATCTGTTTTCAAAGTCTAAAGACATGATGGATGGCAGTGTCTGAAGATAACTAAACTATGCAAAGCTCTTTTGCAGGGTGCTACATTGCGATAACAAACCCCAAATGTAAAAAAATCGCTATGTAACAATAATGAGGTAGAATCAAAATATAGTATAGGGTTTAATTCCAGATAATACATATTCAAAAACTGTTGCAAGAATCTTCAAATTGGCACAAGAAACATCATGATTTGGGATTAATTTATTGGGGTGATTATTATGGCATAGCCAGGAAGTATTAGCAAAACAGATTTTAAATAATGCGTGTGCAAGAAAATTACTGGTTTTGAGAGACCAATTAAAAAAAAAAAGATTATATTAATATGACTATCTAAAAGTTTATTTACATATTCATTTTTTAGTTGTGGTAAATGAGGAATGTCTTAACGGCCCAAGTTCTTGTCTCCTGTAGCAGTATTTTGTCTTTTCTGCTGTGTTGCTTGGAGAGAAGCAGTGCTCTGAGAGAAGAACTCAACAGCTGTGATGAAAAGGAGGAATCAACTTTGAGCATAAAAATGGCGCATTTTCTCCTAAAAGCAAATTAGTAGCTTTAAGCACTGTGATTAAAATAAGTAAAAAAAAAAATAAAAAAAATCTTAGATTTTTTTTTTGTTTCTTAAAAATCGCAGATGATCCTGCTGGTTTTACTAGATCTGTTTCAGTGTTGGGATACCAACACTGTTCTTACTGATAAAAGAGCATGAAAGAGTCAGCCTTGGAAGTTTATGTTTATTTGTGTGTGTGTGAACTGCTGCCTAATAGTGCTAGTGATTTGCCTGGATTAAACTCGAGCTGTGTTGAAGAAAGTGCTCAGTGTGTGTCAATTCAGAAGCAGCAAAAGTTAAATGTTAACTGTAGTTCTCATCTTCAGTATATTGGATGGGATAAGCAGTTCTTGAAAGCTGATTCTTTTGCTTAAGGACTTACTGCTTCTGTGAGAAACTTATCTCAAGAGATGGTCTGTGTTTAAGAATTAACAAGACTGATGGTGCATGTCCTTGGCTATAGTGAGAAAGATTAGGTGGACTAAGCCTAATTTGGTTCTTTTTTTTGGTTTTTTCTTTCCCTCAGAAATGGCTGCAGTTATATTGGATCCTTAAAACAGAGTAATTATAGCTGCAAGCCTAAAAGTGCTTAGAATCCTAAACTTGGTTTCTCTCCTTTGGTTTATTGATATTTTTAGAAAAATGAAACAGAGCTCTTCAGAAATGCTTCATTGTCTCTGGAAATGACACTTAGAGCCAGATCTTTTAAGTAATATTCTGTATAATTTAGTTCTGTATGTGGGTTTCTTTAATTACTCTTCAATTTACATATTTCATAGTGGTAAATTGGGATTTTAAAGAACAAAAACGCAAGCAGGTAAAATGTTCTCAGCTTTATCCATCTTTCTGCCCCAAACTCTGGAAAGATGCAAGTGGCAGAGGGATGAGGACCTGTGACCTCTGAAGACTTCTCAAAGAGGACTCCAAACATAATGTGCTCAGTGGGTAAAGAAGGAGCTCGTGGCTGCAGGCTTCCCTCAAAACTGGAATTTGGAAGAGATCAGTTAGAGTTTCCAGTAAAGGGAGAAAAACATGCTTATGTTTTCTTTAAAACTTCATAAGAGAAGGAAATAGTTTGTATTCCCACTGTGAGTAGTCTTCCAGGTAGGAGTGTCACACCACAGCTGGGCATCATATTCCTTTGGTCTTCTGACAGTACAGACATGAGAGCATTCATCTCTGCGTCCTGGCTGTGGGAATCCAGTGTTCTTTGAGCAAGAGAACTGGAAATGCACGTGCAGCAATGTTGCTGTGCATCCCGGATTGTTTTACTAGACTGGTTGCAAGCTCATAATGTCCTTAAGTGTAGCTGGAGTGGACATGACAGAACAAAATGGTTCCATTAATTGTCTATATTCCCTTCTAGATGTTCAGCTGGTTAGTTCTCAGCCCTCATCAAATATGATTACAGCATCTTTGTATGATGAACATACATCCTCTATAATGCTATGAAAAGTCACTGTTAGCTGCTTTGACATTTAAATTAGGAGTCATATGATGGCCAAGTCAATGTTGTAAGAAGCAGTTTCACAGGGTTTCTATGCAACTAAGTATAAACATTACACTAATTCTTTAATGTGCTGTTATTTTATTATCCCCTAGGTTGTTGGTTGCCCTTTATGCTATGTCATTTTGATCAGTTTGCTGGGGAATAGCTAATGCTTCACTCAATGGGCGAGGCACAGCAGTTACAGTGAGATGGTATATGAAGCAATAAATGGCTTTTGGGGGTGGTGAAATGCCAAAGCAGTGAAGAGGCTGTTAAAGGAGAGAACTGTTTGTAGAAGTATTTTTTTTGGGGGGGGGTACATTTTTCTGTTTTGCTCTAGATAGAAAATAAAACTAGTAAGGGAGACATGAGAATTAAACTTAATTTACATTGCCAGAGTTTAAGTTTCCTGCTCACTAAATTTCTCTGCTTGGCATGTGAAATGCTCTTGAAAGTCCATCTGGAAAGATTTGGCAGCCTGGCAAAGGAGCTACCTTATTAAAACTACAGAGGGTGAGATGTGGAACACGATGTCCTGGCATCATGTACGCATCTGTTTGCAGGGGGATACTTTACATGGGTTGTTGCAGTGCTTTGTGAACATACTTCTCTGTGTTTGCATGCACTGGAAAGCTCTGTATGGGTTGGGAACAACTTTTTGAAATGGGAATCCTACTTCTTTCAATGTCTGTAAGGAAAGAAGTGCTGTATGTGTGTTTGGGATTTTTTTGGGGGGATACTGTGACTGAAATTGTACTTGGGCGTTTGTAACGTATGTTGAAAAGTTTTTTGTTTGCTGTTTGAGATCAGTGCTAAAGCCATGGCATCTAGGGATTATTCTTTTTCTCCCCTTTTTGAGACCAGCAATTACAGCTTCAAATCAGAGTATGAAGCCCAGCTGAAGGTTAAACTTGCCTCTGAAAAGTATTTCTAGGCTGTTACGTTGGAATAAATACATTTCCAGAGCACTGTACAGCTTTATCATCTTTAATCCAGTGCTTTCAGCTCTACCTTTCTTTTAATAACAGCCATGAATGTGTTTTAATTTGTTCTGAAAATACTTTGGGGAGAGCTAATTACTGTTATCTGTAATTGAGTATTTGAAATAATTGTTTCAGAAACTTGAAACTGTCTTTTATGACTAAAGAAGGAGGTAAATGCAGAAGGGTGAGATAAAGGCCATTATATCCTATGCTTGCTCAGTGACCGTGCAGTAAAATCATTGTTGGCTGCCAGTGAACTTTGAGAATATTTCATGTGAATAAATATATCATGTGAACCTTTAAGTGCAATAGGAGCCAACAAGTTGAAAAAGAAAAAAAAAGTGAATGCTACAATGTCAGAATTGTTTTGTTTCTTTCTCCCGGGGAAACAAATGTACCTGTGATTAGTCTTAAACTGTTCTCATTTGTGGGCTGATCAGTTTAACCGGTAGAAGCTCCTTAGTCATCTACATTGTCCCTTTGTGTACAGTAAAGGTGTCTGCGTTGTGCTTTCTGCATATTTACAAGTGTTTTCAAACAGTTTCACTGGGGGTTTTATTTTTGTTTTGTTTTGGTGGTTGTCGTGGGAGTAAAGCAAAGGAGAAGAAAGGCTTTTGTAGGAGTCTATTGAAAGCACAATCAAAGGTAATGGCAGAAAAGAAAATGAAGAAATTGTAATAAAATGTAGAAGTGGATGTATTGGCAAATTTAATATACTGAAGGAATTGATTACAGTTTCATTAAACACAATTACCCATTTGTTAGGTAAGTTCCTGAACAGGGCTAGTAGAAGCTTGGAGGCGTTTTAGGGAAGGATGATGATGTCTGTGCCCTGGTCTTAACAAATTCCCTATTCATTTGCCTTTGTTCACCATGCATACTGTGCTGTGTGGGCCTTTGTGCAGATGTGACAATTATTGTGTAGTTTATTTATTTAAGCATATTTTAAATTTAATTTTCTGAGTTCTTTTGTGATGTAGATGTTGTTGTTTGTCTGTCAAAGTAATCTGGTTAGGAAATTAACAGTCTGAATTTTTTAAGGTACTGATGAAATATTGTTTCCCTGGAAGACAGCTAGGACCTTGAAATGTTTCTATTCTTCCTTGTTGACTAGGCAGTATTTTTGATTGAAATGAATGCATGTTATATGTTTATATGCAATTTGAACAAATTTAGAAGCAAACTGAGACAATTATCTCAGTGATGGTAAAATCTTGACATTCATCTCATAGTTAGTAGCCAAAGACAGCCTTGTGAAATAGCCTTACTTTTTTCTCAACTCCATATGGTGGAAGTTGAAGACAACAGGTTTGTCTTGTTTTGTTTTGCTTTTATTTTATTATTGCAACTTTCTAAAAAGCCACATCTACCGCTAAAGAGCAAATGTTTCTTTGTCTTCTGACTCTGTGTTAACTTTTACCACTGTGTGTCTTTTACATGTTTCTTTTTCCATATACTTGGCTGGGGAAAATTTTCTACTTCTGCAAGCTACATTTATTTGAGAATGTTCAGTAAAAGCAGTTTTTAAACAGACTGAAAATGAACTAGAGAGAAGACTGATGCTCTGTTTTCACTGACGTACAGGACAGAATATTCTGAATTGTCTTTTTAATGTTTGAAGTAAAAATAATCAGCTCAGTTGCCCAACATCTGCTTAGTGTGCACAAGTATCAACATGTATCTCCTTTTTTTTTCCTGTTGTTTTCTCTGAAGTGTGTTTTGTATTTTCATTTCATAGCCTTTAAGTTGACCTTCTGAACATCTGCACTGTCACTTGGATTTCAGAATA
>WUAM01000119.1:6929184-6943555 GCA_024336885.1 Actenoides hombroni
GTGTGTTTTGTATTTTCATTTCATAGCCTTTAAGTTGACCTTCTGAACATCTGCACTGTCACTTGGATTTCAGAATACGAGCCTGGGAATAAGTTGATAGGTTTCTAGCTGCAGATGTGGACAGTTGTGAGTTGACCTAGTTGATCTACTGGATTTTCTGGAAGATCTGTCTTTTTTTGCTATTTATAAATACTACCTTTTTTGCTTTCCGTTTAGTTTACTTTCACTAAGGTGCTGTGTGAGGTGTTTTGTTTGTTCTTTTGGGGTTTGGTGGATGGGTTTTTTGTTGATTTTGATTTCTGTTTGTTTTTAAAAATCTAGGTTTTCTTCTATAGGAGTCATAATATTTTCTCTTAAACTACTATTACATTCAGGGTTATGGTTTTAGGAAATGCAATAGATCTTTGCAGCTTGAAACTCAAATTTCTTTGTGGCACTATAAAAGTTCTAATAAATAAGTTCACATGGAAACTGTTCAGTGTCTTGTAATGAAGCCTTTTATAACACCACAAACTAATGTGTGTCTGTTGGAAGTAAAAGCACTAATCCTTTAGCTGTCTTTTCCCAATGGGTATAACAACCTGAATTACTTGAATTAGTAGATTGTTTTGAACAAAGCCTCCTTATTTGAAGAATGCTTCAAGATGTTGTAATTTAGGGGATTTTGTTAAGATTATGAATACCTGTGTGTTTAATTGGTGGTTCAAATAGCTTTATTATGATTCCATGAAGGGTATTTGTTTTAAGGCATGTTAGAACTCGTCACTTGCCATTAATTTGAACAATTAGTTTTATGCCTGCTGTTATTAGCCAGCACGTGGTACTATAGACCCCAATTTCTGCACTGTATTGAGGCACATAAAATGCATCAAAATACTATTTAGATGTAAATAAAGAAATATTTAGGGCCTGTTGATGCTGTAATCACTAGTTTCTGGATTAATCTCTTTTGAGTGAACTAACTTTGTAATGCCTCTGTTTTTGCTTCTGCTTTGAGTGTAGAACATGATTTAAATATTTGAGGATCTTTAAGACTGATAGTAGCTTCTGCAGGTGATTTTGCTGCTCTTAGCCTCTCATGGTGACTGCATAGCTGGAGTTTGCAGTCGTGGGCTGGGGCTCAATTTTGTGGTTTTCTTTTTAAATATACTTAGATCTTTGTAAAGTGTAGAAAGAAAAGGCTGTATTTGCAGAGAGAAGGTGGATAGGTCTAAGTACAGATAAAAGCTTACTTTATCATTATTTAAAAAAGACTTTCTGGTAAATAAGTGAGAAACTCCAGTGCTGCTCTTTGGTAGATGTCTGACAACTTTATTTGCTCTGCACATTAAGACACTAAATTTAGTTTTAATTTAAGCATGCTGTGATGTGCCCTCTCATAAAAATAGGTACCCTTCCTGCTCACAGATACTTAACAGTTAGGGAAGAAAGACCAACAGGTAAAAATACTTGTCCTAAAATTTCTTTCTGTGGGCTCTTTACTCCCATGTTCTTTTTGTGTGTGTTACTCTGAGCAGTGCCAGTTCTGGTGTATCTGTAATGATGTGAGAACATAACCAAGAGCAGCGGTTACAGGCTGTGGAGCTTATTAGACCAAGTGGTACAGCTGAGAAGTGACAAGCTCTTCATCATATATGCCTTTGTTAAGGCCTGAAATGAAAACATCAGTATTCAAAGCTAAATAGAGGTGAAGAACTGTGCTCGTTCTGGCTGGAGCCAATTTTCTTCATAGTAGCTGGCAGGGGGCTGTTTAGGATTTGTGATGGAAACAGTGCTGATAACACAGGGATGGTTTCATTCCTGCTGAGCAATGTGCAGCTTTTGCTTTACCTACTAAACTGTCTTTATTTCAACTCAGGACTTTCCTTACTTCTACTCTCCCAGTTCTTTCCCACATCACACCAGGGGAGCAGTGAGCAAGCGTCCGTGTGGTACTTAGTTGCCAGCTGGGATTAAACCATGACAAGACTGTTGCTTGAGGTTCAATGAAATATGCGTCAATTTTACCATCTAGGAAAGGAAAGGTAGCTCCTAGGAGGTGGGGCGGGGAGAAGAGTAGGCAAGGTGAAGTTGGTGTTCTTGGTGAAGGGAAGAAATGAGAAAGCAGTTACCTCCTAAGAGGAAGCGACAAGCAGGTTTATTGCTGGTGGAATGTGAGGAGCTGGTTGTGGAGGGAGAGTTCATACTGAGCCCGTAAGTTTTATTTTATGGCCTATTGGATATATTTGGTATCTAGCAGAGTTATGAATTTTAGCTGTTATGTCAGCTTAGTTGCCTGTAAAACTGCATCCTCTGTTCCAAAGCTCATATTTGGGAAGTGGTGTGTAGGTTTTCCTTGAGGATGGCCTGAAAGATTAGAGATGAAGCAACTGTTTTATGAGAAGTGTCCTTCTACTGGCTTTTGGCTGGGTTTGTGCAGAAGAAATTGTCTGCATGAATGTATTTTTTTTTTTAAACATCTCTTCATGCTTAGTTACCATTCTCACAAGTATCCTAAAATAGGAATACGTGATGTTCTAGTAAAGCAAGAAACACTGTTGTGAGCTGAGCTATTTGGTTTTTTCCAAAACCTATATAGAAAAATTGCTTATTAATAATAAAGTGGGATGGGGTTAATATTTATGAGATGCCACCATTTCTTTTGGTATTTAACTGACTAAATATTTTTTTGCTGCTTAGAACGTTTGTCTTCTAATTCCAAAGCATCTAACTTCTACAGTACATCACAAGAATACTTCACTAGGTCCTGTTTAGGGAGAGAGGTCCTGAGCTGTAAACTGGAAGGTCAGAAAGTCAGTACCATGTCTGAAATAAAATAATGTTCTTAATCATTAGGGAAGGGAGTTGGTTTTCTTTTTTTCAACTGAAATAGATGAGGTTTACTAAGTCTCATGTCACAGAATACGAAGTAAGCTTTCTAAATTGAGAGCTTACAACTTAAGTGTTTTTTTCTCCAGGTGCTCACACATGTATTGCTCTCTGCCTTTTATGTCCAGTGACTTACTGGTTGTAAGGTAATATGCCTCACCACCTTCATAATGGAGAAATGTATTTGAGTAACTGCAGCTGCAGTTTGTGCATCATTTAAATCAACGAATGATCTGTATGATCACTTCCAAGAGCACATGTAAAATTATTATATAGGAAACTATATTTGTTTACTGTATATACACTTACATCATTTATCTTTCAATATATTTTTTTCACCTTCTGATACAAATAATGCTGATCACTGTATTATAATAGGAGGGGGGAAGCCTAGCACAGATAACTAGTTGAATAAAATACAAGGTCCAGAAACTGCTACTGCTTGGCCAGTTCCTAGAGTGGAGAGCATCAGCTGGGGTATGTGTTGGGGGCTGATAGTGTTGTGTGTGCATAAACAGCGAGGAGGAGGTAAGCAATGAGGTGAGGAAGTATGAAGATACTAACTTACTGAAGAGTTAAGATGGAGGTTCAAGGATGAGTAATTGTAGAATGACTGTAGAAGTCTAAATCATTAGGTGATAAAGTGGCAGATAAATTCAACATGAATAAATGTGGTTACACATGTGAAGAAAAAGGAATTTTTCCCTGTATGGATGGTTGATCCCTGGCACAGGTTGCACAGAGGCCATGGAGTCTCCATCCTTGGAGATACTCAGAAGCTGTTTGGGCACATTCTTGGACAGCTGACTCTAGGTAACCTTTATTGAGCAGGGTGGTTGGACTAGATTCCTTACAGAGATCCCTTCCAGCCTCAGCCGTACTGTGATTCTGTGGAAAGCCTTAGTCAAACGTGGAGCCAACTGTAATTGTTTGTAAGTAAAAGTATTAGACTACATCCAGTTGTTTCGATTGGGCGCTGGCAAGTTAGTTTCCTGATGGGGAGAGTTGCTGTAAAAGAAAAGGATCTTTTCTTTATCTTCCGTAATAGAGACAAAAGTGTCACTGATTGCTCTGTTCAACACTGTCTGTGTTTATGTGCGTTGGTAGCACGTTATCTGAAAGTACAAAGCCTTTATCAGAGCTGCTGATAGCATGAGCCACTTGTAATATTATGTCTTCATAAAGTTCTAGATAACTTGATTTTTTTTTTAAATGATTATATTTTGTCTGTCAGTCAGAGACAGGTAGTAGAAACAGTCTAGGTCTGTATCTTGAAATGTGAATTATGCCAAAGTGTTCTTAAGGTTCATGTTTAACAAGAACAGTCAAGTGACACAAAGATAAGGAAGTTTGGCCTGCTGCTCATGTGACCCTAGTTTGGGGTAAAGAGTGGGTAATAAGCCAGAAGAAACTGATTATTTGGAATTAATTAGGTAAATAACTTAATAAAATGATAGCAGTTGCAGGATGATTGCTTTACAATGGGAGTTACTAAGTAACTCCAGGTACATACTTCCCCTTCTACATTCCTTTCTTGTCCAATCTTCCAAGTCCTGTGTAGGACTTCTGTTCTCATGTAGGCAGTACAATGAGTATATTCGCTGATTTATTGTTATTGTTTTTGTAATAGCTTACAACTGGAAATGGTTATTTAAAAGGAAATTATAATATGGTGGCTACCAATAAGCTTGTTTTACGTATCAAGTATCAAGAGAAACTCGTTATCTGTTCTTAGTCAACTATACCAAAACCAGTAAACTTTTTTACTTGAACACCTTAGTGAAATCTCTTTCTTCCTCTAGCAGAAAATAAAATTTCATTTTTCTGAAATGTTTATGCAATTTATGTTGATGGATTCTACCCTGCAGGGTTACATCTACCTCCCTGCATCAGCGAGGCACAAGGAAGAGGTGTCAGCTCTTGTGACTCAAATTGACTTCAGCAGGGGCATTTTGATTGTATCTCATTCACAAGGGTGCTGTTGCCACCTCAAGATTTAATAAGTGATGACCCTGAAAATTTATTTCGGCTTAAAAATCATGCACGTCTTAAAAAAAAAACCGCAACAACACAGAAGGGTCTTGGGAAAGCTTTTGATATTGTGGGTACAGGAACTGAGAGTTGCTGAAAGTTATGCCAGAAGTTGAGACTTGCAATAAAATCATAAAAATTGGCAAGTTTCTTATCAGTAGGAAAGAAACATCCTTCATTGTCCACCTTTGAATATCTAAAGGTAATGAATTTTGCAAACACAGTACTCGTAGCTATATTTTTATAATCTGCCATCCTTACTTTCCTGGTACTGCTGAAACTGCTAAAAGCTGTAATAAAGTTGTCATATGTAACCTGAAAATGCAGTTAACATTTAATTCTTTTTTTTTTAACCTATTTTTGAAGTAAAAAGGCAATATATTTGGAACTGAGCCGGAGATTAATAACATGTTTTCTTTAAATGACAGTCAAAAGGTCTAGAACAATGGGACAGGGTGGGGCTGAAGAAAGCATATTATCTGAGGTTCGTGTTGTGATACAGCACTGGAGTCTTGTACTAAAACATAACTTCGAAAAACGTAACTAATTTGTATCTGAACTGTATATAATTAAATTTTTAGGTAGGAAGGGCAATTTGAGATTGTTTCAAGCTGTGTGTAGAATGTAGAAAGCATTAAATTTTCTTTTTTTTTATTTTAAATTATGCTCATGCATAATAAACAGAGTGATTGTGGGGTGTGAATTAAGAGAATGTGTATTTGTACATTATTGTTATTACTAGTAATGCATTTTGGAACTGAAAAGAAAATGACTATTGCTTAGGTATTACATTTGTTAAAGGTAATAGGCTATTAAAAGTATTTGTCTGTTCTGCAGGACTTGTTAAGTGAGGGAAGACAACGTTTTACAGTGTGAACGCAGATCAGCGGTATTATATTGTCAGCTTGAAGTTGGTATCTGGTAACGTTACCTGATGGATTAATCACAGTGGCTAGGGCAGCTTTTGGAAAAAATAGTCAGAGTAAATTCAGTGAGGTGACAGTTTGTCAATTTGTGGTTGCAGTGAACTACCAGATTACAGCCTGTGTGGAATAAATAATTGAAGCACCTCATCAGATGCTCAGGAAGCATATTTTTCCGCATTGCACAGCTTGAGTTGTAGGCTTCGTGTTACTTTATAGACAGAGAGTGCGAATATTAATGTAGCAGAAGAATATATAGTATTAAAGGAGATTTTGGGCTGTTGAATGACTGCTTGGCAACATTTAAAGTAGCGTATTTAATTCTGCAAATGATATACTTGCATATGTAATGCAGTCAATACCTCAAAATTAGATCAGTCTGGTTTTTCTCTATTTGGTACTGGACGTATTGTTGTAGAAATACATTGAAATAACTTGCAAGACTATTAGCTTTTCTATTGGTGAATGAAATTACCCTGAAAAATCATGTTGCTTTTTTCATCTTCATATACGTAAAAAAGTTGTGCTGTAATTGTCGAGTGATGAACCTTATCTGTGCTAACACTGAAACAGCAAGTGTAGGTGGTAATGCTTTGCATCGTAGTCAAAAGCATGACCTGGGCACACACCACATTATTGAGCTACCATCCATCTGCCTGACTCATTTGCTCATAGTGGTGAAGTTGTAAAAACTCGGGATCACAGGCAAGTTGTAGAGCTGGGGCCATTTTTAGTGCCAGTAGGACTTCGCTGCTATTGGTGTCAGAGTTACATCATTGTGTGTTGCAGACCTTTGGTAGCACGTTAGGCATGCCAAGAGGTAGCGGCCCATTGTCCCTGTTCGGCGTCTTCTAGCTCTCCTCTGAGAAAAACAGCACTTGGTGGGAGTCTGAGGATGCTCTGAAGCTAGGTGAGATGTAGATATGTGGTGGAATTAAGGAAGAGCCCCTAATGAGGAGTAGGTGCTTCATTTTGCTTTCTGTTCTTGATAGGTAGGCATTTGGCTTGTGTGTCACTGAAAGCAGCCTTGTAGGTGCCCAAATACCTGGTCTTTCAGGTTTCTTCATTCACCAACTTTTTCTCTAAGGCTTACAGTAAAGATGGCTCTTCTAATAAGTGGGGGACAATGATTACTTAGTAGTTTGCGGGAGAAATAACACGGGTTCAAAATAATTTGATAAACTTCACCTGTTGCTACCAGACCCTTCAAATTCCTCTATTGCAATTATTTTCTTTAATAGCAAGCAAGAACTGAAACCATTTCTCATCATTGGCATTTTGAAAGCTTTTTCTTTGTTTTTGGTCCCTTGCATTGTCTTTTGTCTTACGTGTGACCATAATTTTGTCCATTTTAGTTCTGTTTTGTTCCCTTGCTGTAAAATTTCTGTCTTCAACATTACAAAAACAATCATAGGAATACTTGTAAATGCAGACAGAAAATAACTGATTTGAAAAGCATAATAAGTAGATTGGTGTATGTAGCATCCCTCTTCTATAAAGCTTGTGATGTAAGTATTTCAAGCTTGCAAGAATAAGGTTTTAAAAAAATAAATGGTGAAATTCACACACACACACACACACACAAGACTGTCTGTGGAGGCTTTTTATAATGTCTTATTAGAAGAGAGTTTTTACTTCCATCAGGGTTTGGTTTTTCTACAGCGCTGTAGCTTTACTTTTCTACTTACTGTGTTAACACAGAGTTACTGCTTGGAATGTCACTTCTAATTTTGACTGTCAGTTGAGTTCTCAACTTGATTTATCTAATAGAAAATTTTTATTGTATTTTTTTTTTTTATTTTACTTATTTCTTTCTCCTCTCTACAGCAACAAATCTCCTGTTGTAAAACCCTTTCATAATGACACACTTACTCCCCCCAGCACTGGTACGTGGAGTCAGATCTACAGGAATGCAGAAATAGCTCAGACGTGCCACTCTGACAGTTGAAAGCTTTCTCAGTGCTTTCATTTTTTGAAAGCTTCCCCCCCCCCCAGTCTAAAGAAAGATGTCAGGCTGGAATCTGTGGTAACATAGCTACAAATTCCCATGACAACATGTTACAAATTCAGTGTACATAGTTAGAAACAATTGAAAAAATATACCACTGTAATTTCAAACACTGTGCACTTCCCTCACTGCTGTAGAATGTGTTTTCAGTTTTTACACTTCCTAGCTGCAAAAATGCTGTATTTTACTCTATCAGAAACCTCCTCGATGCAATATATATTTCACATTACTCATAAATCTGGAGCTAGGTACTAGGATGATGGCTGCCTGTATGTTAAAAGGAGTTATGTGGGTATGAGTGAGCAGTTAGCGGATAGCTGCTCACACGTTTTGGTATGACTGTCTTTTATTTCAGGTTGAGGCATGGACTTTGCAGGCACAGGGATATCTTCACTCCTCTGATTTGAAACCCATGAGAGTTAAAGTAGATGATAGAGGATTTAGTAGTATAGTGGTACTTTGGATTTACAGCAGCATGCTGATAGCAAAGCTTGGCCAGTCATTTGGTGAAGTGTATTGAAAGGGTTTCTGGTAATTCTAGGTTTTGGGTAGTTTTCTACTTCAACAGTTTTACTAGGATATTCAAGATAGATTTATGAATAATTTATTTTCCTTGTCAAATCAGTGCTTTAAAACAATTTCCTGATCTGGGGAGTGTTGAGGTGCCTGTAGAATTTGTCAGTATTTTTAAGAAAAACGTTCAGGACCTTGTTGGTGTTTGGCATTTGGATTGAACCAGTAAGTTTTTTGAATAACAATTATCTGAAATTGCCAATGATAGGAAGAACAAAGGCAATATATTGCTTTGTAAAACATTACTACAGATCTGATTTTGATCCTATTTGCCATCCAGAATGACCAGATTGTTGTTACCCTTTTATTGAAATCAAACTTAGAAAAAGAAAACAATAGCTACTCCAAGTAACTTCGGATTAGGCACTTAAGCAACAAAATTTTAGATTTCTTCAGATACTAGAAAACAAAGCTGTTTGGTGTCAGATATGTATAATGGTTCTATTTGATTATGATTTTGTCATTTCATTTGTATATAAATATCTTGTTAGCTTTTTGTGTGACAGACAGAGCATAGCTCATCTAAATGATAAAAAGGCTGCAATAATAGTATTTTTTAAGACCTTTTCTTCAGTTTTGTATCAGGATGTGGGAGATGTTTTGCAGCAACATTTGCTTTCTCTTCTGGCAGTCTTATGCTTTTTGTTTTTTATATTATTTTTCTTGTTTCCCTTTGTTCTTTCCCCAAGGCAGAAGGTAAATGTATGTCCTCTGATCACTGTACTTCATTATGTATCTTGGAAAAGAATTCCCATTCATTTGAAGTTACACCCTTGTTTCATGCCAGCTTCCACTGGTGTAGGGAGTGGAGTAACTTGTCTCTAAAGGGGCTCTTGTGGTGCATCATCTGCTGTCTTAAAATGCAGAAAGCTTGGAATACTCTGAACCATCCTCTTGTAGATGCAGTTCTATGTCAACTGCATTGAGACACAAGTCTTACTAATGCAGATTCTTGCTAATGATTTGATAGTTATTTTTGGCTAACCACTTGCCAATTTGTTTGCATTGTATGTACAGCTTTCCTGTACAAACCCCAAACATCAAGCAAACTGCATGGAAGCTGTGAATCTTCATTCCTGGCCTTTCCAAATACTGGACTTGTCTGAAAGCCACGCAGCAGGGAGTTGCCTCTCTTTATACACTACCAGCCTTCTGCTTCTGCCTATAGGTGTTTTGGGGGAAACATGAAGTCGAGGGAGTTATGTTCATATGTTAATCTGTGCAGTGTGAATATCAGCAGAGGAACTGTAGGGGTTTTCCTGTATTTTCTGTAGGAGTTGAAAGGGGAAAAGCTGTTAGAGTTGATTGACTGGTTTTTTGGACAGAGAGTGGATAGGAGTCTTTCATGTACTCACAGCTGAGTGTTTAATTGTCTCAGACCCTTGTTAACTTCTGAAATAAACCCCTTCTTTTGGCCATAGCTTTTCTGAAATTCTGCCAGCTCTTGAAGGAATTGGGCTGCATTATCCACTTGTCAAGTGAGGGTTATCTGTGAGACTATATCAGCATTGATATCTTGCAGTGGAGAACTCTTCCTAATTAGTCTGCTGTTTGTTTTTTAAGCTATTATTGTCTATTTTCAAAAAAAGACTTCTTGTACTTCATTTTCCCCCGTAGAGCCTCAAAGAATGCCTCACTTGATAGCATCTGAGAATTGCCTCTGGGTTACCATGTATTCTCAATTTGCTGGATTCTATAAATAAACAAGTACCCAATGTAACACTTGTATTTCTCCCAAAACTGACTGCACTGTTTCACTACTTTCTCCATTATTTTTTTTCTTTTGTTAAACAATCAATTAGCTGTTTTTCAGCCTACAGAACAATACATTCCTTTTAGGCCACGTCAGTCTGAATAACATTTCAAAGAAGCCAATGTGCAAGTGGTTTCTAGATAAGGCTGATCACTTCTTTTTAGTCCATTAAACCTTCTCTCTTGACTCCTGGCATATTTCAATATCATGTGCTATTTCCCAGCTCCTCTGTTTTATTTTAATCTTCTGTGTTATAAATGTGAACTTTTTATGTGTCATTCATTAAGTGACAAATATACAAAACTGAAATTCAGGCTTTTGGTAAAATTGTTCAACAATACAAAAAAAAATCATCTTTAGGATCACTGGGAATGAAGTACCACCTAAGGGAGGAATGTTAAAATAAGAATTTACATGAATTCCTGCAGAATAAAAGATGTGTACATGTGGTGCTTAGGCATATTGTTTGGTGGTGACTTAAGGATATGGTTTGGTGGTGACCTGGCAGTGGTGAGTTAATGGTTGGAATGGGTGATCTTAAGGGTTTCATCCAACAAACATGATTCTATGATTTTATGATTGTGAGTCTCACTGAAGTACAGAATGAGCAATGTGACATTCACGTTGGGAACTTGGAATGAGGAAGTGGATGAGTGCTTGTTCTAAGGGTTATTTTTTACCAGATGTTAGGGATAAAAAATGGATAATAAAAGTTTTAAGGGGAAAAGAAGATTAATTCTGAGGGGGTGATTGATAGCTTCACTCTTCTGAAAAATGAGTCACCCTTCCTAAACTAGAAGAAGAATTTGCATCCTCTCTGCAGAGCGCTCACAAAAAGTGATAGTGGTAATTTGCTTCATATTACAGTCTGAGATAGGTCCATATCACTTAATGTCATTTGAATTGCATAGCCAGAGACAATATTCAAAGTTTCAAGTGATGATAAAGAAATCTGTTATAAATAAAAATTGAAGAGAAATGCCTACTGTGAGATTGCATGTTATTTTGTTGACTCGAATGTATCCTACTCTTTGAATAGACTCCAATATTTGATTCAGCCTTACTAGTAAATACGGACGTTGGAATGAGCTGGCCTTATCTGAACTGCTTAGGAATGTGGTGGCACCTAAACTTCTGAATACCTACAATATGAGAAAAACCTAACTACACTGTACCTTTTTTCTTAGTTTCCCACATGGTCTTTTCTAACACTTTATTCCCATAATAGCTCATTAAGCTGAAGTAGGATGGCACAAATCAGTAATTAAAGAATGCCTGTATCCATCTGCCTAGTGACTATTACGCTTTGTTTTCTTTGTACCTACGTGTCGTGTTGGCTGTGAACAGCTGAACAGAAGGACTTCCCAGTCAGGTTCCAAAGCCTAACGTTTTGTCATCTTTGTCTCTCACAGAGTTCTGAAGCCTCTGAAGTGGTAATCCTGGAGCGCTGCTGGATTGTGGAGTTCAGGAGTAAAACAGATGTTTCAATAGTTCTCAGTAAGTAAGACATAGCTCAATATGTTTGGTGAGAATTTTTTATTTCTGTCAACAAAAATGACAAGGGGAAAAAAACCCCAAACTACCACCGTTCAAGCTTTGCAAAAAACTTAACAAAAATATATTGTGCTAGATGCATACGTGAAAATACTGCTTGTCTCTCAACTCAAGCCTAAAAATAAAACCCTAAAAGCTATTGGTAGGCTATTAAAACTAGCTATGGGAGGAAAAAAGGTTATGCTATGTTTGTGGGCTTTACACGCAGTACAAGTTCCCACCTTTTTTTATATTTGCCAAAATCTCCAGTCCACCTGAAGGAAAATGTTGCATTAATTATGCTAACTTTTACCCTCACATGTTGGTGATTCTTAGTGTGTGGTCACATTGGAGAAGGCAGTGACTTAAAATTTGCTCGTTATGGGCTTCATCATTTTCTGGGTAGTGTTCTAGGGAAGATCTGAAATCCTGCATCTTCAGTGATGGAGTTAAATCTTATGTCTTGTGCCTGATGTTGACACCATGGGTCAAAAAGGACTTCCTTCTGGGTTTGGAGGCATGGCCTTGCCTATCACAGCTGAATGATTACCCTTGACTCTTAAACTGAGACTTCTGTGATTATGCCTTTGTTGAATCCAATTAATTGATTAGAATTATTATGAGGTGGTGATGTTACACTTTGAGTCAGTTCCCTTCTAGCACTTCTTTTACAATGCTTGAACATTATGCTGCAGAACTGAACCAAAAACACAGCTGTAATTGCTGACAGGAGTCTTGAAGCCAGCAAACTGGAGAGTTTCTGTGGCAGCGAGACTGGCAGGTTTTAATTCCAAAAACTGGGGAAGTAGACAGCAGTGAATACTGAGTAAGCACTTTAGGCTGCCTGTGGAGGAAAAGGGACTGTGGATGTGAATATGTGAATACGTGTGGCAGAAGAAATATGCTTGCATAGTTAAGAGCTGAAATTGGTAATTTGAGAGAGATTTTTTCCAAACGAAAGTTTTTGAAGGTTGGTACAGTAGTTAGGTTAAGGATCCATTCTGACCAGCCTCTACAGACATATTATAGCAGAAAAGAGGAAACAGTACAGAAAGCTCCAGGTATGCAGAGCCAGCAATTTGATGAAGAAGTCCTGAGGCATGACCAAAGGAATACAGCAGGAGATGGAGGAAGAGACAGACAGGTAGAGGAAAAATGGATTTTAAACTTGGCAATTTTCCTGTGTCAGAGAACAAGGACAGCAGCCTGACTGATGATTTCTTGGATGGAAAAAGAAAAAGAAAGCCAGGCTATTAGGAGCTATTAGTACAAAACTGAAGACAAGTGAAGATGATTTACTGTGTACTGAGTGAGGATAAAATACCTAAAGAAGTTAAATAATAATCCATGTACTGTAGAAGAGAACAAAATTCAGGAGGCAAAATGGGGGAGAAAAACAAGTTTCAAGAAGTAAGAAGAGAGATCTTCATTGATGGGGGCTTGGATCATGAAAAACAAGCTGCAGTGTCACAAGAAGACATCTATTGGCCATTGTGAGCTAAAAAAGCTCTAATAAGTGTATGTGGGGCTTGAAAGGATTCAGGTGGAAACAGAATAGGAGGACATACCTGCTCACAATGTCAAATTCCTTGTGGAACACATGGAGCAGAGTTGTGCCAGAAGATAGCAGAAGCTCCAAGGAAGGAGGCAGAGTTTATCTGAGAGATTTAACTTGTGGTGTGGCTGAGAGGGGACATTTTCTTTTTACAGGTGGCAGGATGAAGAAAATGGCCTGGGGGTTCAACTTGGAATCATTGGGATGAGGTTTGGAGTGGGCTTTTGGCTGATTGTCTTTTTTTTTCCCTGAGTGGTTGTCTGAATCCTAGGAGATGTGAGTAAGAGTGAGAAATGGAAACTAATGGGGATAGAAGAGAATGTAATAAAGGGCAGTGGAGTAAACATGGAGGGGAAAAATAAGGACACTTTTATGCAACATCTAGTGATATTTTGGAGCTGATCATCCCCTCAGGGTAGTGTGGGCACTGAAACATAAGGGGAGTGCAGAAGAGGTCAGGCACTTGCAGCAGATAATCCTGTGTAGTGCTCCCAAAGCAGCCTAGCTCAAAAGTGTTTCTAAGTGGTCTGTGAAAGGAAACAAAGAGAAGGATTTGCCAGGTGAACTATCATTCTGTATGTGGATGGTTGCGTGTGTGCGCTCCTCACATGAGCTAATTGCTATTAGCAGAGCAAAAGCAGACACTGGTGCGAGATGGATGTGATGGAATGTGGCAGTTCACAGGATGTGATTCGTCCCTGAAATGCTGGCAGGTGTGATGAGGAGGAGAGCATTTCAACCCTTCTGTCCAAAATGATCTTAAACGAGCTCACTGAAGTGGTTGAGTGGTGCTATGTCTACCTGTCTTGCCTGGGATCCTCCTCCGGAACAACCACCACGTTCACACCTCGTGCAATGCGGGCAGGTATTGTAGCCTGGCCAGGCACAGGAGGATGTAATAATCATAGCTGTTCAGAGAGTAGCTATGTCTCCGGTGCACCTTGGAGCCCCTGTCAGAGGCGGTGGCTCTGCAGGGTTCAGGTGCCCAGGTGCCGCAGGAGGGGCTCTGAGGGGCGGCTGGGGTGGCCGGTGCCACACGCAGCAGCTCTGAGTGACTGGCCGCAGGGCTCGGCTCAGCCCCTGGGCCCTGCCGCTGATGCCTGGGGGAAGGCGTATGGCAGAAACAG
>WUAM01000119.1:6949625-7020825 GCA_024336885.1 Actenoides hombroni
CCCCATTTGTCACTCGTCGCTTCAAAATATCATGAAATAACAATTTCTGAATCATTGAGATCAGGGACAGAAGGGAGAGTACACTGTACTCTTGCCGATCTTACCAGGGCAGCAGCAAAGTTACCAGCTCTGCTAATTATCAGTCTTTTTTGCAAGTTACTGCCCTCATGGCTCAGATGTAGTAGCAAATTACATGAGAGCTTTCAGCCGAAACATCACGTCTACAAAATAATCTTCGGCAAACAGTAAAGCTCAGCTTGCTCAGGTTTGGTCAGTCAAGTATGTGTTTTGTGTGTAAACAAGGATCTGATGAACACCTGCAGCTCCCTCAGATGTTGAATATTTTTCTCTCCAGGACTGAATATCTTGTTTTCTGACTGAGTCAGGACTAGAGGCAGGAGTTTGAATCCGTATTAGCACTAGTTAAATTGCCTGTGAAGCCAGAAAGATGTTCCCTGACTTTCTGCTCAGTCTAGTCTTTCCTCATGAATTCTCTAGTCCAACTGGTATGTGAAATCTTATCCAGCATTCTTAGCAGCAGCTGCAGCTACACATTTAGATTTCCTGAGATCCTCCCCCAGACAAAAAAAAAACTTGTCCCACCTCTACAGGGATCTGTGCCAGCACAGTTTTAAGAGGCTTGTAGACTTGAGGTTTGCATCTTGTTCCCCCTCCTATAACAATAAAATCAGAGTTAATTGTAAGTGGCAGATGCTCAGTTCCTGAAGTGCAAATGGGTTTAGAATAACATGTGGGTAAGTGCCCAAGGTTAGACACTCAAGTTAGTAAAAGAGAATGTAAGTTCCCTTTGTACCTAAAATACAGTTCTTTGTATTTTTGAACTAAGTATGAAAACATTTAAGTGTTCTGTTTCGTCCAGTAAAGTGATCTATGGCTTATTTAGATGCAAACGGTTTTGATGTCCAACCAAGTCCTTATTAATACAATAGCACAGGTGTTTTATAAAGTTTTATGTTTTGAAAACAGTTATCTTCTTTTAAAGAAGCATTGATTTTTCTTTCTTTCCTAGTTTATTCTTCTCAGTACATGTCACACTAAATGACACATTGAATTTGTGACTCTGAAGCCATCTGCACTGCAGAATTTTAAATGCCTAAGAGGTATTTTTTTCTTCCTGTGCTAGTCTTAAACAAATGAGTGACCCTTGCTACTTACCTGGATTCCTTGGAAGCTTCAGCTCACTGTTACCCCTTTTTTCTTGTTTATTTATCAAATTTTCTAAGTAAAAAAAAAAATAAAATACTAGACTTGAGGCAGAACAGCAAATGACATGTGGATAGTAATAAGGTCAGAAGCTCCTACGTACAACCTTTTGAGTCTTTACAGAGGAGCTACGTCGTGCTAAATTATCTGCTTGTGTTGGTGAGCAGTATTCTGGCAAGGATGAATGAGAGGCTGAACATAAAGGAGTTCTCTAATAGAAGAAATGATGGATGTATTTGTTCTGGTGAATTCCACTGTCTGTCAGAACCATGTCTGCTGCCTCTGGTAAATCAAATTCTTGTTCAGGTTAGCAGCTCTATTAGCTACCTGCTAGGCTGCAGAATCTGTGCTAAAAGAAGGATTTCCCATTTTGGTTTGCTTTTGCCACCTGATTTAGCAATATGTTAATTGCTTTTGGAACCCCAGTCTGTGGGTAGACTTAGTACTGCACTGAGTATGAAGGAACTGGGGTTTGATTCAAGAGGTGGATGGGGCGCGCGGGTCTGCAACTGTGAAAAAAGAAGTGTGTGTTGTGGTTGTAGTTGTGTGTGATGTCAATATTTTCATGATCTTTTGAATCAGAGTTCCTAAAACCTGTGTTTATGTTTTCTGAGTGCAGAGTTTCAGAGCGGAGAACCGGATCTTTACGTTGAGGCTGCCTCCAAGCCAGAGTGTGAATCTTGGGCTGTGGCACTGGGAGAGGCAAACTCAGAAGGTTTGCAGAATAAAATTCAGCATCTTCGGAGGTTGATCATGGAAATCAAAGAGGAGAGATCATCAGATGAAGCAAGGCAGTTTCTCCCGTCATCCCAAGCAGACAGTCTAGGAGAGCCACAGTTTACAAGTAAGTGCATATACTCAAGTTAGTGAGTGGTACAATAAAAATGGCCTACTCTCTGTAGCAGTACAGATAGCGTTGCAAACAGGGTATATAATGCTCTTTAGCTCATTGCCTGAGCAAGTGCAGTTGTGGAGGAAGCCAACTGATGATTATTATCTTTAAATATCATTACGTGATACACTTCGATTTACGCAGATAACCTTTGGAGAACAAATATGTGATTACTGGGTTTCTGACTTTTTCCTCTCTAATTTATTTTTGTCATAACACTTAGAAATTGTTGAGTTAGAAATATTATTTCCCTCTTTTGTGTCCTAAATGAACATATGGACTACTGTTTAAAATAGAGTCTGATAACTTTGATAAATGTATAAAGCTTTAGTGGTACTTAAATTAGTATCATAGATTTATTCTTTCTGATATAAAAGCACTTTGGGGATTTGAAAGGACATAGCCAGATGTTGAATCATGTTCGGTGGAGTCTGGACACTGTATTTCAGTTTCCTGGTTACTGAAAGTATCCATCATATTCATAAAGTTGTTCCAGACCAATATGCTGACTCTGCCAGTGACAGAATGCACCTCAGAAATGTGCTTTAACTTCGTTTAAAAAAACAAACAAACAGAAAACCCAAAAAGAATCCAAAACGTAGTTACTATTTCTCACTGACCAAGGCCTTTCTAAGCTCTGCAGCTGTAATTTTTCTTACACAGACTTGAATAATTATCTATAGTAGTGAGACCAGTGTGAAAGTAGACCTTCTTAGCAACACCAAGTTTTCATGGAGCAGGAGCAGCTCTAAGTTTTGGTGGGGTTATTTTATTTTATTTTTTTTGCGTTATTTTTGATGGGGTTTTTTTGAGTGGTTTTGTGGTTTTGTTTTTTTCTGTGTGTGTGTTTTTTCATTTTCATCTCAGTGGGTTTTTTGGGTTTTTTTTTAAATTGTGAACAAAAATCTTGTGTTCCCATACCATTCCTATACCAACTTGGTCCTTCCCATCTGACTAATTTCTTCAATGCTGTTGTTCAATACTGTATGTTCAATACTAGAACACAGTTCCACAATGGAGGGAATGAACATATTCTTACTGCCCTTGGTATAAGAGAAGAGGAACTCATGTGCTATTTTACAACAAAAAAGTTGGTTTTGTTGCTTTACAATTTATATCTGAGTGCTATGATTTACTATATTAAATTGATTTACATACTTTCCCAGAACCTGGCTGTTGTTTCCATTCTTAATGTGATGACATAGCTACCTAAAAATGAGTCATTAGATGTAATGTTTTTCCAACAGATAGATATAATAGTTTGTTGTGATTGAAAAAATCTTACAAGTACTCCTCCTTGAAAGGTTTGTTGGGTTTTTTTTGTTTTTTTTTCTTGGATTCCTTTCCCTGTAACAGATAGTTTCTATTAAAGGAAAGAAATCTTCTAAAGCAGGCTGGTGTTGTGCTTGTTGGGGGTTTTTTGTTTGTTTTCTTTTTCAGGTAAGTATTTCATGCAAAGGTCTTTCACTGTACCTGTGGAACATAAATGTTGCTCTGGTGGCAGTGGCAGTAGTTAGAGGTGTCAATTAGGCCTGTGAAAGTTTTACTATGTATTGAAAAACTAGACGCTGAAATCAAATAGTTTCTAATTTTTTTTCTTTTTCTTTTCTTAACTTCAAAAGGTATTAAGAGAATTGCAAACGAGCCAAAGCTGGAATTCAGTCTTGGTAAGATACAATTTTGATTCCTTGGAATTGCAATGGCGCGTGTGTGTGAAGAGTTTACATACATATATGTGTATGGTGTTATACAGTGTAACATATTACTTGTTATGTTATATATCCTACATTTAGGTAAGAGATGTGCCTCTTCCTGTCTTTGAAATGCTGACTTTAGGTTCTTAATTGTCTGAAATGTCTAAAGAACTGTTGAGTTTTCTAATGCTGTGCTGCTCTATCAAGCTGAAAATTGGCCTGATAGCTTTCTGAATGTTGATTTGGGACAAGACATTTAAAATAGAAATTTTTCAAAAGATCTTTTATTCAGGCAAATCTACTGTTGCTTTAGAACGAACTTTTATGTAAAGCATTGATTACTACTTTGTAGAGAAGAGTCAATATAAACATTTACTGGATTTTCTCTTTTTATACTTATAGTAAGTAATTAGTATATGTGAACTGTGTATTAGTATAGCATATAAGAGAACTTTGTTTCAGGGGAGTATATATGAGATAGGAGGTACTCTATCAGCTCAAGCTTCTGTTGCTCTTCAGAGGTATGCTGCATGATTAAGATGGCTCAGTACATCAAGAAAGCTAATTGAATGATCATGTTTTTATAATACAAGATAAAGGCTGCACAATATTTGCAGCCCTAACTGTGCCCTCTAGAAAGGAAAATTGTCAACTTTGTCATTGCTCTTTTAGTGCAAAAACTTGGGAGCTTGTGAAACAGTGGGTGAAATAATTACTTGTTGTTGAAGCACTGGGTACAATAATTCCGTATCAGAAATCAGAATAAGAGCTAGGTTTAGTTGATGAACAGTTGGACTCGGTGATCTTAAGGGTCTTTTCCAATCTAAATGATTCTGTGATTTATTCCCAGCTTCTGTATATGGTAAAAGAACAAGTTGCAAATGATGTATCTTCTGAGAAACTTATACTCAGTGCTATTAAGTATTTGTTAAATTTATTCTGATGGAAACACTTTAAAACATCTATTGACAAAGTGTGTGTGTATGTGACAGAGGGAAACAGGTGTTCGTAAGCAGGGTATTTATTCTATAGAAGTCAATCAAACTCCACTATTTGGGCAAGTGAAATTATCTGCCCTTTGAAGGAGATGCAGTTCTGGCTGATGTATCATTTTTAGATTGATTTAATGATATCTGGGTAGCTTTACGTGTATGCCTTTTGAAAAGTAAACAGTTCTAGCATTATAAAAACTCTGTCCAGTAGTGGTTTGGTTTGTTTGTTTGTTTTCTGTAGGGATTGTTTCTGCTGCAATTGTTAAATGTGGGCAAGGGAGAAAAGTCGAGTTCTCTGTTGGGGAATTACTATGCTATAATAATTAAGGGAGATTTTAACTGTTCTAGGCCTTTCTATGTGCATTTTGTAGGTGACGTGACTGTAGTATTTGGGCACAGCTAGCTAGTAATTGCTGTGCTCCAGCAATAACAAACACCCAGAATGACCCTGGTGTGTGGCATAGGAGAGGGAGGAAGGCGATGCAGGTGCTGGCTGCAAATGAGATGAGCCGTACTTCAGGGGAAGCTGCTTTCAGTGATAAATGTGCCCCAGCAGGCACAAGTGTAAAAACAATGTAAAGCCATTTTCAGACTTGTCTGGGCTCGTGCTGGATGGAGCTCTGTTCAGTCACGGTGTCAGCATTTGTGCTACGCATTCGGTTGTTTCTAGTAGGAATTTATGTTCTGTGGTTTGTTCTGCAGCATTATTGATTGAGTCATTGCAGCTCTGTGAGTGATCTTATACACTGACTTCTGCTGTTCCTCACGTAACAAATAATGGCAGTGTAAACGTGTTGGTTTTGACTGGTGTTCCTGGCCACTGTCCTAAGTCAGGGATACTTAGCAGGATAGGCAACTATGTAAAACAGATTCTTAAGTGTCTTTATCCTAAAACAAAACAAAATATTTAAGCATAACACACCTGCATTAGGAGAATCCACCTTCTGAGTGGTCCACGGAAGACTTCCATTCATCACTAGACTATTGCTACTTAATGATATTCATTAGCCAGCTAGGACTTGTGTAAATTAAATTTCTATGTAGGTTGTGCCATGTAGCAATTAGTCCCCATAGTGGGCTCATTAAATGCAGGGATATTTATTTGCTCTGAAGTGGGTCAGAGCACATGATCAACCACTGTGAGGGACTAAATTGTTACCGAATGCCCATTTCAGTATGGTGGAGCAGACGAAGCCACCGATGTACTGATGAGAGGAGTAAGTAGCATGAATATATTTGGGGGTCTCGGTATTAGTAAATCCAGGTGCAAACTGGGTTGCAGGCAGTTTCCCTTAATTCTGTTCTATGAAATTTAATTAACTTCAGTTTCTGGAAGATTTTGCTTTGAAGAACCAAAAAAAAGAGAAGTATTTGCACTACCAGGAGAAAGTGGATGGCAGCCTTGTAAATACAAATGTGTGTACATTACGACTGCAACTAAGGGAAGCTTTTAAATCTAATAGAATAAAGACTCTTATAGTGATTCTCACAGGTTTTGATGGATATGTTTATCTAGAGGTAAATTTTGAATAACTGTGGCTAATCTGTTTAGAGAGGACTTTGTAGATACCTGAATTTGAAAAGCTAAGTGAAAAGAGTGTTTTGGAATTGAACCATTCTAAGAGATAGGGTTTCAACATCTTAATTCTCAAGTGATGCAGCAGATGATAGGATTAAATTCTGTCAGAAATGTACAAATTCTACAATCTTGTCAGAGTTAGAAAACTGCTGCATTTACAAGGCCAGGGAAAAAGGAGAGTAGGACTAGGAAGAACCTTTCTTTCTCAAATCTGAAGTTGGTAGGCTTCTTAGTAAAATCAATTCCTTCATGATATTGAAAATGATGCTTTCTCTGTCAGCTTCACAATTTTCTCAGACTTCATAAATATGGAATCATATTTCCAAAATTCCTTCTGTCCAAAATGTCGAAGTGATACAGTTGTGTCTCTGCTGACAACTGATGTTTTCTGTGAAGTTGGGTGCTAGTGCAGTGCCCCAGTGAGACTGCATACTGGAAGTAGAATAATTACAACAGCTCGGTCTTTGCAGGGGTTCATCTACTTCACTTCTTACAAGTAAGACTACTCATGCTGCTTTGCCTGAACTAATTCTAGTTTCTGAGGTTAAAGCAACTGGAAACCTTTATGATAACTTGTAAGCCTTGTTGAAAGTGTCTTAGGAAAAAGGATTACGGAGTTACTTACGAATTAATAGATGTAAATGGAGATTTAATGCAGCTCTGTCAAAATTGGGCTATCTGACTAGTTTTTCTCACATAGATACTAAAATAACCCAAAGAAACAACTCAGTTTGTCCTTTAGTATTTTTACAAGTGTAATGCTTGGCTTCTTAAGTATTACATGTTCTGGTGAATGACATAAACTTATAAATTGTTCTGACAAAGCGGAAAACTTGTGTTTCCAGGGTATTTTTTAAGCTAGTTCGTAGGAATGTAAGATTAAGGATCATTAAATAAGAGAAGTTATTTTTGGCACATACTGCTGCTATTTTTTTATTTCATTTTTTTCTCTTTCTGCTTTTCCTCCAAAATACTACTGATGCACTACTGTGCATACCTTCTATTTGTCTTGCCAACCAGTGTACTCTTTCCAGTTCAGTTTTGAATCTCAAATGAGTCTCTTCAGCTTCCCTACTGTGACTCCCCTGTAGGTCTCCTAGATCTCATACTCTGTGACGGGGTTTGTGTGCATGTGTGGCTGTGTGTACATGTGCGTGTAGCCTCCTACACCTTCCATCTTGAAGGTGCCAGAGGGGTGGAGTAGAGCAAGTGGCAGAGGTTTCCGTGGGTTGAGTGGCCAAGTTGGGAAGGGGAGAGCAATGGCTTACCCTGAAGTTCTCTGCTATGGAAGGAGTTGTTATGGGCAGCATCTCCTGGGGTGAGGCTGGCACCGAGCCCCTTCTCCCATTGCACGGCCAGCACATCTGCAGGGACAGCTCTTGAGTGACCTGATGGCTTTGTGCTCACTGGGTACGTACCGAGTTCATAACTGATTACGGTGTGGTTCCAGGAGACTGCTCTGAATGTAAGAGGGTTATTTACATCCCTGTTGAGAGTCGTGTCCATTGCAGACATTTATACACAGAGAGCAACAAACCAAGTAAGGATGAGTTAATCCTTTGTACTTACAGAGAGCTTGCTAAGACTTCCTTACAACAGAGATTTGGATGGCAGTCCTGGCACTGCTGCTTTCTTCCAGCCTTTCCCAACCTCCCAGGACACTGACATTTTAACTGTTCGGGATGTAATGGATTTTTTTAATAATTTTTTTTTCTTTATTTAGTTTAATTCCTTAACCACGGTGTTAGGGAGAGGTAGAAGCAATGCAGGATCTGCAGAATGTTTTCAGCAATAGATGTTAGCCTGTTCCACAGCTTCATTGCTAAGAATAAACCACATTTTCATAAATCCTTGAAAAGTACACTGCTTTTCCTGGTGGAGGGGCTCTTTTAAAATTATTATTTTTTAATTTTTTTATTGAACTGCAATATCTGATAGCATTAAAATTTTAAACTTTATTTGTACTTAGTGGTATACATAATTTCTTTTCTAAGTTTGTGTAAGAGCCACTTATACTATTCCCCTTGTTGTGCTGCAGTGTCTGAAATATGAAGTTTTTTCTGCTGCTGTCCGGTGCACCTTACACTTCTGGGATTTCTTCTAGGCAGGGAGGAGAAATAGTTTGGAATTATTGGACAGAGTCAGTTGGACTGCCAACACGCTTTGATGAAGGGACTGGGGATTCGACTGCTTTCAAAAGAGCTGGTACTGGGGTGACTGGGGGGACAGGGGCTCCCTGGGGTGGCATTACCAGGGGATGCAGATTCGGGGAAACAGGATGATGGGCACGAGCACAAGGTCGTTTATAGAACCATAGTACTTGTCCTATACTGTACATTGGTAGCAAGGTACCTGTTGCCTTGATCTTGAAATTCTGCAGGATCTCAAAATAGTCCCACGTAATTATGTTGAAATGAGACTGTTTAAAATGGTTGCCATCCATATGGACTCAAGCAGTTCTAGGGAACTTGGACTCTTGCATTGTTAGGGAGTCCTTTACGGTGTGTTTAGTGTGCTACACATAAGGAAGTAAAAGCAGCCTCAATTGCCTTGCTTTTTGGGCAAAGGACAAGTTAGGACTGGAGAGACTTGAGTAAATGTGGAATGAAATCTTTGTGAATGCTCTTGGCCTGAGATAATACATTCTTGGTGCTCAGTTTTATGGGGTTTGTATATTTGCCTGCAAACTTTTGGGTTTGGCTTTTTTTTTTTCCTGTGTTTTCTCCCAGGGCAGACCTACTAGTGGGACTGCTTGCAAAATGTGAGCTTAAAATAGAATGTTTACTAAATATGTATTTGCAGCACTGATGTTGACCAAGAATAACATGGAAAGGGACACTTTTACCCTGAGTTGAAGCTCTTTTCCTCTTTCTCTGCAAATACACTGATTTGGGTCCGAGAAGAAATAAGCTGAGGATGACTGTTTAGTGAATAGTGTCCTTTTTCCAGCGGGGTGGACCTGAGTTCTGGCGTGCCCATGGGCAGTGACCTGTATTCAGTGACAACTGAATGTAAAACAATGCATGTAAAATGTAGAAATCGCCTCTCAAATTTCCCTTTATCTACCCTTGTACCTGTTGCCAGTTAGTCTAAAATCAAGATGGGACAGCCTCAAGAAGAAGACTTAAGAGTGCCTGCACGTTTGCACTCTTTTGTAATACCTGGCAGTTTTCTGTGGTTGGTAGCTGCTGTGCTCGAGGTGGGCAGAATGATAAACCTGTGGATCTGCCCCGTGTCTGACCTGTTTCTGGTCCAGTGCTCTATTGAATTCCAAGGGGCACTGACACCGTTTCTCCTTCAGCTGTCCCACTGGGACTGCTGTGAGGGAAATCAGCAGTGATGTTTCGGCAGAGCGTGAGGTAGCAGCTGTGCCCTGCCACTGCCTGCCAGCCTGAGCCTGTCAGGATAGGTGTGTGGTTTGCAAATCCTGACAGGGCCAGAGATAGTCTCAGAGCTGCTCAGCATTATTGTCAAGGCTGAGGCAACTGGGACGTGTCCAGAAGCCAACCTTGCAGATATGTAGGGACCCTTTACAGTTGAAAGCCTAAATACCTGGAGACTTGAAATACCTCCAAAGCTAAGTAGCAGGTGTGTGGCAGCTTAGAGTAGTTTGTTTAAAACCCACTTCTGGACATCTCTGGGTTTTTTGTGAGTTTATGCTCGACTTTTTATTGTCACTTTTTGCAGTTATTCTTTTCTAACCTTTTACCCAATCTCTAAAATGCTCCAGAAAGAACTGTCTGGAGACTTCCTCACGTTTCTTTCCTTGTGTGCCTTTCTCCTTGAAAATGAAGTCACAATTCCAAAAGATTATAGATCATTTGGGGGGCAAAAAGCAAGCAAATTATGTACAGATTATGGTAGTCATATAGTTCATGCTTTTCATTGGGCAGAATGGTAGTGACTAAACAGCTATGAAACATTTCTGGTTTGCTAGGCCAATAATATATTAACCGAAACATTTTTAAGTAATTCAAAGCATGATAGCTCTTGACTTTTTTTTTTTGACTCTAATGGTACCACACTGTGTTAACTGAACATTCATCTTTCAAATGGTGGGTTTTAAATACAGCTCTAAATATGCCCATAGAAATAATTGCAGCAATACTGTCATGTTATAAAAAATTTCCCAATGGGCTTAGAAGAAAAAAAAGTCATTAAAAATCCTGATATGTGGAAACAGAAGTCCTGTAAAAAAGAAAACATCTAATTAATAGAAGAGTTAAGTCATCCTTGCCTTTTGAACACATTAGTTATAGATGTACTTATTTTTGGAAGTTTTGAAATTCATATTCTGTGGTGAGATTGATTGGAAAATGAGGTTTCCCTGCAGGCCCTGAAAACAGTGGAAATCTCCTAGATGCAGCACCTCAAAATCCCACACAGCAGTGGATGCAACATGACAAGCAGACCACTCTGAGGTGCTTGGAAGAGCTTTACTGAGAAGAAAGAAAATGCTTAAGAATGCTTTTCTTCATTGTTTCACCCCCACCTCCTGTGGAGCATAAAGTTTCTAGTGCAGTTAAACACACTTTAATTATTGTGATAAAGCATATTTTTAGTGCATTTATTCCATGTTATTTGGAATAAGAAACTAAAATGAAATAAACTAAATGAAAAAAAATGCCCAACTTGTGCAATACAGTTCAAATGTTCAAAACAAGTTAAAGCTGACGCTTCAATCTGAAACCCTGTTGCATTTAAGATTGATTTCTGAGGGATTGAATGAATACAGTTAATAAGAATTTGCTTTCTTTAGCATTCTTTGAAGACTGGGCATCCTTCACACGTAAGAGGCTGAGGCTTGTTGGCTGTAGGATTGTAAATGAACTGCTTTACAAACGAAAATAGTGCTAGCCAGACATTTCAAACTTCGAAATCTGAATGTGCTCACACTGAGATAAAGAGCAGCAATACTGAGGGCATTCTGGATTTTAATCTCACATCTGCCAGGAAGTTTCTCTACAGACACAAATGAAGGACTTGAATTTTTTTTATTTCCCCCATGCCCTTGCAATCCTTAACAAATATACATACATATATATATAGAGTACAAAGGCATTGAAATAATTACAAATCATTTCTCAGGGAAGAAGTCAGCTATGTCTTTACATATGTCAACACATCAAACCCCAGGCAGTTTAAAACATAGTATTGTAATGTGTGAACAGCAGTTTTTCACCTTTGAAGAAACTCCTACTGGAAATAGCAGCCTATTGATAATATAAGGATCCAACTTGGTGGTTTAACTTGTGGTATGCTGGGCTCTACTGCTCTGTATATAGCATGAATGTCTTCACCTTTTACATCTGTCTCAAAATACAAGCTGCAGACCTTTTGTAAACCTGAGTGTTAACAATTTAGAGTAATAGTTACAGGCCAGCATCTTTGAGGAGATAAACTCAGCGTTGATTTTGAAGGAACTGGAAATACAAGTGTGTCACAACAGCTGCAGTCAGTATGGTTTTTGTTACCCTGGACTTTTTGAAACACTGAGACATACATTTTGGAGAAGTCTAAGAGTAAAGATTATTTCCTCAGGATATGCATGTAAATGGATCCAAAATGCTCATTGGAGATAGATTCCTTGAAACTTGTCCTCTGACACAAGCCCTGATCTGTGAGCTTTTGTTATTTTTGGACTCTGTCATTTATGTGCAAAGATGGAATTTTTTAAACTTTTTCATTCCTTATGAAGGGGTTATGCTTCTCATGCAGGTCCTATTATATTAATTTTATTTGTCACAATGACTGTTTTGAAATCCACAGAAGAGTAAAGCATTGTCTCTTACTTGGATCTCTAGTTTAGGTAATAATCCTGAATTGCCACCTTTCTGGACAAGTCTTATATTAAAGTGTCTTCTGTTTTTAACTACAGCCTGCCTGTATTTCAGAAGGGGAGCTTCCTTCCTTACCAAGCCTGGAAGTAGGTTGTACAGATGCATAAGATGACATGGATAAGGAGTAAAGCTAAGCAACAGCTGAATTTCCTTTACATGTTAGAGAAGAAGACTGTCTCTACAGTGTTATAACATAATACTGCACACTGAGGATCAAAAACACATAATGCTTCACTTGACAACTGGTATAACAGTGTATAAATGCTTATGTCAATGGAAGCAGTGTATGCTATTATCATAAAAAGAGATCTGGCAGCCTGAAATCTTTGAGAGAGACTCAGCACTTTGTTTCTTTTCATCATCTTGTAGTACTGCTGATATATTTTTGTATCTTTATTTTATTTCTGAAGAGATGGACAAAGTTAGAATATTTTTTATTTATAAAATCTGACAAATTCCTACAGGTTCTAGATATTTGCTATGAGCTTATATAATAAAGAAACTCATAGTTAAAAAGGGAAGTCTGTACCATTTGCTATTCTTTTACTACTTCAGCTGGTACTTATACTGGTAACCATTCTAATTTGGGGATAGTGAGAAATATCTGAAAAAAATTAGAGCAAGTTGACTTCTTTGTTAGATAATTGATATGACAATATTGGAAAAAGGTGAAGGAGGAAATGTCATTTAGCTCTGGTTCCAGGAGATACAAACCTTTTTGTGGTATTCTAAAATACCAACAATAACAAAAGAAATGAGTCTTTGAACAGCAGTATCAAAATCCTTTTTGATATTAATGTGTTTTGGAGCATAGTAATTTATAGCAAGTTTTTGTAAGACTTGGAGCGTTTTTAGTTTGTTTTTCTTGTTCCCTCTTCTCTCTCACCAGAGAACTGAAGTCATCTTCAGGTCAGAGTATAAATACCATTAGTAGGTATTGCCATGAGCAGAATAGTTTGGGGCAGAAGGTGAAGAGGATAATTGAGAATCTAGAGCAAAAACCAGAGCTCTGCTTTGCTGTCACCAGACTAGTGCAGCTCTCAGAAAAGCAGTTGTCTGTGCTGCTAGCAGCACAGTGTGCTCAGTCAGGAAATGCAGATTTTTTAAGAATTACATTTTTATTAAAAAATACAGCGTGACATGGAAAAGATGGAGACACGTTTTCAGATACAGCTTCAAAAATTAAAGGAGTTTAAAAATATGGATCAAGAGAGGTGTGTTTCTTACCTGAAGCATCCAGCAAAGCTAGAAATTCACTTCTCTGACCTCATGCTATTGTGTAGCCTAAGTGTAGAGCCCGGAGGTGGCAGAAGTCGGTTATATACACTGTTGTAAATAAAGCTGGAGGAGCCTGATTGTTAGCAATGAGTGAGCTGGAACAATGTTAGTAGTGGATTAGTGCACTACTAAAATGTGAATTGCACTGAAGGGATGGTTAACACACGTAACCTTGTGTTCACTTCTGCAGTGGATATGCAATGCCTGTGAGCTGTAGGTTGATCCAGCCAGCCACTTCCCTGAGTCTCTTACATCTATCATACTTCAACTCTATAAATAACTGAAGTTGTCCAGGCTTGAATAGCAAAGCTGCAATATGAAATAGGCCTGTTCTAACAAGTCAGAAGAATTGAAACCCATGCTGGGGAAATGGCTATTATTGCTGCTGGTAATGGCAATGCAAAGTTGCAGCTGAAGCCTTTGCATTGATGTTGCCTTCTTGGAGAAAGCAGAAGGATGCAGCTTGAAAGTGCTCTACTTAGCCTTCTACTGGACTAGAGCATTTTCAGAAAAACGCAAAACTTAACAATTTTCTACTACTGCACAAGCCAGGGTGGGCAGAACTTACTCTCAAATCACTTTTGATTTTCACAGGGGCAATTCTAACGAGATTTATCACTTCATATGCAAATAGGATGATAAGTGCATCTGGCTTCTTAACTCCTGGGCATGATCACTTATCCCTACCCTCCAGCAGCACACAGCATTTTCCCCCCAGCAGCACTCATGTATCTTATTTCAATGACTCCAAAATAATCGTGTTCTTTTAGCTGCAGATTAAGTAGGTAATGACTGATGTTTTTCTGGACAGCATGTCGATAGATTACAGCGAGTACTGCTAATGTTGATGGTGTATTTGTTTTTGCCCACCCCAATCTGTAGTTGTAGAGATGTCATACAGATGTCTGTCTTTATGCTTCATCTGATAAGACTACCCTGTCATCTCTTTCTGGACTGTTGATAGAAATGTTCTTCCCACTGTTAATTACAGGCATCCCCTGAAGGACACTGATTTGTATTATGTATGTGCATTTCCTTGAGATATAACTAGGTTACTTTAGCAACCAGCTGTACATTCCAGGGAACAGATATGTATTTTATTTTTATACTAGCCTCTCACCCCCAGAGAGAGAAACAGTGATCTTGAGCCTTTTCTCAGGTAAGAAATTCATGGATCTTTACTGATTTGTATACATGGTCCAAATGTAGTTTTCTATTCCATTGAGATTCTTTTCATTGCAGAGTTTACCCCAAGTTTGAGCATCTGCTGTTAGTTGCTACTGTTAATGAGCATCCCTCGTGATACATACCTGTTTCATGACTGTGTAACTGTGTCCTCATTTAGTGATAATATGGATATTGTAATTTCTGTGGCTGTGTACTTTTGTATTAAGTGGTGTATGGTGAATTTTACTGCAAGTCCACATTGCAGTTGTTGTGGGAGTGACCGTTCTTTTGGTCCCGAGGTAGAAGTGTTCTTTACCCACCAGCAAATTGAAACATTCCTGCTGACACATGAATGGGACAGACAATTAGTGGTATTTATGAGAAACCAATTAATAATACTAATTATGGAGAACTAGCTGAAGGGGTGCTCATTAACAGCGTTCTATTCCTCCAGTCCTCAAATGTTTCTCCTGTTTGCGTTTGGCAGTGTTTTGCCACACAGACTGCATCGCTGTCCTGTTCTCTCTTGCGGTTGCATTTATCCTCCCCATTTGCAAGTATTGCCAAAGCTTGCCTTTATGTTCTGAAGTTGGATTGTTCCTACAACTTCACACGTGCCTGACTGAAGTTATTCTTCCCAGCAGGCTTGGGTAGTGCAGTGTGTTATGGGAGGCAGAAGCAGCAATGATGTGCGTTTTCTTCTCTTACGTCTCCCTACCCTCTTCAGCAACACCCAGTGTGGAAGAAAGAAAACTGTGTACTGCTCAGTGTTCTGCAGGTAGTGCGGGACTGAATGCAGCCTTTTCTTATTTAATGTGTCCTTTTGCCCACTGAGGAAAAGCTACACCTCAGTTAATTAGTCTATAAAGACAGACTCTACATTATTATTTATAAACCAAGCTGATTTGGAATAATAATGCTGCTGCAATGGCAATGAGAATAAAAAAAAATTGAACATTATCTTCACATATATTTGTGTGTGAGAGATAGAGGCTTCTCCCATGCCCCTTGTCTTCAGATACTAGTTGTTTTCTGTTCTGTTTTGAGAGCATACAAAATAGCATTCCCTGGAGACAGCAGGGCAATGGTGGTAAATTCCTGTCCCTTTTTAGTCCCTTGGAGTCTGTTTTGGTTTGAAGGATGGGAAGGAATGAAGCTGTGGGAAATGTTTCTGTCATTGGTTAGAGAAAAAAGCTGCCTTGCAAATGGCCATGTGGGCTAATATAGACATTGTGTGAATCCATACTCTGGGAAGACATTCCCCCATGTGCTGTAATTTCCCCCACTAACAAAAATAAACGTTGCAATTTCAATGGCATTTCCCCATTTTTGAGCTAGACCTTGGCTTCCTTCCCAAACAGCTTTGGGAACTGTGAGCTGAGGATGCTCTTCAGTCCCTCTACCCATGTTGTTTGTCCCTCTACTGGATCTCTTTCAGTGCTGGGAGATGCTGCATCTCCACATTTCTCTGCCAGGTTAATTTCTTTTCTCTCTGGTGGGTTTAGTGCTTGGAGCAGGGCTGAATGCCTGGTCAGAATTGGTATAGTTTGAGGGAAGGTGGATGATGAATTTCTGGACTATTTCTGTTTTGTTTGGTTTGTTTTCTCTGTTGTTGTTTGTTCTCCCTTTTTATGTAATTGTCGGGATTTTTTTAGTCTTTCTGTGCTTTGTTTGTCTATATAGGGAAAGTTTTAAGAATATTCTCCCCGATCCTGTGAATTGGTCACTGAAACCATGGAGCAAGATTCTACTCTGTTAATGGCATAGCCCGGTTTTGAAGAAATAGAAACCCTTTTTTCTCTTCTCTTGTCTTTACGTGTACACACGTGCACACACAGGGCAGGGGGGGAAGAGCAAAAGCAGCATGTTAGTGCAGCTCGGAGAACCATGTAGTACTGAATGTAGCAGGAGTCAAGAATCAAACACCTCCTTGTGCTGTTTGTGTTTACTGCACACGTGGTTTGTGTGCATCGTAGGGGTACTGGAATGTCCTGGGCAATGTACAGGTGAGACTGCTAGAGAAAGGAGCACTTGTTTCCTGTGATTCAGAGAAGGATTATGCTGTATTTCTAATAGTAGAGCAACAAAAGTAATAAAGGTGAAATAAGTGTTGAAGGTTAACGCTGATTAAATGTTATCTCTTTTAAGACATTTTAAAAGATAAGAGGGTTTTATATGTAGACCACAGAATTCTGCAAAATATGGATTTGTATATATATATTCTAGAGAAGTTCTTTTTCCTTGTAGCCTTTCATCTTGCTCTGCACATACAGTGATTAGTTTTCTGTGTTTCTGCTTTTTCTTTGCTTAATATGTAGAGGAGTTGTTTCTTCCTGCCATCTTAATGTTTTTCTTTGTTGGTATAAAATTGTAAATTACTGCTAACACAGTGCTTCCTTAAACATTCATTTTACACTGATAGGACATGGGATCAGCAGGGGAATGGATGACTCAAGGTTTTACACACTGAGTCAACAGTCACAATGAGTAGATTCCTATACTTCTGGCATGTAAGTACAGGCTGTCACTTCATTTCACTGAGTTTTGTTGAGGAGTTCTTCCAGAATTTAGTCAAGCATAGGGAAGTACTGAAAAGTCATGTGACCTATGTATGTGGTTTACTTGGGTGCATGTCAGGATGGAAAGTGCGTTGCTGTTACCCGCTTTTGCTGTGTTAACATCTGCAGTTAAGAAAGCAGCCTTAGCATGCCCCATGTTTATGTTTTCATCAGTTTCTTTGTGAGTAGTATGTCAAGAATGCCCAGGAGCTGTGTTTAAATATGTACCATGTAGCTGGTGTTTCACAGCCACGTTCAGTTGCACTTTGTTCAAAGGGTGTTGACTGCTTCCTCTTAAAGACTTAAGAGTTTGAAGGGCAATAGATGCAATGTGGGGCTGTGGAACTTGCCAGGCTGTGAACAGGATATAACAAAACTTCTCCTGTTCTCTGGCATGAGCTTAAAAGTAGTCCAGCTCTTTTAAAGGGAAGCGATGCACTGTGGCTCAAATGGACGTATTTGTTGTCACACCAAATCTTTAGCGCTCTGCCACTGACAAACCTACTGAATATCCTCTCTGGCTGTAAGGGTAGCTGTGAACAGCATTAGTCCAATGTCACAGTAGAGATAAGCAACTGTCATCAAGGTAGATGCAGGTATCATTTTATTTCATTTTTCCTTCTGCTCTGGGATCACCCGAAGGTTTCTGATACTTTGTGCTGATCCTCCCCACTAGAGATAGGCAGATGAGTTATCCTCATTTCAACTCTACCCAGTGAAATTCAGGATCATGTTGCTCAGCCTGCCTGATGACTGGATTGCCCTTCTGTCACAGAAATGAATTGTCTCCTGTGCTTAGATAGCATCAAGGTGGTGGCCACTTAGTGCAAATCTTCTTCCTGTTATTAAAGGTTAAACGATAACCCCCCCCCCCGCTCTTGGCTGCTAAAAGAACTGGTTACATCTAATACATGTATTTGAGACATCCCACAAGTGAATCAAACTGTTATTTATGGGGGATTTACCTCCATTCATCATGCACGAGTACTTTCTACAAGAGTTTGGCTGTAGGATTCCTGCCAGGGTCACTGGTAAAGTTTTGGGGGGATTTATTTTTGTTTTTCTCTAAGTTCCCGTCTCTTTCTGTTTTTCCCTTCTGATATATTCCTGTCATCTTTGGGGGTCCATTGAATTGTGAACTGGCTAGCCTTCCTTTGTGATGGGTGTGAAAAATTTGGCTGCATTTGCCAATGGTCCAGCTTCTGGTAGTGAACATGAGCAATCTTGCCATTCCTCTGAAACTGTGCTTTCCTGTATTCTGAAAACATAACTATCAGAGTGGAAGGATTGAGTGGTAGCAAAAGATTGGGATTAGCAGGGGGAAATGATTGTATCTGGATATTTCAGTGATCTGATACTGAATCGGTGGTTGGCTTTAGAGAGAATACAGTTCAAATAGGTGGGTGTCTGACCGACATTTTGTGCTTCAGTAACTCCTTTTCAGTAGATCTGCTCCTACAATTCTTCAAGTTGTGTCAACTAGTGCTAATATCTTTTAATGCTGTGGTGAGTTGTAGTGGCAAGGAATTGCTGGCAACTTGCTGTTGGAGCCTGGTACTGTTACATTACCTGTTTGATAGAGAATTCCACACGCACAAATTTTTTTTTATTCTTATTCCACTTTTACTTCCAAATTATGATAGGGTGAGTTTGAGACTATCTGCCAAGAGATTTCATTGGCAGTTTGGGATAAAGGGAAAATTTCCAAATGTTTTGTGAAGGTTTGATGTAATTGTTTTCTTGTTCCATTTTAACTGCTCTGTAAGAGTGGTAAAAAAGCTTCAGCCAGTTTTTCTTTTATTTCCTCAACCAGCAGGTCCAAGCCCAAAGGAAAAAAAACCCACCAAACAACAACAACAAAAAAACTCCAAACCAAACAAACAAATAAAAAGAATAAGCCATGCTGAGTTGGCCTTTTGTATGTATCCGAGCTTTCCTTGCCTTGGCTTCTTATCAGACCAGATGTGCTTGCTGTGAGGATAATCTAACTCACCTTTTAAAATGTTAAAGGTTAGCTGCACTTGAGGAAGCCCCCTGGTTGACAGTGACTCCAGGAAAATGTCCTCAGCTCTTTCTTGACAATTAGCCTCTCTGAAACTGTAGGCTTTCCTGTTTTTTGCTCCTCGGGCTTCTGAAATCCCAGTGTGGTTTGTGCTGCAGAAAGCACTGGATAAATCCTATCACAGTGTTCACTGTTGCATATTCCTTATTGAAGAACGTAAGGTGAGTGGGATTTGCTTTTGTGCCAGTGCATGCCCCATTAGTACATGTCCCTTCTACTAGGCTGCTAATGGTGCATTTGTTTCTTTCCTCCTTCTTTTCTTTTTTCTTTGGTGCTTTCATCCTTTTGGTTAGAAGGTATGAGATGTGTTAGCCAAAGAGAGTCAACTCAGTCACTCCCATCACTGTGAGCACAGCATAAAAATGAATTATTAAAAAAGAACTGAATTTCCCTCTATTTATTAGGTAGAATGATGTAATTTAACAATGATGTAATATAGCCAGAATACAATTATTCTTCTTATTTATATGCCAGTCACTGACAAAAGCATTGGTCATTTTGCTGTCTGCTTTTAGGTATGTGGATTTTTGACTCGATGATTAACTCTCTGAAGAAGTTCATCATGTACTATCAGACTATATAAACTAACCTAATCACTGCTAACATTTAACTGGTTTAGAATGTGTTTTAAATGGTCATGTGCTGTGAAAATTGTTAAGACAAGAGGTGATCAAATTAGGCTGCTAAGAGATTTCGTGGCGAATTACATGGGTGCTTATGTAAAACTACCTACTACTGCAGTGTGTTGTAAGCGTGTGCGTATGCGCACGCACGGTCGTACACTGGAGCTGATGAGCCTCTGGCAGGGAGCTTTGCAGAAGCTGCAAGTATTTTTAGTGGAAACAAAATCTCAGTTCGGTTCTGCAGCATGTGACTTCCTATTTCTGTAAGTTACTTCCAAGGGACTTCCTCTGTTAAATCGGCTTGTCTCTAGAGATTTATCCTGGAGCTGGAGTGCAGTCTGCTTTGTCCTGTGCCCGTGACAGCGTTTTCCCAGAGTTTTCTTTTGAGTGTTTTCTTTTTGTGTTTTTTTTCTGTCTTCAGCATGCAAGGATCTAGTGGCTGCTACCCGTGATCGGAAGCTGAATACGTTTATACAAGTCTCAGTGGTACATCCAGCAGAGCACATTTTGACGAGGTATTCAAGCACTGAAATCGTGGAGGTGAGAGTCTTTCTTACTCAATTAACATGCTGATTAATGAATTGCTTTTTTCTGCCTTAGAACGTGAATGAGAAATGAAACAAGTTAGTGCATAGTCTTAGGTAAGGCAAGCGTGCTCTGGCAGTTAGGGAAGCATACCTAAGTGTGTTCTGTAGTCCTTGGCATTTAACCAGGATAAACACTTAGAAATGAACTTGGCTTTTCATGAAAGCTCTGTTGTTCCAAGTAGAGACGGAGAGAGAATACTCTGGTTTTCTCCTCCAGACATAGGTCTAGAGTGAAACAGGGAATAGTTGCTCTCATGAAAGGACAAGGCAATGCAAAGTAAAACTAAATGAAAAATGCAGTGAGTTTGTAGAGTATTTTTAAATTCCAGAAGAACATAGGTGTATTATATGGTCTGTTATCCGATCAGTTTCTTCTCTGATTTTTACCATTGGAAAGTTAATGCTTTTGCCATGTGAAATATATTTGCCGACATCTATAGTTATGAAAAAAAAGCTATGTGTATGTAATGTCTGTGACTTCATATGAAATAATTAGTAACTTGCATCACATGTTGCAGTAAAAGTTGTCTGAGGTTTCTCTGCTAGTCTCTGCTTTGCCTTGTAAGCATCAGTATAAGAAACAGCAAAAATGCTTTGTAGAGAAAGTTAAGTGTGAGCAAGCAATGTAGATGTAGCTTGCTTAATTATTGGACTCATTAAGAACAGGCAAGTCTTATTGTAAACGCACACACACAGAGTTTTGGCAAAGGCTTATTTTAACTGTTAAATAAAGTCAGAATATGTCATGAGCTCTTCGTGTGTTTCAACCACCTACTAATCAAATTGTTACTATTTTAGCTATCAGCCATCCTGAAACTGTTTAATTCAAATATCCTGGATCTGATCAGGATGTTACATTGCAGACTATCTGGAATGATGTCATGCAGAAGGTGGAGTGTGTGTGTGTGTATTTATATTATTTTTTAATGGGAGTTGATACATCTACTAACACAACGTTCTAGATTTGAATAAATACCTGAATTTGTTGTGTCAAGGCCTTCAGCTTCATAGTCATGTTTGGGGGAAGGGAAGGTGGAGGCATAGATAACAAAAAAGTTATTTTTTTCAAGAGAAATTGCATTTATCATGCCAAATCTTTTATTTTATTTAGCAAAAAATTTAAGGATACTAGCCTGTTAATCTTTGGAAATTAAGTATAACTAAAAATTAAGAAATTATAAATGACATTTTATATGATTCGTTTAATTGTTTGTGTATCTGAAGCAGTGATGTAGTTACTGCTGTGTACAACTCCTAGATATAATCCCAGTGTTACAAAGCACAGGCATGCTTATCTTACTGCACTGCTGCCTAAAGAGGGGTATTCTAATCGCCTCCCCACAAATCAATATACTTAATGTAATACAAGAGAGTCTCTGTAGTATTTCTACAGATAATTTATTGTGGCTTAATGAAGAAATCTCTTTTTTTTGTGTGTGTAGTTATATCTTTAGTTCATTTAAATGAAAAGGAAATTGCACTGCTTTCAGAAATTGTCATGGGAGAAAGAAAAGGATTATTACAGGTTGTATTCCAGATACCGGTACCCGGGCGCTCAGCTGTTTAAAGGCACGTTGCTAGGCTCTGTTTCAGAAGTACTTCTGAAATCTTTGCCTGTTAAAAAAAACTTTCCAGAGAGTTTTTTGAAACTTTCCTAACAAAGTTTTAGAGCCCTCTGGTCCTTTTATTGGTTGGATAATACTTAGCTGTTCTCCCTGCTATAGAAAGCTAACTTTTTTTTTTCCAAGAGCCCACAGTCTCTGTGTATCCACAGGGGCATATTACATATTACACATTGCACAGCTGTTACCTTACTTAATGTTTACTCCTGTTACACAGGGTACAAGAGATCCACTGTTTTTGACTGGTGTGACATTCCCACCGGAATACCCCATCTATGAGGAGAGTAAAATAAAGCTAACGGTCTATGATGTCAAAGACAAATCCCAAGACACGGTAAGTGCGTGGCTTCGTTTCTTGCATAAATCTTACTGAGGATTAAGTTTCTTGCCACGTTGTTCTTTGACTCTCTTTAGCAAGTTTGCAAACTGGAGAAGTATGTTTAAGTGGTATTTGCTCTTCTACCTAAAATGTACTTAATTTTTTGTTGTTCTGTTAGAGAATACAGAAAGAACCGTGCACTTAAGATGGACCCTTTGCTATTGTTTAATTGTTTGCATGAATCAGCACAGGTATTTCTGGCAAATGAAAAAATTACCCTTGTGTGCTTTCTGATGACAGAGAACATAGGGAATAGATTGAGGTAACAGCTCTGTGAATAAGTTTTCAGAAATACGTTTCTGATAATGTTTTACTTATATGCCCAAACCAGAATGATGGCAGAGCCTGTAACCCTGTATGTGAGAGAGATAATCATATTTTATTGTAATCTCTTGCATGATACTTGCAGCTTTCCTCTGGCTGCTGCTACTTTTGATTTGCAAGGGTCCAAGATCTGTGCCAGTGCTAAAGGTGAATCGTTTTGAGTTCCAGTGTTGTACACGTTCGGTTACACTGTCAGCTTTTTACACTGAGAAACAGTTACTCTTCTGAGGTGATCCGTGGAGGTCAGTGGGACTACCTGAGTGATTTATCTGCCAAATATAGACCTCGAGTGCCATTTTATGTGCTGCAGGTGATGTAAGACAGCCTGTGGAGGTATCATAGGACCTATGGGAGATCTGTGGTGTTCTTCTATGGCAGCTGGAGCCCAGATGATAGTATTCTCTTGGGCATCAGAAATGGCCCTTGACATCTGTATTTAATTAGCAGAATTGCTCTCTACATATCTGTAGTTGTCCCCCAGTATTATCAAAGACTATGCAATCTCATGTCATGACTGTATATGTGTTCATTATCCATAAGAAGGAAATTAAAGGCATAGGTTATTACTCGAGACTGCCTTTGAACTGCTTGCATAAGTAAAGTTCTATGTTTAGAGGACTTCTAATTTTTTTTTTTTCATGTAGAAAATAGTTTGTTTAAATTTTGGACCATTGTGAGCAAACAGGTAAAATCAGTCTCCTCACTGTGCTTTTAACAGGAATGTGTGGAATATTTTAGACAAAGAATTTCTTGCAGTTTATAGACTAACGTATTTTTTTCTGTTTAAGAATAAACAGAGGAAGGGCTTGTACGCACATTTCTGCCATGTGTATGTTTTAATTTTTGCTTGTGGTTATAAATTACAAGGGCTTAAAATGGGTTCTGCTGTTTAATCAATAGAGCTGTCACCCATGGCCATACTGAGTGAAAGGCATTTGACTTTTTCCTTTTCAGTTCGTTGTAAATGACAGATCATGGAAAATAATAATATCCAATCTGTAAGGAAAAAAAAAAAAGTGGGCTTGATTCATAGAGTTATGCCTGTACTCATGCTCTTCTAGTTGCAGTCCTGTATACTGCCTCTTACACAGGCCAAGATCTAGCCTAGAGAATGAATATAATATAATAAGTTATTGCAAACTTTAAAAAACTTGTAATAACTGTTCCTTACAATTGTAGTACACGAATGGAAGCTCTCCCAGAGAATCCCATATACATAGCTTGTGACAGGAGAGAATGCTTTTTTCCTTTGTCATGGTAGTTATGTAGTTCCTATGTAAAATATTCCAGATGTGTAGTTTATGATACCTGTTTTGTGGGGGGAAAATGGTAGTTTCTTGTCTTTTTTAATAATGAGATGTCTTATAAACTGCATGTAGGTTAAGGAAAAAAACCCAAAAAACCAACACACTGTAAGACTTAAATAAAGGTGAACTGCAGCGTGTGTGAATGACCCTGGGCCACTCAGGGTGCAGCTTCATTTATGGCAATATTTGGACTTCTGTTTACATTCTAGAATAACACTGACAGTAACACTAATGGCTTGACTGTGTTTCCTGTAATTGGGAGCCATCACACTTTTCAGTGTGACTTTTTTTGTAAGAGTCTGGAGGTGTATACAGATGTAAAGTCAGGCTTAAATGAGCTCTGGCTTGATACTGTTACCAGCACAGCTGCAGCCACACAGACCTCAATGCTTGCTGCTTGACCCAAGAAGTGGGATGTGTCCCTTCGGCAGTAAGTCTGTTCCCAAGTGCTGTGGCTTCACAGTTCTGGTTATCCAGGCTACAATAAAATTGGCTTTCTTGTTCCTCACAAACTGCTGCCATAGCTTATGGCCACAACCCAGAGTTGTACCATTCTTCCAAACAGACACATAGTCTTCTTGGGGTGGAGGGGAATGCAAGGCCATTAGGTATGCTCCCCTGTTCTAGGCTGTGCTTCTAGACCAGTGCCTAGCTCATGCAAGTGGGCATTTATGGCAGAATAAACCTTCTATCTGACTGGGAAATATTTTGCAGAAATTGGACAGAAAGCTACAGTAATAAAAATTCCCATCCCTGGTTACTTCAGTTAACCAGTTCAGGTAGCTAATATTCTTCATCACAAATATTATCCTTATTCTTTTCTTACTTCCCTTGTAATTAAAATGAAAATAATAAAGTTGTTAACTAAACCCATCAGGATATTACTGTCATAAATAGAAAACAGTAGAGAATGTGGGGAAAGGGCAGTGGGTATTTCAAGGTAAAGCATTTTCTGGTTTGGGTTTGGGTGTGTTTTGTAGGCTTGGGGAGTGTTGTTTTTTGTTTGTTTTTGTGGTGGTTTTTTGTTTGTTTGTGCGTGTTTTTGTTGTTGTGTTTTTTCCCTCTAGACCTGCCCCTCTACCTGTACAAGAGAATTAGGTCTCGTGTTCAAACCCACAGCATTTTTACTGCAATACAAAAATCATCAAATAGCGCTGGGTCTGTGCACACAGGTCGTAATGCTGAAGTGAAAGGGGATGTTCCCCAGTGAGATGCAAGGATTTTTTTCTGTCACTGCTGACATGCTATTTGTATTAGTCTTTTAAAAAAGATTTCAAAATAACCTTGCAGTGCTTGCATTCCTGTACCAGAAAGCAGATAGTTAACTTCCCTCTTGCCTGTCATTTAACATACATTATATAAGAAGTGAAGTTTAATGCTATTAAAATAATGTGCAGCTGGTATCACGTTCATTGTGCTTGACACACTGAATGTTCTAACTGCACTTCTCACTTCTTATGCATCTCCATCTGATGTTGGTCATAATTATATCTTGGTTGTGTCAGGCTTTCTGTAGTTGAGGCCTTTTAATATAATGAAGCACGTTTTGTATTTTATTTTTTGTTGTTGTTACCTATTTTGTCTAGTCTTCCTAAGTTAGGGTGATTGGTTATGGTAAGTTTCCAGGTAAACAGAAACTTTATTAAAAGACTATGCTATTTCTACTTAACTTTTATGTAGTTGGAAGCTAATAGTGTGTTTAGGAAATATAATGTAAATATATTGCTGTGAAGCCATGCATACAAAGCAGCGGGTAATGGCATATTCTGAAAAATGTACACTGACATCTGTTTCTACATCACAAAGTTTTTCTTCCCATACTGCCATGAGCAAATTTATCTTTCACTGTCTTGAGTTGCACTGTCTTAAAGATTTTTAGATAGTTGGGTTTTGTTGTAATGCTGAGACTGCACCTGTTATTTAAATCTAGTCCAAGAAAATTGTAATTAGAGGCTCATATGCTGTTAAAATATTATCTCTGTAACACTTTTGCACAGACATGCTATTCTTAGCTTTCCCATAAGCCTGTGAGTTTGCCCAGTTTGGTCTAGCAAGTTTTAAAGCTGAAATTGGATTTGTTCTCTTCAGAAATACTGCTTAACACAAGTCAGGTACCACTGCCACGTGACAGACCCACAGAAAATAGCAAATAGATGAATTTGTGTTACATTAAGAGGAGGGAATGCCTACTGACTAACTTGGGAGGCAGAAATCCTTCTGTTCTGTGTTTAGTATATATATACACCTGTGTCCTGCAGCAAGTGTTCTGAACTTCTTTGTGTAGAGCAATGTGACTGTATTTTTAGGCATGTACTGAAACATTTCACTGTGGTGGAAAATGAGCAAACAAAAATTTAAAGATTTTTTTTCCTTCTGTTGCTGCATCTACATCTGATTTGTGTTTGTTGAATGCCAGTACACCTGCAGCTTAAACTGTTACAACACCAAAGTTTCTGTCTTTAAAGTGGGTGTGAAAATGTGCTTGTTTTAAAGCAACAAGATGTTGAGGTAAATGCTGCTGTAATGTTCTGGTATGACATGCTCTGAGTCAGGCCACCTCCTGTTGATCCACACATGCAGAAGTGCTGGAAGCAGAGGACAGGAGCAACTTCCTGTATCTGGTCTTTGCACCACCCTTCACAGATTCCCCTTATTTTTAGGAGGAGATGGAGATCAAGAAGCTTGAAAAGAAGCTTGAAAAGCAGAGACTTGGTATACCGATTATGGTTAGAGATTTAATGGCTGTGTTTGCTGTTTATCCCAAAAGCCAGCAGGTAGATAGAACTTTAGGAATTTATATGTGATCTTGAAAGTATAAACTACTAGTCCAACACTGTCTCCTGAGACCAAAGAGAAACTTGGCATATACAAGGCAGTTGTAATATTACACATTATACAGTCTGGTCTTGCATGTGTTACTTCCCAAATTTTATCTTAAATGATGAGATTTAATTAAATGAATTTGATGACTTCAACTCTGGATCTTTGAATCTTATATTTAACTTGCTGACTACGAATGAAAATTTGGAAAAAGTTTTACTTTGTTTCCTTGACATTGTTGAAATTGACTCTCACTGGGGTAAGTGTGAAATGAAGGCTTGTCTGTCATGCAGGAGGCATTTTGATCTCAGTTGTGGAGCCAAATGCAAAGCGACAGCATTCTGCATTCTCTCACAGGCATCGGTCTGTAGCACAAACCCACCAAGCAGTCTGGTGTGGTTTGCCATCTCTGCTGGAGGGGCCCTCGGCTTGAATGTTGGGAATGCTGCAGAGCAGTGTGTGAGATGCATTAGAGAGAAATGTGAAAGCTCACAAATCACCTACCTGCACTCTGCCTGCACCCGAGTGCTCTTACACCCTCACATGAGCACTAAAACTATTGAAGCTGTTTTTCTGTAAAACGTGAAGCAGTGTTGGAAGTGCTCTATTTAATTAAAAGAAAAAGCCATTCGAATTCTTCCTTTTCTCCCTTCTGTTCACTGTCATCTCTGCAGGATTTGTAGAGAAGTATTGTCTTAAATTAGAAACTGTAATTATCTCATTCTTCTTAATAGAGCAGGTCTGTACAGTACCATGGTCCTACCCACAGAAATACTTGCAGTAAAGCTTGAGGTATTCGTGTTTCTTTTCAAAATAACGTAAACTTTCTCTGAAATGTATAATTGAGAACAGATTTAATTTTCTTTTTGTGTCAAACTATATATTTTTAACAAATGCCACTATTAGAGATATTGTGTGGAGCAGAAGGGCTTTTATTCTTCTGAGCACATGTGTGGAATCCACCTGAAGCATTATTGTCAGTCTTTCTTGGTTTTCTTCAAAAGTCTGGATACATAAAGAGAAATTCAAACTGCTTTTATTTGGGTTTATATTGAAATAAAATCTTTCTTTGAAGTGGATGAGGGTATAATAAAGGTTTCATATATCTTAGTGTAAACTGTAAGAGAATCGGGGATAAGTGTCAAGACCAGGAAAGTTACAGGTATGGGCTTAAAGTCCATTTGTAGCCTTTCTGCTCTTTGCGCCTGGCCCTTGAAAATGCAATGAGAGGATTTGGCTTTGCAAGAATCTTTCTCTTTGAAAGCATCCTACTTTTCTTCCTAGTTTTTCTCCTACCCTTTCATTATTTTTTCCTAATTGAGGCACACTCCTCCCTCTTTCTGTATCTTCAGGGAAAGTTGTAATCTGCTGATCATCAATCTTCCATTTGCTTTTCCTTTTCTACCTACTCTGTCGATCAAATGCTACTGCTGCCTCACATTAGGAAAAGGTTTGCTCTAAGAGCTGACTTCTTGGAAAACTGTTTGAAAACTACATAGTGATGAGACCAATTGTATTCTGTAAAAATGTAAAGGGTTGCCGTGGGAATTGCTTTAAAGTAATGGAACCAAATAGTAAATGATAACTTTTCCTGTAGATTTTATTTTAACCAGCTAAAGATTTCAGTAAATGAGGCATCATTGTTCCAATCTCTGTAGCACTGTCCAAAAATCTTGCAAATGTATCAGCCTTTTGTGAATACTTCCTATACTTTCTATATTCATAGATACCCTTCAGTGCTCCATCCCTTGCTAGACCAGCAGGGAGCACATGAGAGAACAGTCAAACAAATCCAAGGTGGCTATTGCACTGCCCAACATTTCTAATGACCACTTGTAGAGCTCAAAGGGCACATGCCTACTATAGAAGGACAGGATGTTTTCCTCTGAAATAAGCACACTGCAATGACTAAAAGAAGATGATTGTGGCACAGTGTTTCTTCACTCTGTGGAGCAACCTGATGTGAAAACATGACCTCAGGTTGAAGAATAGGCTTTTGTCATTTCAGTTCTTGCTTTCCATCCCTGTGTGTTTGACCCAGGTATCCCCTTGGCAAGGTTGGAGGAGCAACTCAAGAGGGATGGTTGGTGCAAGCATGAAGGAGTTCCTTGTACTAAATGAAGCAACATGGGAGTGATTCAGTGACTCAAAGGATAAGATTTGTCTGTTCTCATTCATCATTTCCCTTTTTTGTCAGGTGAGGGTTCAGTTAGTGCTGTCACAAAAGCACAGACTCTAAAATGTACAAAAGGGGAACGGACATTCAGGAAAACAGTGATGTGTTTGCTTTTAGCTGTAGCTACTTAAAATGATTGTACACACACAAGTTTACATGTTTACCTAGAGTTGATGGGTAGTTTATGAATGAGAAGCACTTCCTGCAGGTGAAAAAAGGCAGAAGACTTAAGATGGGTTTTTTTCCAGTATATAAAGCTCTCTTTTTGCCTGTTGGTCTCATTTTTGACAGTTTCTTTACCTGGAAAACAATCCCCCAAAATGGATGCGTCTCTTCTTTATGTAGAAGCACTTCTTACTTTAAGTAAGAAGTTGAACTTCTTGAAAAATCACACCTGTGAACTTCTGATGAATTTTTCACGTTTTGTGTGCTTTTGTCGAGTAAGACTTCAGAATACTCTTTTTATTACAAGTAATTGTCTTTATTCTGTATGAAAAAATGGTCATGCCTTCTTCAGTACTTGCACCCAAAACTGTATATTAATAGAAATTTATCAGCTGTAGAAACTGTATTAAATGTAAAAAAAAAAAAAAATTAGGAAAAAAAAAGACCAGACTTCATAATATATATTATGCCTCTTAATCTTCACTATGAAATTTCCTTTTTGTTCAAAGCCTGATTCACTACTAAGGGGAATACTTCAGTGACTTCCCAAAATTGTTTTTATCTTATAATATGCATTATCCTAACTTTTTAGCATCTTGCAAATCAAATATATTTGTCATATTGTACATGATCTTCCTTCACAGAAAGGCACTTAAAATATTAATGTGAAGTAGAAGGTAGAGCATATTTATTATCTAGACCTTTGGTAGCAAATATATTCAGATGCAACAAGGATTGCAAGGATGAAAACAAATGCGTATGAAGCAGTGGGAAGTCTGCTCTTGCTTTTGTGTTAAGAAAGCAGGCACTTAAAAATCTGCTTCTAAACCTTTTTCTTCTAAAGTTTTGGGGTGTGTATTCTGGGAAATTGAAAACACAACAAATGCAATCTATTAGAACAGCTCTTTCTCCCTGTACCATATGACTCACAAAAGTTTTGGATACAGTTTTTAGCCATACATCTATGATACAGTTCTGAATATGCTTGTAGCAGTAGATATTTGCATTTGAAATGTTGTACTTCTGAAGTAAAGCTGAGGAAATAATGCTATTTAAGAATCAAGCAAGAATCATTTGTATTGGAGGTAACATGAGACTTCATCTTCTTGAGCAAGTTTCTGTTAGAAGAGCATAGTAAATTGCTCTCAGCGTAAGCTAGTTAAATATTTTGTATTATGCTGTATTTTAAATATTTGATGAATAAACATGAAAGGCATGTGTAATCATTTAGGAATTCCAATGCTGTTAGAAATGCATGTATCATTGAATTTTACAGTAATCAAAGCTCTTTATGTAATCTTTATGCAGTATATTACAGAAACGAATTCCCGTGTGGCTGAAATTCTCCATGCTTGGCTTTCTTCATGCCAGAAATGAGGATTTTGTGTTGATCTGTTACTTTCTTTTTCTTTTTTTTTTTTATTTTCTAGTTTTATGTGATTTTAAAATTTTTTTTCTGTCCTATTCATCACGGATTGGGTGATCATAAAGGGAGGGGGGGAAAAAAACCCTGCTTTTTGACATGCCATTTTTAAAGAAACTGTTTGCAGCTTAAGTAGTGATGGCTGGAAAGCCAGGTGAACAAACAAGTCCATAGCATGGTCAAAATTTAGACTGTTTGTTTATCTCTAAATCTCAATAGCATAAGTATGAGTGAACATTATGAATATCAACAATTGAACTCAAGGTTTCAGTGTACAAAGCAGTGTACAAAGTTACTATACTGATCAGCTCGTTATCGTTATGAGATGATTGTGGATCATTACCAAGGAGTCACTGGCACAGTGACAACAGATAAAATTGTATTTAGTGTTTTTGTGGGGTTTTTTCCCCAGCTTTTTGGGGTGTTGAGAATTTGGTGGATTTTTTTTTATTATTTTTTTTATTCCCCCTGAAGTCTCTTCATCACAGTCATGGTATTTTTAAAGCAAGAGAAGTTGGAGATTTTTATAGTACCATGCAGCTGTTGAAGTTTATTCTTGCAGTCTTATTATCCTTAAATCCTTTGTCATATATGCAGTCTCACTAATGTAAAATGAAAAAGCTGCAAGTCACAATTATCCAAACCACTTTAATAAGATTTTCTTTGTTTCTTTTTTCTTGTTTCCCTTCCAGTTCACCGTAGAGAACACTATGGCTTTCTATTTTATAGTTCTTCCCCTGGTTTTGCTTTGTTTTTTTTTTTCTTTTCCATCTTTCTCTTCAGGGTTCAGCATATTTCCCTAAGGCACAGCACTTAAAACATAACCCTTGTAACGGTTCATGTAGCTATCAAGGTGACTTAGTTGAGAGAAAAACCAAAGATACAATTAGCAAATAGTGTTCTATCAATTTTGATTCTTAAAATTTATACCAGAGCCATCTGCAAGTGAAATTCAAAGGGTTTTCATTGAGAAAAGTAAGAGAAGTGCATTTTGTCTACAAGTTCATAAGAGGGGTATTATCATATGTCTCACTGTTACTTATGGTTGTCCGTAATGCTGAGGCTTTTGGTTCTGCAGTGAGACTATGGGTGTTGGTCACTCAGTTGTTTGGTGAGGCAAAGAAAATCACTGATTCTTTGTGGACTGGAAGTAAGAGCACAGTGTGCTACCTTATCTCTGCTGGATCTATTAGCACAAAATTACGCAGGTGTTAGTACCTAGCAAGTTGATGTCTGTACTGCTTCCACCAAAATCTGGGAGCGGGACCAGAGGCAGCACTTGATCACAACTCCTCCATTTTATGTTCCCTACTTACCCTTCAGAAGTTTTACTGGGAGTGTCAGAAGCAGTCAAGAGTGCTAAACCTGTTTCTATATGCATTGAGAGATAAAAGATAATTTCTTTGATTGCAGCAGCATCTGCACCATGAGAATTTGTATGGATCCATTTTGTCTTAAAATGCAGATTCATAACTTTGGGTCGGGAGAAAACCATTCTTCTGTTGAGATTACTTCAGACAGGATTGTCAGCTTCCTGACACAAAATTTGTGTCCTGTGGGGCAAACGTGATTTAATTCCTGTAGAAGACGGCAGTCAGTATGTCTTTGAGATACTTGGAAGGCTTGGATTTTGACACACAGCTGCCTTAGTGAAATGGAGCATGGAAGTCCTTGATTTGTTATAGCTGTAGATTCTCACTGCCTCCGTTCCTGGGGAATAACTTGGCAGCTTTTCAAAAAGAAGTAATTGCAAGGCTCTTGCTCAAGAAATTATCTGTGAATGTGGAAGCTCTGGACAGTTACTGCCCAATTATTGCTACCCTGTTCTGAAATAACATCACCCCTGTGACAAGGAAGTTTCTCAATAATTAACTGTGCCCAAATGGCTTTCGGGCTTGCATATGGCGGAAGAAAGACTATGCCTGCAGTATGTATTAAAGTATAGGTACATACACCCTGCTCCATTGAGAGGCTTCCTTGAAGACTCTTATCTGTGTATGTACAATACTGTGCAAGACTTGTGTCCACGGTTTCATTGTCCTTTAAAACAGCCTTGGCCTTACCAGCTAGCAGTCCTCTCCTGCTGGGTAAATCTGGCTTGATTTAGAATTAGCCCTAGTACAGAGTATTTGGTAGTAGTACAGTGCTGGGGGATTCCTTTCCCCTGCTCCTTTCTTAGAGTGTTTCTCAAGTAGTAGCTCATGGGCCTCAAGAACAGGCCCTTGTAAGAAGGACCAGAAGACTTAGTTTTCCTGTCTGTTTCTAGACATGTGAAACATCATAATTGGCAGTGTATTCTATCAAAAGAAGACAAAAATCTTATTGACTCCAGTTGCATTAAACTCCACAGGACTAGAATACTGGCATTATTAGCACCTATTTTAAATACCATCCCTCAAAACCCATGAGCTGTCTATTGGAGGAGTCAGAGAAACAGTAAGAATTGGTGAAGGGACATCATCTAGTTAGGAAAAAAACCCCTATTATTTGTTTTGGTTTTGGTTTGCTTCCCCCTTCCTCCTGCTAGTTCACTTCTTTCCAGTTAGGTTTTCAGTTCGGTGTGAGGCCTGCTTTGTATGCCTGAGAGGGGCATGCTGTGTTCGTGGTGTTTCTCAAACTCTTAGATGAAGCTGTTTCTAGATTTACCTGATTTTTATTTTTTTTTTTTCCCATCATTAGACATATTGGACCTATCTATAGAAATACTATTAAATATGAGTAGTCTGTCCTTTACACAGGAAAAACTGGAAATTGCGATTATTTACACAAGGTAGTTCATACCTTTTATGGTCTGAACACTTAGCTAAGGTAACATAAAAGATTCTGGATTGGCAATCTCTTTTATAAGTGGAAATGTCATTAAATTTGTATTTCCATCCGTGAAACATAGTTTATCTTCTGAGACTGTATAGTTTAGGCACTCCTTTTGATTAGGTTATAATTGTTGATGTGTTTGAATGATTGCCAATGGAAGGGGCAATAAGTTCTCTGCTTTTTTAGCAAGTGGCTGTCATTTATAGCAGTTTATTGAGATGCTGTAAGCTAACATGCACGTTAAACGTCACATTTGATTAAAAGCGGGGGTTCTGACTTTGGGAGTTCAGCACTGTAGGTCCTGGCTGTTTAAGAGCAGGCGTTTTTGCCTCCTGAGTGCTCTCAGTTTTGGATGTGTTGTGGGGGAGGAACACAACTCAGAGACAGAGAGATTGAACTAGGAGGTGCAGCCAAATAAGAACTGAAATAGCTCACTCCTTTTTATCTCGGGTTTGCGTACAGTTAGTGCTGAATTTGTTTGTGTACAAATAGAACTGGATCTCTGAACTGGGCTTCAAGTCCTAATTCCTTCGATGTTAGTTCTTGCAAAGAGTAATGAGACATGTAAGGCCATGGAAGGAGTTAATTGGGTAATGACCATCAATACTGTGAAGCCTCAAGATAGTACATCTTTGAGTTTGCAGTGCAAAATACACAATTACCTAAAGTATGAATAATACGAAAGCTAAAAGTGTGACAGAAATACAAAGCCAAGGCAAAGCTGAGACCACATTTCTCTAAAATTGCTTTGTTAATGTGGAGTTGATGTAATTACCCTGTATACCTGCACACTCTTGTTTTTCTGTGCCTAAGGCTTTCAGGTTAAGTGGTGGTATTGGCATCATTTGCTTCCTCAGTCACTAATGTAGTAACATGGAAAATAATGGAGTGGGGTTTTTTTGTGTGTGATGTTGAGTATGGAAGTTGGAGAAAGGGGAAAAAATTCACTTGCAGCCTCTATAAACATGGAACTTAGAGCATTAGTAACTAGAACAACTGTAAGTAAAGCATATATTTTATTTTCCTTGAAAAACACAACCAGTATATACTGGTATTACTAGCAAGTGCAAAATGAGGAGATGTGCAAGTGTGTTTCTTAATGTATTTTTAAGAAGTAATTATATTCAGAGAATATTGAATCGTGTGGTTTGCTTACCTACACCAAACGAGTAATTTCAAGTAACTTATTTTATTTGTGGTTTCTCCTTTATGTGATTTATTTGTGTCTCATTCTGGTTTAGTCCTTCAAACTATGAGAAAAATCCTAGAATACTTATATAAAGCCACTTAATTTTTCTGTGAAATGTTGAAGTTGCCTTTTTCAAAGAGGGAAACATTTTAATTGCTACTGAATTAATGTGGCAATACCACATTATTATTAGCACTTACTTGACACAGATAAACACTTTCTCCCAAACTACCCTATGCTGATGCTGTAAGACTATTCACCTGTAGTAACACCTCACCTTCCCAAAGAATAGAGTAGTTTGGGGGGGGGCATTTGGTTTTGGCTCAGATTTCTAAAACAAATTTATTTTCTCATGTTCCATGCAATGAAACCTGTTTTAAAAGGAGATATTAGACAAAGCAGTGTTTAAAAAAAAAAAAAAAAAGGCCCGGGAATGTTCACCTTGTTATTTCTTTCCTCTTGAAGTGGGTTTGGTTTGGTTTTGCTGCAGGGATGCTTTTAGGGGGAAAGGGACTGTTTCTAGTAAGATCCTTGGTTTGATGGTACTTTAAACTTGTGAGGTCTAGCTGACTGGGTGAGTCAAAATTTCCACATGGCATAATTTCTGCAGCTAGGGCTGGCAGGGAATCTGAGGGTGGGGTGCTGCTTGCAGCCTGGAGTATAGGTTAGTGTCTGAGCAATAATAGTGTTTGCAAGAGAGAAGAATGAAAGGTGCATTTATTTACATGACGTTTTAAAGATTCCTTTATAGCATAAGTTGTTCATTTTAATCTCTTCTACCTTCTAGTTTTCAGCTCACTGAGATGATCAACGTTAAGTGGTTTATTTTAAAAGCTGGGTTGAGAAGATTGGAGTTTATTCTCTGTGGTCTGAAAGAGTTGTGTGCTATGTGGTGCTCTCACTCTCTTCTGTATGCTTTTTGTATTGCCAATAGTAACAAAATCCTAATGAAAACAGTTGGTACTGAAATACTGAATAGCACTGAAGGTCTACTACATGTTAATAGATACAGGAGGAACTTGCTTTTACGGTCTTTTAAAAAAAGTGCTGGTTTTCAAGGTATAGTTTTTTCAGGATGTTTAAAGAAAAGCTGAAATGTAGGCTCCTATGTCAGGTGTCTTTATTTACATGTTAGTGGTTTTTTATATCTCAAAATCTAGATGATCCGTGTAACCACTGAAGAAATTAATACTGTCTCCTTAAGCCTTTCTTTTTTTTAGAGAGGAAAAATGAAGTAGGGCTTTTATTGTTACCTTCAGTTAGCTTCAGATTCAGAGTTGAAATTCTACCAGTTCTGTTAATAAGCCCTGTTCTCCAGTGTCTCTGTCTGAAAGTGGAGGTGATGTTTGTAGAATTTCTCTGGTGGTATTAGTTCAAACACAGAGTTGTTTGCAGCACGTACTGAGTGCTCCCTCTTGTCTGTTCTGGAGTTCTTTGAAAGTGTTACCGTCTTCAGAATGTTTTGATACTGAATATTAACTTGCAGCAGTTTATTGACTGGAAACTATTTGTGCAGGGAAGGACAGCAACCCCTGTTAGTTTGAAGAAATCCACATGCTTATCCTCTGATTTTTTTAAAGTAAAAGCTTCATGGCAGCAGGTAAATACTTGAATGCTGAAGATAGAGCTGAGTGTTAGTTACCTGTAACTGTGGTTGTTCTCATGATGTTGTATCTTGTGTGTAGCACCACTGCAAAATTTTGCCAAGTGTGCAGTCTGCGTGCGCATCTCTCGATGGCAAGACTTCTGAACTCTTCTTACATCTAAAGGATTTATGCATATGTAGGCTGGAAGAGAATGAAACATGTTTGGAGTAAGCTGGAGGATGCTGAACCCATGATCTGTGTGGCCCTTCCGCTTCTGCACACATGGCTTTGAACGGTGAAGCTCTAACTCAAAGTGTTCGTGCTATGCAGAAATTAGTGTGGGAAGTGTCTGGAGAAAAGGCCATATTGCTTTTCCCTTCATGCCTGATCTGCTGGGTCAAGCCTGCCTGTAGTATGGGTTGTTGTGCTTACCCTGTGGAAAGCAGGTGAGTCGGTTACAATTTCTGTCTTAGAGACCTTGCCACATCTGTACACGTCAGTACATCAGATTTGTGTGCAGTCCTTGTTATTTTAAGAAAACTCTTCCAAGTGTTTTGCCAACTGAGACATTGCCTTTAGTGTGCTGCCAGACCTGCAGCAGAAGGTGCCTCTGCACTGCAGTGTTGTGCCAGGGAAATGGACCCTCCTGTCGTGTGTGAACGGAGTTTCTGTACAGAGAGAGAGATCCACTCAAGATAAAGGTAAAAGTCCTCACCTCTGGAGTTAACATGTGGCTGGAACACAGGGAAGTGGACTTGTGTTTCAGGAGTAAATCCTCACAATGAGCAAGGATGTTCTAGAGTAAAATGCTTCCAAGATGAGCACTGACATTCTATTTAACTCAATTCTCCTGGCACTCTTAAATATAATAGTAATTGCAGTAGCTTTTATGATGAGAGGTGGGGTTTGCAGTACATCAGCTTGAGATACTTTTCCCCCCTTTAGAGCTGTTAGTATTTTTATAGGGTTTGAATCGAACTCTGGATGTAATTTAACTAAAAATTTATTCTTAATGAAAATGTACTCTAAATGTACAGGAAAATGTAGCTAATTATCTCCAGAAATAATACTTGAATCCAGTATTTTCAGAAATAACAGGATACTTAATCAGCAGTTCATCCTTACTAGAAACTGAAAGGGAATTTGTTGAAAAAAGCAGAGGAAAAAGAGGGATGGACACCACACTGGTCTTCGTGGAAATGGATAAATTCCCCGTGAGCTTTTGATATGCTCGTGTTGCTTGCTGTGAGAGTTCCTATCTTGCAGTTGCAGAAGCTTGGAGAGTTAGTTCAATAGTGAATCAAACCTGATTTGTCGTGGCCTCCCCAGCACTTTCTGGTGGCATGGGGGGCCCTGTTTGACTAGTGCAGCTTGCGTTGAGGCAACCAGCACAGCAGCAAGCTGGCACTGCAGAAGCAACAGCTCTAAAGGCATGAGAGGAGCTAAAAATTTCACAAAAGGATTTGGCCAGCTTTATTTGACCTGCTGGCAAATGTCTTGAGTTCTGAGAAGCGCTTTAATAATAACAGTTTCTTTTCAGTGGCTTTATAGTTGGTGACAGCCTCTATTTCTTGGTCCTACCTTGTTATATTGTCTTTTCAAGCACAAGACACCTTACCCTTGAACAAAAGAAATTTTTTTCGGGCTTGGATTTCATTCAGTATTCTTAGTTTAGTTGGCAGCTGCAAAGACAGAGTGTTGATTTTTATATCATTTTGGTTCACTTTTAGAGTAAGACATGTAGTTTGTGACAGGCTCTCTTTCATGCCACTTTATCTGTTCCTTTTTGTCTTTTAGCATAGATGTACCACGTGAGTTTAAAACCTGAAAGGTCTGGAATGGTATTGAATTCCCCGAGGTGCTTTTTAGGAATCAAACAGTGGGTTTTAATTGTTTTATTTTTTGCTTTCTGTATTAGAACTTTCACTGTAGCTGAAGATTGTGTTAGGGCTTATAGTTTGAGTTTATGAAGATATTTAGACTGAAGGTATTTATACACCTAAAGATGCCAGTGGGGTGCTGTATGGATTCTAATCAAGTTAGATGTCTAATTTTCAGGTTTTAGGCTGATAGAGGTGCTTTCAGTCTCCCAGTACTTACTTAGGCAACTTTAAAGTTGTCTGAAGAAATCTATCAGTACCTTTTTCAGACTCTACATACATTTGAAAAATGTGACCTTAACTTTCCAGATGGGTATCTCCTGTATCATCTCTGTTAGAGTACACATGCTCACATGCCAACACAAAAGCAGTAGTCCGCATAAACTTTGCAGAGGAAGATAAAGTACCTGTTCAAGAGTTAATTGACTCATAGTCTCAATGGAACACATGGTTGGCCATCTGACTGCTCCTCAGACTCTCTTCTAACAGTGGTCTTAAGTGGGAAAACAGCTTACAGCTCTTCTGGAGCCCCACAATGGGTGGGGGATACAGCTGCCTGATCAGTGATAGTGATTTTTAGGGAATCTTTGGGCAGACTGGTGGAGAGAAGTATCCGGTTCTTGCCTTGGTGATTATTTTACAAATCCAGGTTGAAGAAATTCAGTAACACGGTTGATAAACCCTGAAAAAAGAAGGTAGAGGAATCCAGGTTTTAATTCAGTTGTACTAAGTACATATACAGTGAGACAAATACTCTGAGGATTGAAGATGATGGGGTACTTTTGGCATCTAGACCCTGGAAACCCATGTCTGGCAGGTTCATAGACAATTGCCAACATGACATCAAGATAAATTATTTTCTGAAACAAGCTGCTGTAAGTGTGATGAAGTAGTGATCCAGCTGAACAGACTGTTTCCTCTGAAACCTTTTGGAGTGCACTCCAAGATACTGCTAATGTGATATGCAGCTTCCCTCACTGAGAAGGTATCACTGTGTCTAGTCTCAGTCTTTCTAAGATTTGGTTACCTTTCTTTGTACTTGAACACCCAGATGATGCTATAACACAATTTTGTCTTATATGCTTGGAGAGAGGAGTATATTATTGAATTTGGTTCTAATTTCAGAATTAGAAATTAGATAATGTCATCTGTATTTTGTAAATAGACTGTTCAGTTCAGAGACTTGGGTTGGTTTGTTTGTTTGTGGTTTTTTTATTATACTGTGTAAAATTTGTGTTTTCAAGCTGTGTTTGGTTTTCTTTTCTAGAAAGGATGAAGATTTATGTTGGTTAGTTCAGTTGGTTAAAACCATCTTAAAACTGAAGTTAAACTGACAGTTTGTAACAGTGAGAACTGGTGCACTGAATCTGAAAGACTTTTCAGTCTCAGTAAAAGAGTTAAATTTATTTGTTTTGAAAGATGCAAAGAAATACTAAATATGGACAGAGGGGTTTTAATAGGATAAAAGACAATAAATTTGGATTCAACCAGTGCCCTAGTTTTTTAATGAACAAATTAGCAGTTAGTTTTCAAGTGAGGTATGAATAATGTCTTCATTACTCCTGTTCTTAGTCACAGGAAAGTCTCTGAAGGCTGTGATCCTTTGCTTCTAAATCTTTGTTATACAGGACTGCTGGAAAGGAAATGAAGTGTTTAATACAGCAGTGAGAATACGTTTATGAAAGTTCAGCTCTGTCAGCATGTCCTTCTAAATTCCTGTTCTCTGAGTTTTGTTGGGCATAAAAAATGGCTTCAGGCAAGTATGTAAAGACTTAAGGCTAAACTCTTACAAGTATGTGAGGATTTTGATGCAGGAATCTCTTAGTATGACAGGGTGAATATATGTCAAAATTAATGGTTTTTTAAAAATTAATTTTAGAAATCGGTAGTAATTTTTAGGTGCTAGAATGTGATGGTCTAGTTTTGTGTAGGGCTCTTGGGTGATTTGGTTTTGAGGTTTGGATTTTATTTTTTTTTTTACTTCCCATTTAAAGTACTTAGGGAGAATAGGCTCATAAGGAGAAATGAGGAAAACTGTGTGTTGGATGAAGTACTGATTTTGTGCTCATATGAATGTATGCAATTAGCACAACAGTGTTACATGCAGGACAATAGTCATGCTCATTTCTGTACCTCAGGACCAAACAGGAATTTGGATTTTTTTGAGTCTGTCCCGCTGAATATTGGATGTACACAGGCTCAGTGTTTAAAAATGATGCAGGCTTCATAGCAGGCTGGTCCATAGCAGGCTGTGGTCCAGAACAGCAGTCATAGCCATCAGGGAAATGCAACCGTAATGCAGTCAAGCAGTGCCCAAAAGTATTCAAGGGGAATAAAGCTCAAAAGGAATTCACAATTTTTTAATCACATTCAAAAATACAGTCTTTTGGAGGGGAGTGTTCAGTTAAGTTGAAAATTAATCCTTTTATGAAAGAATTATGCTGAGTCACAAGGTGATCTATCATTGAATGGTTCTGGTATTATTCACTGTCCAGACAGTGACTTTTATCTGTTTTATCAGTGTATGGTAAGAGTGTCTTTTGTATCCAATCTAAGTGAGAATATGAAATTGGATGGTCCATTGCCCTTCTCTATTTCATTTCCAGCAGCCCTAGTTTTGAAGTCTGGGGAATACTGCCTGACTTGATACAGCTCTTCTCTTCCTTGGATATTAATGCACAGTTGCATTGATTTAAAACAATCACACCTCCTTTTAGCTCTCATTTTCTGATGCTAAATAAATTTGAAGTATGTAAGTCCTTTTACCTAAAACTGATTCTCCATTCTTACCAGCATTCTTAATCCTGTTTCTTGAATGTGAACAAATGTACACAGTGCTGCTGCTGGAGTGCAAGTACCTTTCCTGACAGATCAGAGAAAGATACCTGCCTTTTTTCAAAGTTGTTGATGCCTCATACTCAGCCTTCTGATTAATGATACTCTTAAGTCTTTCTGCCACTGTTTTCTGAACTAATGTGCTTCTAGCTCTCATTACTATTTCAATGCTACCATTTCCTGATCAACCAGTGTGTGCATGTTTCCTCTCTCTTTTCTAATAATTTTTGATAAGCCGCTGTATCAAATGCTTTATTACACTCCATAAGATAAGAGCTACTGCATTTCCTTTGTCTAGAGAACCAGTTAACTTTTTGAAGGAAAATAAGAAATCAGTCTGCTTGATCTCCGTTTAATGAACACATGTATTTTTCTACTAAGTATGTATAAATACTATGGCAACTGTCAGTAATACAGTCACCCAGTCAGTCAGAATGTCAAGTCATGACTAAATGTTCAAATACTGTAAAGGTCTAGAGTAACTTGCAGCTTTTATTATGATGCCAACTAGACTGTCCACTGTCCTTGTCAGACTGCTGCTGTTGGAGAAGTCTAACTATGAAGAGGATGAAATGTTGTGAACTGATGGGACTTGAGGAAAAGAAGATTTTGAACTGCATTAACAAAAATCTGAGTCACAGCTGATGGGGTTCCGGAATGGGGGGGATGTGTGTTTGTTTGTTGGTTGGGTTTTTTTTGGTTTCCTTCAGCATATTTGAGAGGCCTGACATGTGAACTTCCTAAGATCTAAAATTACGTTTCATATCTTAAGAGTCTACCATGCAGGGTTAGCTTCTGGTTTCATTATTTTATAGTAATTGGCAGTTTATGTTCCCAAACGCTTTCCAAGCGAAACATGTTACTCATTGTTTTGGTTTTCGCTTCACACTGGGCAATGTACCAAAGTGTTTCTGACAGCAACGTTGAATTTGTTTGGATCTCAGCCTGTTGGTGTGTTCCAGAAGGCAGCAGGTGGTGCTGGATGGCTCACAGTTGATCAAAGCCATGAGGTGGTCTTAATATGCTGCTGTGTATCAGTGTTGTTCAATCATCAGCTTTTTCCCCTCCTCAGTTTTATGATTTTTTTTTTTTTAAGGCATCTTTAGTGTTAACACTGAGGCAGAGTAACATGTCAGAAAGTAATGCAGATTTCTTTAAAACACAGAATTGCATCATTTTGCTGGAAGTTGAGTGGTAGAATGTCTCCTTTGGACAGTTCTAACTTGTCTTCATGACATAATGAAATTTTTATTATAAAATTGGTTTATGTACCTTTGAAACTGTTCCTCATGAGCATTTTAAACTTTTTAATAGACTTTTTGATAGGAAAGTTACTTGGGAAGTACCTCAAAATCTGCAGAAAAATGCATTTTATGGGGTTGCAGTTCATTGCATAATTTTCTTTTGTTTAACAAGAAATTGTTTTTCTATGGCAAAAATAGGGCTTTCAAGCTTTAGGTAGACTTCTTGTGTCAACCATTTCTCCTTCACTGTCTGGAGTTCCTACAAAGATTCTGCTCTTTTATTGAAAGGAAAGAATGGGTCAGTTTTGCTTAGAGGTAAACCCATCCGCTAAGAAAATAGACTCCTGAACTTTCGTCACGGGTGCTCAGCATATGTCCTCCCCTTTGCTTGCAGCTATTAAAATTGAAAAAAAAATATTTCAGTGAAGTTCCTTTTCTACACTAGATTCTCACGAAGCCACTGCTTTTGTAGTGGTGTTACTTCAGTGACGTGGGTTTGCTTCCAATTCAGTTTGACAGAGCTAGGAGCTGGCTTAATTGTCTTAAGCGGTACTTATTTTGCAAAACCCCCGAGTTATTTATATTCATGTTGGAAAAGTGTCTGTTCAACAGCACATTTTTCATTACACTTATAGACTCTTTCCCTGTAAAGAATAATTTGTGTGCAGACTGTACTTTCCTTACTAAATTACTGCCATGCAGTGTTTAGCTGAATCCATTTTCCCTTGAGGTATCTTGGTGAAAGGGCAATTCCAATTAAGTGTATCACAGTTAATTAAAATGATATTATAATTTCCTTCTTTTTGTTATGGTCTAGAAACTGTGAAGTCTTGACATGAATTTCTTGTCTCCTTTTATACTTTGTCCCTTGTTTTGCTGGCTTTGAAGAAAATGGCTATTAGCAGCTAAGATGTTGTGAAAGCAGAAAAGACACCAATCTATTGGCATTACTAGAATGGAAACCACAGCAGAAACCACGTGTGGTACCTTAGCAGTCGTGAAACCGCAGCTCCAGTTTGTTTCGATGACAGTGATCTGCTGCATTATTTGGTGTTTGGTGTTGAGTTTAAGGAAGTGGGAGGCAGAAGTGAAATTAAGATTTAAGATGCTTAATTTAGCAAGGATATACCAAAAAGAGGCATTATTATAAAAGAAACGTCCAAAAGAGCCTTGTTAAATACAAGGAATTAAGACATTTTTCACTGCTTAAAGTGTTGACACTGTATTTCATGCTTCTTTTATTAGAGAACAGAGATTATGTAAGTAGCTGGTGCAAAACTTGCCTTGATACCGACATTGGGAACCAGCTCTCAAATACAAAAATTTTGAACTGAGTGAAAAATACTTTTTTTACCTCCTTTGAAAATGTTTCTATTGTACAACCTGAATGAAGAAGTTTTGAATAAGCGATGTTCAAAATAACAGTTTCTTTCACTGAACCTAACTTTGATGGTTTTATTTTCCAAAATAATTTTAAATTTTTCATTCAAAAAGAACCGTAGACTACTGGTTTAGTAATAAAACTGTTTAAGTAACCGGTTTTAACTTATTAACAAGATCTGAGGCTTTAAAAGAAAGGTGGTTAAGCAATTGTGGCTCTTTAAATAACTGCATTTGAAGACTGTCTTCTGTCCTCAGTCAGCACCCAAATTCTTCTTCAGAACAAGAAGATGATCATTGCTCTGGGAGGCCCATTGCTAATCATGTTTTCAGATTCTTTGAGGAGATAGATCACTTGAACAGTGTGCTGGATGAGAGACAGTATGGGAGTTACACGTTGCAAGTCCCTGAATAGCCTGGCTCTGCCCAGCTGGATTGTATGTCTGAGACACATGTTTTTTTGGGATGGTTTCAATTAGGTCTTGGGCTTTAAAGCAGGATTAAAATAGCGCAGTGTCTGGAATACATAAATATGTGCCTTAGGGGGATACCCCCAGCTGCGATTAGAGGAAGGAAGCAGAGTAATCCTGTGGCATGTGAAATAGGAGGCAGGAACCTAAATGTTCTTAATTTTGCCCTACACTTACTATATTATCACAGGCAAGTCCCAAATATTTTATTTCTCTTCTGCAGAGACATTGATTTTTATGGAATTACCTGCAGTGCATGAGATTAAACATGTTTCTGTCCATTGCTAGCCTCAGTGTGTCAGGTAACCAAGCTTAATATCTGAAGATGCTGAGCACCACTATCTCAGCAAAGTGAAGAACATCTTCTGCTTCAGTAAAAGGTGGGAAACACCAAGGTGTTTTATAGAGAAATGCATAGGATGCTATCTAGATGATTTTCCCTTTCAATAGAAGGTATCATAAAATATGTCCGGCATCTTCCATCCATGTAGCCTTTTCCATTTTCTAACAATACTTGTTTACAAGTAAGCTCTCGTCTAATAAATTTCTGACATTTTTGTTGTCATTAATAATTATAAACAGAGGAATGCGAAGGAGCTTAAAACAGTTTGGAGTCCTTAATACACTACTTCTTGCTTTGTTTGGTTGTTCCAACATGCAGCTGTCACATGAAGTCTGGGATGTTTCAAAAGCTTGAGCTTGAGTCCTGTCTTCTTGGCTAAAGAACATCCCTACTTGTAGATGCTGCTGATAGCTACTCTGACATTGAAGATCTACATTCTAGCTGAGTGGAAAAAATAAGTGTTTCTTTTTTCTTACTCAGGATGCAGTGGGCTACTAGTGACGTTAGAATTGAGGTCTATACAGGATATACTTGTACTTGGCTGGGCATAGTTTTTTACCCTTTCCTATATGCAGTAGGGATACTACTGCCAAAAGGCAGCTTTCTGTCTGCATTGACCAGTGAGGAGTATTGCAATGGCACTGTTCATGGTTCTTCTAGAAGTATCAGTCATAAAGAGGAATATTTTTAGTTTTCTGTAGCTGAATTCCTCATAAATAATTTCTTGTATCTCTGACAGTCTCAGGGTGTGTGAAGGGAAAGTTACTGATTTTCTCCACCCATTCTATGTGTTGAGTGCTGACCAGGAAGGAGTGAGAGAGCTATAATTGAAAAACAGTTTCTCAACAGCTAAAGAAATGACAGGATTGTAATGTTTTGGGGTTTTTTCTTCCTCAAAGGTTTAAAAGCGCATAGTATTGCTGCTATAAAGGTAGTATTATAAACTATAGTAGTAGTATAAACAAGAAAGGTAGTAGAAGCAGAATTTTTTTTCAGCGGTTTTTGGCTAATCTATCCACCTGAAATAAACTGGGATTTGTCACAGGGAATTGGTACCTGCAGCATTGCTTTACTTTCTGGATGTAGGAAGGGGTGTTTTGGGGGGGAACTTGCACAGATTATGACTATGTGTGATAAAAAGGAACACGATTTGAGCTGGCGTTTACTTTAGCTACTTAATTGAGCTACCTTTAGTTTAAGTGTTACTGTGTAAAACTTAACTGAAATATTTTGTGTTGTTGCCAATTAGCCTGTGGGGACTTCACCTTGATTATTTACTGCCTCTTGTTTTCAGTTTAAGTGGGGTAGTATTGCTCATTTTAATACACAAACACATGGAGAGGATTTTTTTTTAAATAAAAAAAAAGAAAAATCACTAAAAACCCACAAAACAACCCACAAAACAACCCAAAACCCTGAAATGTGGGCATCAGTATCTCCTGATCTATTGTACAGGAATTCCTGTAATTTGCAGGAGCACAAAGGCATTTGTGAGAAAATCTTTTTCATGCATGGAGAGAACAGATCTTATTCTCTGTACGTAAAAAGCAGGAAAGTCAGGACTAGATTACAGAACAATCGCTCAACTCAGTCTGTGTGTTCTCATGGAAAATGGCATATGTAGTGTAAGTACACCAAGTAAATATTAGTACAACAAAAAATTTCTGTGGAACTTATTATAAATGCTGGTATGTAACACCCAGGGATATGTTTGGCCACATGCTGGGGTGGGTATTAAAAGAAAGCGGAAAGGCATAGTTGTGAACTTCCATAATTTTGAATTTGGGACTCTGAAGATCCACTTTGCAAAGGCTTTAATAGAAAAAAGCTGTGAATGGGGAAGTTTAGAAAAGCATAGAGGACTATCTGTGATATGAACTTTATGACCCAACCTGGCTGCTGTAAGTCAAACCCAGAGCCCAGTTGAATTGTCAGTGTAACCATGCTGACTCCTAGTGTCTCAAGATCAGGGATATTTTCTGTTTTGGCCCTGTGCCACCGGGCAACCTTTAACTGTGCCCCACATGGAAGAGGAATTATTTTGCCAGACAATTCATGGGTTGCCAGCAGAGGATTTGTAAAGAACTGTGGAGGGACTGTTTGTTGTCAGTGGAGGATGTGGGAAATTTAAGGGAGAAAAAAGTGAGAGGAAAAAATATTACTGTTAACACAATTGAATTGCGTAACTGGAAGTGGCTTTTGTTATTGCTTTTCTATATGGAGGCACCACTGGAAATAAACTGAGCCTCTGCTCGGGAATGTGGGTCTCTTAAATGATATTCATTAGGTCGTGGTGTTTATCTTTACAGAGAAATGTTTCCAAGACAAAAAGCTTGTCAGTCTGCAGATTTTCTTTCTTGAATAGAATAGTTTACTGAGATGACGCTGTATTTCTTAGATGATATGAAACAAGAATAGTAACTGTGCACTTGAGAGGTCTTTTGCATCTGTTACACAGTGGATTAACAAAAGGATAAAACCATAAATAATTATCCATCTTTTTAAAGAACAGTTTTTAGCAGGGGAAAAAAAATAAAATCTGCCAGAGCTGACTTCTTGAATTTGTTTTTTCTGAACTTTATTTTATTTGGTTGTTGATGGTAGCTGTAGCACTGGCAGATCTCTTGAGTGTAGGCACTTAGCAAGTGAAGTGCATGATCTTCAATCCCCACGGGAACGCAGAAGGACTAATAGGAGATCTTTGGCCGCGGAACTGATGATGCTAATGGCAATGTTGACACTTACAGCTGCTGCTTCTTTATATTGTCTTTGGAAGTACTGTCTGAGTATAAATTCTGGAGTGCTAGTAATTTTAAGTAGAAGCTGAAGTGAGAACTATAATAGGCTCTATCATTTGGATCATCCATGGAAGTAACAAACTGATGTGCCAGTAAGTAATCCTGATGCAGCAGTGGGCCTTTTCCAAAGGCCTCTACCTGCTGTGTTTACAAATAAAACTACAGAAGGAAAAATGGTAGTGTTTTTTATAAAGGGATTTCTTCACTTAGACTTCCTTTTTATGCCTGTAGTATGAAATAGGGTAATACATGTTGGCTCACACATCAGTTGTAAAACTTCATGATAAATTCTATGAAAAGAAAGCTATTGTGGCAAACTTCAGTGTTATATTCTTGGTAGTAAAGATAGGAAAAGAGGAAGTTTGGCATAGTGGCTCAGGAAATGTTCTGTTCAGGGGAATGCATAAATCCTGGAAAATTGCTTGTGGTGTGTGATCCGTACTAGTGTTGTCAAGGCTGAGAGGTAAATACCAACTTCCCTTTGCAGGGGCTTGCAGCTCTCTGTGTACTTAGAGTTGAAGGAATGAAAGTCCTGCTCTCTTCTAGGAGAAAAAGACCCCAGGAAGTAGATACTCAGCAGTTGGCATATAAGTTCTGAAGAAAAGAAGGGTCTGGGTGTTTTCTGGGGATTGTGGAATCTGCATTGATTCTTCTTGATACAGGCTGAAAATACCATTCTTTGTGTCATCTTGTGAGCAATGATAAGATACTAAGTAAGGTGCTGTTTCATGAGCTGCATCTTTCACTGCAGCAGTATTTCCTGCACACAGTTCTCATGGGAAGAAAATGGTATGGAATTAGAACAAAGATGCTATGTAGGAAAAGAAATTAACATCTGAATTCGGTTGTGATGATAGAAACAAAAATTATCATGACAGAAATGAAAGGAGATGGGGAGCAGAGAATTGGCATCCAGGACTTAGAGTATGGACTCCAGTAGCCTAGGTCCTCAGTTCAGGAGGGCAAAGTTATTTAGTCTTAAACGAGTGTAAGATGGCTTTCCAGACATGAATGTAGATCAAAAAAGAATTTCCATGAGGTCGTAGATAAAAAGTACTTCCTATTTCACACAATGAGGGGACTTCCCCTCTCCCTGCAGAGGTCTGGAATTTTGTCACACTCTTGTCTATGTAAAACATTCCTCATAAATTTCATTCAAGAGATTATGGTTTCTTCCAGTGTATAACTCAGAGTGCCCTTAACTCAGAGCAACCTTGAGATTTCTTGGGATTTTGCAGGTCCTTCATATGCCCTTAAACTCTCTCTCAATAGATGCAGTTGTGGACTGCTCACAGGTTTGTGGAACAGTGATGGTGTAGAAAGTGGTACATAATTCACTACCTTTCAGTGCCCTGATCTCTGTGTAGGAGGATGAGAATTTTAAACTGCAATGTTTAAATCAGACCTGTCATGCACATTTTTGTTAATTCGGGTATTACCTTGAGCTGAAGCCTCACGTGCAACTTGAATCAATGCAGGACTTTGCTTTTAAAAGAATACTCAGCTATTTTTTTTTAAGTGTGGACTGCCAAATAAGTGCAAGCATGTTTTAGTTTTGCAGGGAGTGATGTACTGAATATCATTAATGTTAGTTTTATACCACTCTGACCTTTTAAAAACCAAGAGATAATGGAATTTAATGAAGTGCTTTTTATTAACTACTCTGTGATGATGCTTATGCCGATGAGTTTGGAGTGAAGGTTCTTGCAACAGTGTTAAGTTGGATATTGTTTCAAGACCTTTAGTGCTTAAAACTGGGCAGAATGACTTAACAAAATCACAGAATGCAATAGGAAGTAGTTAACCTTTTCTTAGACTGCGTCCACCACAAAGGTATATAAATAAGGAGTTTGTATACTTTGGTTTAACCTCTCATTTTCTTTTGTGTACCTCTGAGCAAACATGATTTTTTATGATGATTACATTTATATGCAACTGCAAGAAATTGTAGTAAATTTTACCAAGTATGTATGGGAATATTTATTTTGATTTTGCTATTTTTTTCCCCATTGGATTGGATTTCTTAACCCATGGGATTTTTACAATATCTTCTGATTAACGAAGTTTTATTAGTCAAAATTTTAGTATTCATTTTAAACAAATGACGCTGACGCTAGTGCCGTGCAAAATAATCACAAAGTTGAGGAATACATGTGAATATGGGGCTTTTTTCAGTCTTTAGGAAGATGTAATAACTTGCTATGTAGGCAGTTTGAAATCATGTACATGTCTGTTTCGCCCATGACCTTATGCAAGTAGTTTATTGTAGCCTGTTTCTCTGGGAATTTTACCTTTACTATATGCAAGAGATATTCTTTGTGAAAAATTTGGGTTAGAAATTGCTGTTGAAAAAGCTACTGGCTAATATGATGTTTAACACAACCCATAATACAAAGCAATCAGCTATTTGTTCTCGCATTTTATTAGTAATTTACAATGTTCTAACATGAGAACAATAAAGAAAATGGAGTATTACTGAAAAATACTGTATTACCTGGTAAGACTGTCTAATGTGTGATATCGAAATAAGCTGTTCCCATGCATACATATGCATTTCAAGTAGTTGATGCTGGAAGAGCAAGTATGACACACAACTCTTCAAACTACTTTAACATGACTGATTCTGAATTTAATTTTCTATGTATCCACTTTCTTGTCAGCTGTTTTATCCTCTTGTCATTTGTTCCACTCATAGGTGGAATAAATTACAGACGTTAAGCAGAGTTCATCCCAGTACCTCCAATATTTATTGCCCTTGTTACATTCTCATATTCTTCTTTTTTGTCATTTGTAAATGTGGCTGTTACTTGTCTAGATAAGCATCCTGACTGCTTCTCTGTAGTGTAAGAAATAAGTCATAAATGTGTGTGTGGAGGGGAGGCATAGTTCATTTTGGTTTGGGCTTTTGAGGGTTTATTTTGGGGGTTTGGTTCTGAAAGGAATTGTACAATTCGTTTTCTGGATGTAGCTTTTTGAACATCGGCAATTACATGGCTTTTATTAGAAAGCTATGCATGTGAGCCTTGACATTTGTGCTGGATGATTTTATGTCTCAAAATGCGTCCTGGAACTAGTTAAAGGTTCATGCATTTTACCCAGTGAGATTTCATGTTGCTTCTAATTTTTGTTTCAAGGGCCCATCTGCGAGATGGCTGAGTTTGGACGACTACTGTAACAATCCTGTTGTATGCAGGGTGTCGGGAAGCGTTTATACAAAATCTATGAATTGAAAGATGCTTCCTGAATACAACATTATTTCACATATAAGCTGTTCTTTGTTGTATATCTCGTTTTCACTTTTAGATATGAGTTGTGGAAGAGGAAACCTCTGAACATTAATTTTCTAGAACTACCACCATCCTGTCAGCATATAGGATGCTGTGCAGTTCAGGGCGTTATATCACGATCTGTCCTCAAGCTGAAGAGATAAGCATATTTTCATGTGTATAACCACCATTCATATAATTCATCTTGTATTAAAAATGCTTTCCTTTTATAAATAATTATTCCCTATGTCAGGGGAAAAGATTCTACTAAGTGTTGGGGAGTGAGGATAAATTGTAGGCTGCTCTGTACTTGGATAAAGCAAAAAAGGACACTACTTCATTATGCTGAAGCCTGTGTTTGCTAAGCTTTGCTGTTTTACGTGTGCTTGGGTGTAACAAGTGCCACTCCTGGGTAGCTGATGAATTAAAATTATTTTGATACATAAGTCTACTAACACATTTTTTTAGAAGTATAGCCAATGTGCAGTTTATTAAGTAGAAAGAATCGCCTACTTGTTTTCAAAAGTCCTTCTCAAGCTGTTGAAATATCTATCATCAGCCGTTAAAAGTTATGCAAATTTACATCATGTATGGCACGATATGTCTTCTCTTTTGATTTATGTAGACAGAAATCAAAACTGTGTCATCTAATCTGCTTGACATAAAATCATTCTTGCTAAAATGTGCATGTGCTTTTTTTTATCCCTTGCTCTTGTTGTGTGCTGACTTTCTAGTGAACGTCTAATACTAGTTTTGATCTCTCTGAGAACTGTTAATGATTTAAAATGCAGGTATCTTCCCTAAGTTAGTTTACCTACACCTGCACCAAAATTAAACAGTGTCTCATACACATCCCTAAACTAACTTGACTTTTAATGGGTTGATTGGCTTTGGAAGTACCCTTAACGGTGTTTACTGGCAGGGTGTTTTGTAACACGGGATTTTCTGTTCAGTGGCAGTGAAATGCATGCCTTTTTAAGATTTCCAATTCCCATTCCTAGTGCCAATTTGTTGTATGTGTCCTGAGATGCGATACTGACTTTAAATCTCTGCATCCTGCAGTATTTCATGTCATTTGCTGAGGAAGTAAAGGGTGAGTCAGCAAGTGCTGTCATCTTAGCAAAGCGCTGTTGGAAGCAACAAAGGATGTGATAGTGAGAAATTATTCTGAGCATCACAAGTGAAAGAGCAGCATGTAAAATATGAAAGAGGGAAAAGCTGTCACCGGAGTTTGTGCTATAACTTTCTTGTCTCCTGCTTGTGGCAACGTCGTTTAATAAGCTGTAGTGTTGTGGCTGACGTTTGGATATCTCGTATTCATATGTCTGTTGAGCTAGAGAGGAGATGGCTTGGCTTTGAAATGTCAGACAAGATTGCAGAGAGACTGTCTGTTTTCTGATAGAATTTATGGCAGGTTGGGGGTGGTCCAAGGGTCTACAGGAGTAGGTAGCCTTTTTGTAGACAAGCAGACATGATGGAGAAAACAAATTTTCAGGAGGAAAAGCTTTCCTGAGTTCCTGAAGGAGACTTCACGTGCCAAAAACACTTGTCTGTTTCTTTCCATCTCATATCAACTCATCTAATGGCAGATAGTTTCTGTCCCAGAAAACATTAACTTGCTCAATTTCCAAATAAGAGGTTTCAAGATAAATGCAAGAAAAAAAATCTCTTAACTTCTATGAATAGAAGCACAGTCAAATTTCAGACCTAAACATCTTTGCTGAGAATACCATTCCTAATATTTAATTTTTATTTTCTGATAAAGCATGAATGAAGCAATCCTGGAAAATTACCAGTTTTCAGTTTTAGCAAAAGGGAATATATTTTACTTTTAAATAAAATCTTTACCTGTATTTGGTTTACTCTGAGCCCTAGGATTTTTTTTAATTTTTTTTGCATCATCAGTATATAATTTCTGAAAGAAACGAATAGCTACTTCAAAATATACCTTATGTCTTTAATCACAATTTGTGATTCATAAGAATCAGATTTTAATTATTTATGACAGGCTGGCATGATTATCAACTTTCCTCACTCCACTTATCAACCTTAAAGTAGGCATCATAGCTAATTCAGGTTTAGTGAAGCTCTGCAAGAGCTTGATCATACTTACAGAAAAGGATTGCCATGGCTTGAAGGTTGCAGTTATGCTTTAGAAACCAATAACATTGCCGATGTAATGGGGGAAGAAAGTGTTAACATGGCAGTTAGGCACAGTGGCATACACAGGTGAGCAAAACCCATCTTTCTGTAGTAGTTTTGAGATCCCAAGCATATTCATTTTATGTGGAAGTGACTAAGAAGATAATTTCACTGATAAAACAAGGAAGTACTTTTAACATAAAGTTGTTTCTGTTAACAGCTTTGTCTTGCGAAGTAAAGCAACTGTGTGATGAGTGCATTTTGCCTTGTCTTGTGGGTGCAAAACTGTTTAGGTTGCTGCAGGGTAAAATAAGCTCACAGTGACACCTGCTTCCAGTGATACCTATTAGTTGCCTTTAAAGCAGAAACTAATTTAGATGGTGAGAGATGAGACATCTATCTTGAAATCTCTTCTGAAGCCAGCAGTGAATTTATTTAATAAATAAAAAGAGCTCCAACCCTTTCAGTTTCTCATCTGGGAAGAGAGAGAGGTTGTACAAAGGTCAGAGCACTATCAGAGATTGTCTGTTTGTTTAAACACGTCTCACCAGTAGATTGTTTGATTATTTATATACTTAAGAAGTTAATTCCAGTTATGCAGGTTTAATTGTTTTAGTGAAGAACAAAATGCTTTTCCAAATGAAATAATGAATTCATAGATCTTTTCTTTGTAGATAGCTTTGGAAATGCTTATTTTTGGATAGTCGCAAATGTTTTTATTTGGACAGTTGGAAATATTTATATTTGTATCATTGGGAATGTTTATTTTCTCAGGAACTTCCAGAAGTTCCTGTGAGAAAATTCCTTGCTCCCCTGAAGCATGGATTGTTAGTAATGCAGCTGAAGCCTGTGGGAACCCTGGACACACTAGTCACTCTCATGACAGTACTGCAGTTTTACAGGTTGGAAGGGCCATTATCTAGGAAATACAGCTATAGGCTTGCTAAAATGGACTTTTAATAACAGATCCAGTCCACTAAGGCAAAGAAAACAGAGCTCATAGCAAGCCTCAAAAAAATGTATGTATTCCCTCTCATCTGTCTAACCAACCTGTATTTATGCCTCTACCACAGAAAATCTGATGAGCAATTTTTACCCGAAGATCCCTGAACCAGAAGCTAGTTACCATCTCTTAGGTAATACCCGCCCCCCCAGACTTAGGCTCCACTATTTTTCAAGCATTATCACAAGCTGTCACAAGAACAAAAGAAAAATCCTTATTGATAAATTTTATTTTCCCTACTTTTCTGGAAATATGTGTGAGAGTCCTTCAAGCTTCCACTTACTAGAGAAAAAATTGCTGTGTTCAGAAAGCTCCCAGTCCCTTAAAGGAGAAGGAGTTGGCAGGTGACAGAATTCTCTACCCATGGAGCTGCTTCAAAGCACTCCCTCAGTAGTAGAAATGCAATGAAAAACAGCAATATCCAAGTACATGACCCTGTATTTTCTACTAATAGGAACTTTTTGGATGAATTAAGACTTCATGTATTGGAAAAAACCTACATGAAGGACAATGCAGGTAAATTAGTTGATGGAAGTGTGGCTGAGCAGTGAGTCTAATGCAGTGGAGAGAGGCAGACAGGATTCCCAGATGAGACCAAGGAGCTGTGTTCAATATACAGAACCTGGGCCTTTTCTGGAAAGCTGAAAGTCGTGTGATCATTGGTGTTCAAGAAAGATGAATTGGGACTGGAACAGACACAGTGATCTGGGGAGTGGAGAGCCTGTTGTATGACAGTGTATTGGAAAAGCTTGGCTTATTATCCTAACAAAATGAAGTATGAGGGGGCATGTGATTCCTTTCTTATTAATACATCAAGAGACCAGTATGAAGAACAGAAAATAATTACTTAGCTAAAAGATCATGTTGGCAGAAGAGCAAATGAGTATAAACTCTCCATGAATAATGCTCGGCTGCAAATTAGAAAATTACTCTGAACTATTATAGCAATCATTTTTTGGAATGACCTTCCAGTCAGAAGGGTGGGAGAACAAATTAAAATAATTTCAAGGTGTAGTTCAAAAACGTGCGAAGGCGGTTTTATAACGTGGGGCTTGTGACAGTAGAATACTGAAACAAATGATCTGTGGGTTCTTACAGCCCCGTGTTACTAACAGTTATTTATTATTTATCAAGATAACAGATTCTTGATTGCTTTTCAGGTTTTTATCACTGCTTTTGAGGGGAGCAGGGTTAGTCAGAAAACATGTACTCTACACATATTCTTTCATGTGGTAGAGCTGATGCAACTTTCTCTGCTTCTCTTGACAAGTCCTACAGATGTCCAAAATACTGATGGATGGGCGCTGCTTGTAAACATGGCACAGACTGGAAGGAAATGATGTTATTCGTTTTAAGTCTTCAGAAAAGTTCTTCCTGGTGGTGCTACTGCTGTGGTTGCATCTAGCAGTAACTGCAGGGAAAATCCACTGCTGGAATTCCCTGAGGGAGGCACCCAATAGGAAATGAAAAAGGTTGAACCTGACAGAGTAGAATTGCTCTAAAATGTTCACTATAAAATTTAAAAACTTATCAAGTTATCTTAAATCAAGGGAGTGAGGGGATAAAATATTTCGCTTTCTTTTTGGGTAATCTTAGAACAATTTTCTGCTTCTGTGGAAACTGATGGCTCGTTCGTTCTGTGCCTCACATAAAAAGAATTCATTCAAAATACTGACCCTAAGGCCCTCAGCAGGCAATGCATTCAATGGCAAGGGGATAATGCCAGCTTCTAGAAGGAGCTTAGGTGGTAGGTGTGTACTGGGGACACAGCTGCTCCAGCTGCAGAGGGTTTTAAATGCTAGGTTCTCTTTTTCATTTGCTCTCATGAATCAGAATACTGATGGATATTTTTTATAGAGTATTGAAAAAAGTCCAGACCTTTAAGGCTATAAGATTTTTTTCCGTGTTCAATATGTGAATCACCTCCCGCCATTTGAGTAGATGTTGCAATCTGTTGTGGAACTGGGAATGTTGGAAATACCTGTACTGATGCAAATATAAACTTTCTTTCTTGTGAGCAGCAGGCTCATCAGTGTAAATGATGTCATGTTTAATTTATAGTAAGATTTCTGAAGAACTTAATGCGATTTTTATGGCAGTAGATTATGAAATGCAAGTTTTAGCATACTCAAAAAAATACTTAAATTGGTAAAGAAAAAATGGGAATTTCAGTTCACTTTGTCGAGATATTCAGAGCCATATTGCAGTTTTTCACTCCAGTGTTGTTGGAGAAGATTGCATTCTTGTAATTTCATATTGTAGTTGAGCTCATAATCTGATTGGTCCAGCAATACTTGCTTTATGTTGTGCATCATATACTGAAGAGAGACTGTGTTGACTGGCTGTTCATCAGACAACTGTATGTGCTGTTCACCACCTTTGGCTTGTATCTCCTCAAGTGTACCCTGAAAGAAGTTGTTAGAGTACAAGTTCTTCCCTTGGCTTCTCTAGCATATTTTCTTGGCACAGGATATCCAATACTCATATGGAAATGAGATTTTGTATTTTTTTTTTTCCTTTTTACTTTTTCTATCCAGCTGCCTCAGGCCCTGTGAGCAGTGCTGAAGGCTTCCATTCTTGGAAGGCATTTTCCTCTGAAATTCCGGCTTGAAAACTTGGGTTGTAGTCAGCTGCTTGAGGGGAGCAAGATGTTCAGAGACATTGCCTGATCAGTCATGTTTTACTCAAGCAATGTGCACAACTAGATGCAGGGGGTAGTGGTAGGGAGAAAAAAAAGTGAGAGAAAAGCCTATTTATGTATTTCTACATCTTACTTTCTTAATCATTCTGGAGTGAATATTCTTTGGGATGTAATTTGTCAGAACATCTGTGTTTCCCTGGCTGCGATTAACCGCTGCTTTTTTAGGATTGTGGAGTCTGTCTCGGTGATCTTTGGCTAGTGGAATTGTAATAACCAGCCTGAGGCATTCGGATTTAGGCAAGTAACAACTCCCCGTTGGCTGGCCCATATCAATGAAGAGCCAAAAAAAGCTTAGGAATGCTCCATCGGTAGCTTGCTGACAGAAGCTGTAATTTGCCTTCTGTGACTTCTATTTCACAGTGAAAGCAAGCAGGCAAGAGCAGGCATCACAAGCATTTTGAAGGGGGTTTTTACTGTGCAGGTTTTGTGGTCCATTCCCAATATGCAACAGCTTTTAAACGGGTGATTCCTGGAAATGATCACGGGGAGTGGTTAGCAAAAGAGCAACTGGCCTCCTGTCTGTAATGAGAAATGATTTCAAATATGATGTTATATGAGCTAAAAATGAAAACTGAGGAAATACCTCAAATATTCAGTACCTATATAAGACTACAGAAGGTTTCTTTCACATGGTTGGACTTAGCTCAAAAGAGCTGAGATGGAGGAAAAAGCCCATGTTTAATTATTTTGCTACTAGGGGTCATTATAATGATTGCAAAAATTCAACCTCTTAAAAAAAAATAAATCTTGAGTAATAAGCAGCCAAAAAAAATTAATATCTTGACTAATAAGCAACCAACCAAACCACACTATGATGCTGCCCTTGTCAGTTAGCTCTTATCACTACGGGGGACCTGAGTGTTGTGAGTGCTGTGTCACTTCCCTGTCACGGCTAGATACGTGGCAGCTGAGATGGTGTTTCAGACCTTTGCAATGCTTGAACCATCACTTGTAGGTGTTTCTTCACAGGCGCCAACTCTGTGCACTGAAACCGCAGAGCAAAGGTCATCTTCTGCTAGCAGCTGTTTAGCTGAGGAAGATTTTATCATGCAAAACAAGCATGCTTCCCAGCACCGGTCTGCCTTCACTCTTAGCTGATAGTTAACCTCATGCAGCAATAGACAGCTGCTTCTTCTCCGTGAAAAGCACTGGGTTGCAGCCACTGGTACTGGTGGAGGATCTCTATCTCAGCTTTCTAGAAAGAGCAAATTACTGAGAGCAGAAGAGCATCTATTTTTAATGATGCTAAGGGTCAACTGGTTATTATCTCTCATTTATAAAGACCATTTTTCTTTGTCAGTTGCAATGTCTTGCAAAACTTTACAGTTGACAGATCTTTCTCATTGAAAAAAAAAAGCTGTTTCAAATAGGTTAAAAAAATATTCTAGTTTTGTCATGTTGTGTACTATATTAATAAAGTAAATAGTTTCTTCTTTCCACTTTTTCATGGCATACACTGGAAACATATTAAAGATTATTTAGGCTTATGTGGATAGATTTGACAGCCCTTTCATATTAGAGATGACTCCAAGAGGTAAAGGAAAATTAGGACATTGCCTTCAAGGACTAGTTATTTACCATATGAAAAGCTGTGGAAGAGAATAGACCTAGACCGGGAGGTGGTTATAACTGCATTTCAAATGTGGGATTTTCAGCTTGATGTAATTCAGTTTTGGAGCATCCCAGGGAAGAAGCTGTGTGTGTGTGATCTTTGTGCTCTGCGGGCAGAAGACCGTTGACAGGAGCTGCTTTTTTTCCTCTGAGCACATCTTCAGTACAGTCAGTTCTTAGCTGTGTGTGGTAATTTGCAGACCAAGCGTCAGCGGCTGAAGCTGTGAACCCTGCTGAGTCAGGCCCTGTAACGTCCTCCCAGAGTCTGAGCCCCAGTGGGCAGTTGTGTGGATGGCAGTTCGGCTCTGCTATGACTGGCACTTATGCTGAGTTCACAAACCTTGCTGGATCCGAGCTAACTCTCTGCATCATGTCCCAAAGCACTCATCAGGTGTAGATTTTTCTGTCACTTTGTGTATTCCGGCTTCCATTTGGATGGTGCAAGGTGATGGTTTTTGTGGTGCACTCAACACAGAGAGAAGTTCCTAAGTGAGTTGTTATTCCCAAGTTGTGGATTTTAGTTTTTTTGAAGGGAATTCTGGTCATATGCCCAAGCCATACAAGTAAATAAAACCGTATTTGTGATCAAACACTCAAGGCTTTTGTGGTTTTTGGATCATTATTCATATACCTTATTACACAGCTACATAAACTGTAAAATTCTTTTAACTTGAGTCTTTGCTCGCGGGGATCTCTGAGCACTTATTTTGTACCATGTGTTGGTACTCTAAATAGCATACAAAGATGCAGCCTGCACAGAGAAGAAAAAAATAGTTGTAGAGAAGTTGGAAAGAAAAGCACTTCGTGATGATTCTTATGAGACTGAGAAGTTGGTATATTCTGTTTTCCTCACATTATTTCCTGAAAAGTGTGCCTGGAGGTAGTGCAGAGTCCCAGTGCTGCTCAAGTGAGTATTTCTGACTCCACACTCTGCAGGAGAGTCGTGATCACAAACTGCCTATGGAAAAATATGCAGCCGCGTGCAGATTCACCTGCCCTCCCTTCTGTTTGACCCTTTCAGATAAAGAAGCAGCTGAAACAGTGACTTGGTATACAGCAAATAACAGGGACATACTTATAGTATGGAAAGTCACACTTTCCCTGCTATAGATAGTAGGGAAATCGATATTTTATAATTTTTAGTTTGTATTTTATTAATATATTGGGTAATAAACATAACATATATTACACTGCTGCAAAAGTATCACATTAAAGTTTATATAGCTCATGTTCCCTTCACTTGTTTTCATCCTTAATTAAATTTTAACATTTGTTGGTGTCTCTGCATAGCAGCTTTTCCATCGGAACTGTAAACCCAGCAACACCACACGCATGCATGGGAAAGATTTTCTTTTTTGCTTTATACAGACTCTTAAAAATAATTATGTCCTAAAGGCTGGAAAATAACTGTATTGGCATTGTCCTCCATCCAGTAAGCAGTATCCAACAAAGTATCGATAGAAGTGTTTTACTTTGCTGACACTGCAATGTTGATTGAACTATTTAGCAAATTGTTAATCTATATGATGAAAATAAATAGCTGGTAAATGTACAGTGTCTCATCAATATCCTCTTTTAAAAATGAATTTGCTGCATGTACTGAAATGGGATCTATCCTATAAAAGCTGATTGATGGTGTTGCAGAACCTAGTAACAATTTCAGCTTTTTCAGCTCACCCAGCACATCTACATAGAATCCTAGAATGTTTTGGTTTGGAGGAGACCTTTAAAGGTCATCTAGACCAAACCCCCTACAGTGAGCAGGGACATCTTTAACTAAATCCGTTTGCTCAGAGCCCCACCCAGCCTGACCTTGAATGTTTCCAGGGATGGGACATCTACCAACTCTCCAGGAAACCTGTTCCAGTGTTTGTAAAAAATTTCTGTCTTATATCTAGTCTAAATCTACCTTCTTGTAGTTGAAAATCATTACTCCTTGTCCTTTCACTAGAGGTCCTGGTAAAAGGACTGTCCCCATCTTTCTAACAGGCCCCCTTTAAGCAGTGAAAGGCTGCAATAACATCTCCCTGGAGCCTTCTCATCTGAACAACCAGGCTGAACCACCCCAACTCCCTCAGCCTTTCTTCACAACAAAGGTGTTTCATCCAGTTGATCATTTTTCTGGCCTTCCTCTGGATCTGTTCCAACAGGTCCATGTCTGTCTTGTGCTGAGGACTCCAGAGCTGGACACAGTACTCCAGGTGGGGTCTCACAAGTGCAAAGGAAGCCACTGGGGATTTGGTGGGGTAAATCCAGAGTAACTGAGAAGGGTTCTAGCATTATTGCTTTGTAAAACTTCAGTACCTTGCTAACATGGCCTTTGATCGTACACTGAAATGCAAAGGCTTTTATTAAGAGCAGGCACAAAAGTTTCAGTAATAATAATGATTCAGTCTTCTGAACTTTGGACACTGCACGTGGATGTAGCTTAGACTGCCACAAATGCCTGAAAGAAATGTTCTTTTTTATCATATAAAGCTGCCGTATACTAAAGGACAGTTAATTAAAGCTGAATTTTGCATTTCTGCCTCGAGAAATTTGACACTTAGATATGTCTGTGATAAATTCACTAGAAAGTGTAAGTGTAGTTACTCTTTGCACGTTGCTCTATGTGAGATTTAACCAAAACGAAATGTATCACATGTATCTAGCACACCACTTTCTTCCTGGTACAACATGCTGTGGTCTACACAGGGTAGCTGTGTTATTTTGCAGACTAAGGCACTTGGAATGAATACTTGTCATAAACATTTTGAGTTTGACCTGGGTTACAAGCTGTATTTCTTGCTTGCTTCTTTGATAGCTTCATACATTTCTTGTCTGGGAAGGTTAGGCTGTCATGTGTGTTATTGCAGAGAAGTTAGATCTTAGCCCAGTTCTGAATAAACGTTTGGACATCCCTTTCCCCTTCTTCACTGGATCAGAAAAGCAGAAATAAGTTCTCCTGAAATGAGACTTTACCCAGTAAAAGAAGGAATATTCTATGGTTCTAAGTCTGTGTTTGATTCTGTTGATTTCGATAAGCATAAAAGATACTTGAGCTTCCTTTTGCTTTAAAGCACACCTTAATATGTGCAAAAACCATTACACATGTTATAAAATATTTGCTGAACTGCTTCTCAGTTACAAAGGCATCCTCCTACAAATCAATGATGAAGAGGAAGGTTCATTCTTAAATTATTTTTCTGTGTTCCTTGAATAAATATCCATAATAATTAGAAAAAGGAAATTCCTGACATCCGTATTGGGCCAGATGTTACCCATTTGAGGCTTGCATATAGAGCAGCTTTTTTAGCATCTTAAAATGACATGGAATTTTTGACCTGACATTGATACCCCTTCTTTTCTTTCAAGAAACAGATCTGCTGCAAGTTGTGTCCCTCATTTCCCCATCCCCAAAAAGGATTAGGCCGATATCACCAACAAGGAAATATCAGTAATTTTATTTTCATTTGGAACTGGGTAGTATTTACAGACAAATTTCAGATGGAAGTTTTGTGTTGTAAATGTTGTGCTAGTGTTCTGTAGAAAGCCAAATGCCTTGGAGTTGCTAATGTTGTATTAGCGGAAAAAATACAGCTGTAGAATTACATCCAAATGAGGACACCCACAGATTTTTGAAGCATGCTGGCCCTCATTAAATTAATTATAGTATTTCTTTACTGTCTTGAGGCTTTTGTGGAAAAAAAACCCAAACTTCTCACTGTAGAGAGTCAAGGGCTAAGAGCTGATTGAAGAAAGTTGTGGTTTTACTTTCTCTTGTCTCTGTGGTAGATTTTTGATTGTCCCTTTCTACCAACATGTGTTTAGGATAACAGGCAGACAAGTAAAATTATCTTAGTTTCAAAGGAGAGCTTTGTTTTTGTGTAGTAATTTGCAGCTAGAATGAAAGAGTTGACGGACACATTTGAGGACATGGGATGAAAATGAGTCTTTTGTTGACAGATTTGTGAAATGAGTTTGAGCTTTACTTCAAAATCAAGCCAAAAATTTGTCCTGTGGGGGCTGTGCTGTAAATGGATAGATATCTCTTATTTAGGCTAGGTAATCAAACAGATGTGCATGCTCAGTACATGCTTCCCTTGTGTATTGCTGAAGCTGGCATCTTTTTACTGGCAAGCTAATCCAATGGGCTATTTTGGCTCAAACAGACCATGTTAGAGGGGTGTTACAGAGGTTAGGGGTTTTTTTATACTTCTATCACATTTTTGCTCTTTAATTGGTTCTCTTTTCTCAACCAACATTCAACAATAAATTATATAGATACTAAAACCATCCCCCAAAACCTGTACTGTATTTTAGGAAATACAGAAGTAAGAGGAAGAAGTCAGGTTGTCCTATAATTGTTCTTCGGAAATGAAAGTGATTGTGTACAGCAGCAGCTCCACACTGCAGAAAATGAAGGGACATCTGGAGGTCCCATGTAGAGGAGAATACAGGGACTATCCTTTTATGAATGCCTTACAAATACCTGTCACCTCAAATTTGTTTAGGAGGTGGTAGGAAGAGACAGGGCCATACATCATGTGAGACTGGGGATCAGGATGTCTGTTGCAGATAAGTTTTCAAAGAAGAAATTACTTGAACAAAATACATTTTAATGTACTTTGTTCTTTCATTTGTGGTTGAAAATTTTGGTTCCAGATAATAGCTCTGGATGAAGAATTCTGGTATTCAAGTTAGAGCCAGAGAGTCTGATTTTTAGGAAAGGAGAATCAGGAAAGTTCAGAATGATAAATGGGTAGTGATGAGAAACTTTCTCCACAGGAACCAGGAGATACTGTGCTTAAGTTAGTAATTAATTGTTGTTAAATTAGATACACATATATATCTGCATTTAAATTTATCTCCAAAATGTAGAAAGCATGAGAAAAAAGTATACATGAGCCTTTCTCTCATTCTTATGGGAAAGTAACAACAAAAAAGTAATGTTTTGTGTACCTTGTTTGTTTGTTTTTTTCTTCCTCTCTCAGGTCCGCACCAGTGTCCTACCTGATCACAAGGAGCCAAGAGCAGATGTCGGAGTAAGCAATTTTTTTTTCATTAATTCCCCACCCATCAGCAGATACAGACACCCAATGAAGGGAAATGGTGTTCTGCCCAACTGTCAAAAGCTGGCAAGCTTTTTTAATAGCAGAATTTAGGTTAAATGAATAAAAAAAAAAACAAGGCAGGAATAATAATCTCAGTGATTGATGTAAGCCCATTCACGTGTTTATTGAAAATCCTTTTAAACTGAAATTATCCTGAGGCAAGCACAACTGTCTAGACTTCCTGATACTGGAATCACTTTGCCCCAGTAAGCCTGTTCTGTCGCCTTCTGGTTTTTCACGTGCAGAGTATAAAAACTTCTGCTGTAGGAATTGCCTTTGGGTAATTTATCACCACTTCAAATTACACTGGTGACTTATGGAGGACTTATTTTTCTGCATAGGTCTGTAGGACTTTTGGCAAAGGTATTGGGAAGGCTAGAACCTCCCGGCTAATATGGGCACCTCATGAGGGTGGGCAGTGCTGGTCCTGCTACAGCTGAATAAAAACCCAAACACCATCTGGTGCAGGTATCAGACCTATGTCTGCAAATGTTTGAAATAAATGGATTTTTAAATTTTTAGCCTAAGGTGTTGAATTTCCTGTATTACCAGGGTTTCCTTGGCATGGTTTCCAGGACTTTAGCTAGTGTTTGAAAAATCTGTAGCTTGGCAGTGAGTTTAATCTTAGTGAAATAATCAATGTGTTTCAATTTTGCATATAGCTATTATAGAGACTTTTCTCTTTGGCTACCAGAGATTATTCATCAAACTACATCAGGCACATGTTTTAAGATTTATAATCATAAGTACCCCACTAGTAAAATTACAGAGCAACATTACTCTGTAATTAGCATTACAGCAGCAGTTCTGTTTAAAGCCTGCTTTTGAAGCCTCTCCAAGTCACATGTGAAAAGTTAGATTGGTTTGTAGGCCCCAGGGTAGACTATTTGTATCGAAATCAGCATGGAAAAGCATTGTTTGAAATTAGACCCCTTGAACTTTATCGTAACTCTCTTCATTTGGGTCTTGGGATCATTCACAATTTTATTTAATTTTGCAAATAACTCCTAATTGCATTGTCAGGCAATTGTATTCTAAATAAGCGTAAAAATATGAAGCAGGCAAATAAGTCGAATTTTTTAAGCCTGTAAAATTATTCACCTTTAATTTCATGACCCTGGAGAACTAGATATGACACTCAGGCAGGGTTAGCAAGTATGATGACCAAAGCTCCTAGATTCTATAAGAGAGCAGTGTAATTACTTCATAGCCTTGATGGTATGAGGACTCTGACTTAGAGTTCTTAATTGTGCTGCAGAAAGAAGCCCCAAGTGACCCAGCCTAGTACAGCTAGTACTTACAAACACTGCCATAAACTAGAATGTAACATTTCTCTTAACTTGTGCTGAACTCAATGTAAAAATACATTCTTAGCAAATACATTCATATTTACGATATACAGATGACAGTGCCTAAGGCTTCAGGAAAAAAAAAAAAACATAGCAAGAACAACCTTTGTAGAACACTGAAAACTTAGCATTGCTTGTAATCTAGAAATTAGAAGTATAGAAAGAATAAGATGCAAAATGCAAATGCTTGTGCTGAATGAAAATTTTCCTGGGGCTGTACATTTTACAACCTGCTATTTTGTCAGGTTGCCAGAGTCTTCTTAATGAAAAGAGAGATTCCTGCCTGTAAAACCAGAGTTTAACAATTTACTGATAATCATGCTACAGAGGCATAACAATGACAACTGGTTATTGTGTCAAAATATTATATCGGAATTTAATATTTTTGCAGGTACCAAAGAAAGATTTCCAAATGTAAAAGCCAACAAAAAGAAAGTAACAACTGAGACTTGAAAAATTAATGGAAATATTTTCTTTCCACTTTGTTTTGCAGCGAAGCTTCCTGGGCTGTGCAACTTTTAGAGTGGGAGACTTGGTAAAGTCCAAGGAGCAGCAGTTGACCCTTACCCTCAGGTAAGTGCTTTCTTCTATTGTAAACCATGTTGAATTAATAACCCATGGTATTTTGCATCCAAAGAAGAGCAACAAAGCTGGTGAAAGGTCTAGAGAGCAAGTCTTATGAGGAGCCGCTGAGAGAACTGGGGTTGTTTAGCTTGGAGAAGAGAGGCTCAGGGGAGACCACCTGGTTCTCTACAACTACCCAAAAGGAGGTTGTAGTGAGCTGGGGATGGGTCTCTTCTCCTGACAAGCAGATGACTTCATTTTCTAAACAGAAAACAGAACAAACCAATCAACAACAACAACAAAAAAAGAAAAACACAACACCCAACAACAACAAAAAAAGTCGAATAAAATGTGCACTGAGTACTCTGCTTAGAAATGTATGGCTAGATACACTTAAAAACACTAAGTTGGTATTTGTTTATGTTCTTATAAAATTTAAAGTTGTGTCAAGTTCTTTGGGACAAACATAGCCTGAATGAATGCCTCTGACAGGTCCCATAATAATTGAAAGAAACTTTGAAAAGAGTGTTTTGTATCTAACCCATTTAATTTGTAAATAAACAATTCAGAGGGATAACTAATAAGCAATAGATGACAGATTGTCAGGTTAGTTGCAGCTGAACCTGCCAAGCCTTTTCAGATTTGCTTTTAGGCAGTATTTTTAGTCTTGTATATGCTTTTGTGCAGCTAACACTAGAAGACAAATACTATACCAATTTCAGATTAATTTGCAGATACATTAAATAGTATGTATTAGTTGGATTTTAAAGGAAAGGAAAAAAAAAAAAGTCATTTTAAATGTGGGATTGTTTCCTGATTATGGCTACTCAATAGCACAAAATCAGTAGAAATAATGCACATTTCTTCCATGGCAGTTTAACCAGAGCAGTCTAGTAATCTAAACTCGCTTCCCTCTAATTGCTCTTTTATATTAGTATCCCTCAAGAGTCTAGGGGATATCCAAGGGCCTTGTCAGAGCATGCAATTCTACTTAATTCTTGTTGATATACTTTGGGATGGGAGTCTACCAGGGAGTGCCTGTGATGGAGATATTCCTTTGTTAGATCTGAAGTAGAGATTTAAGGATCCGGAAATAGCTTTGTGGTGTGCCTTGTAAATATTGGTGTAATTATAGAATCTGGTTACTTTTTCACTGTTTGTTTTTCAGTTACTATGTGTTGCCATTGTCTTTCTGAGGTACAATGTAACAATACAAAAGCTTTTTAAGGAATATTCTTGTATTTTTCTCAGTTATTTTGTGAAAGGCTAACATACATACAATTCCTTACTGTTGACAAACTGTGCTCTACTTTTTCCCTTTCCCCACCACTGTACCTTAATAGTGATTATGGACAGAAGTTACAAAACCTCTGCGAGACTTGATTTTGATTGTCCTTTCTTCTCTATAATGGTTCTCTAAACCGATAGCTGAGTGTTTATTGTAGAGGTGTTCACCTATATCTGATAATCAAAACCTGAACAGCTCAATTTGTAGAATTGCTTCAGTGCAGACAGTGTACACAACTGATGTGGCAGAGGAAGTTAGTTACTGGAGAACTGGGATTGCAGTTTCCAGTGTGAAATTCTATAGAGTGGAATATTCTATTTTGCAATGGTAATGCAATGGCACTTGCTTTTGGCCTTCTCATAGGGTTGTGATGATGACTAGGATAAAATGGGATACAGAAATAAAACAAAAGCCGTATTCAATAGCAGAATATTTCTTAATATTGAATATATGTTGCAGTGTATCCATTAAAAAAAACAAACAACAAAACAAACCAACACAACAAACAACAAGCATATATCTTTTTTTATCTGTAAATGACTTCAGTATACAGATTGCTATTTTAGTATTTAATACTGATTTTTTTTTTTTTAGTTGGATTTACATTTTAAGTTTCATTTAGAGGATCTTTTTGCCATGCCTTTCTTTTAAGAGCAGCACAATGTGCTTTTTTTGCGTGTTTGAGATCTGTGGCCTTTTGTAAAGGGCTAGCAATTAGTACTTCCATTAGCTGCTTCCCCTGTGGTGGTAGTTTGCCATGTTTCCAGGAAGGTTTTCTTTAGCTTTGGTGATTTTGCTGTGATTTCCAGTAAGGTACACGTAAGAGGCAGCAGAAGAAAAAGCTAATGGCGCACTCAGTAAAAATGAGGTCCATCTGCCTGAGATGCTCCTCTTAGTAAACAATATAGAAGAGTAAGTAGGCTACTTAAATATGAAACTGGGGTGATATCAGTGCTACTCGGATCCTGTGGCCCCCGTTAAGCAGGAACTTTTAGCAGTGGAGCTAACCATACAAAGCCAAGAACTGAGATGGAGTGCATGAATTAGACAGATTATCTGAGGGAAAGTGCCTGTGGGTGTCTGTTCATCATGTACTATACAGACTTTCTTTAAACATGTGGCTTACTTGTCCTCTGGACAATATCTGTCTATCAATCTGCTTTTCGTAGATCTCTTATTTTCATTAACCTTGGCCAGGACTGAACCTCTTTCTTTTAAATAAAGGAGATAAATCATACCTATTTTCAGAAAGTTAAATAAAAAACCTAACAAAGAAACAAAAAAAAATCCCCAACCAACCAACAAAAAAACCCCACTACAAATAACTGCAAGGTTCGATTAAAGAAAGTCCCCTCCAACTTTCCTTCTAACACTGTCCCCCTGTCCTTCAAGCACCTTATAGCTCAGTGTTAGAAGACACATAACTGCACTTCAGTCGTAGTTATATTCACAATGTTCAACTAACTAGGGAGAATTTGAAAGCAGCACACAAATTTTTGCAATCATTTATGTACGTATAGCTTCCTTAGTAAATGATGACTTTCCCCATTAAAATTCAATACAAGTCTGCCTACAATTAGTTTTACTTGATCTCCATCCATGGCTACTTCATGTCATCCACTCCAGGATGTAGGTGAACCACAGCTTGGCTTGAAAAGCCAGGCACATCTCCCATACAGTTGAGGTGAAATGTGTTTCAACATGAAGCTTAGTCAACAGTACACTGAAATAATGAAAATTGAGAAGGAATTGAACAGCACAAAACGTTGTTTATTTACCTTTGAATGAAACATAATGTCATGTACCAGTGGAGTTGTTTAAAAATGATATTGATTGCAATAGGCTCCACTGTGAATTCATAGAATAAACATTTCTACCCAATTAAAATAGTTGGGTGCTTGCATATTTCAAAATATATTGCATCAGTGGAGACAATTTTATGATGACCTGTATGTTAGACTGTACTAATTGCATTTATTGTGTATCATGCACTGGAAAAAGGGGCTGCCTTCTACACTCCAAGTCATGCACTTCAGTTTTCTTTTCAGGCAGTCACTCAGTTTGTCATAATTAACACAGCTATGCAGATACACAGTCTGCTTCTCTCTTTTTGTTTGTGTTCTTGAGCCCTGGTTTTTGGAAGGAAGGTATGGCCATGGGAACCAATTAGCAGGCCTAAATTTGCATATTCAATATACAGCAATGAGACTTGAGGAGAACAGCACTGGAGGAAGATGGCTGCTGTTCTCAGTCCATCTAGCTCGCTTCTTTTCCACCACTAGCTTGTTACCTTCTTTATCTTTTTTATGGTTAGGGATAGATGGAAATGCTGCCGGCTTTACTGCCAAAGCCTTCCTCCTACGACATCGGATATTAAATCTGGTTCAGAAATCACTCTTCTAATGCTTTGTCTCCTTTTCATTGGTCATATTGCAAATGCAGATGCTCTGTGGACAGGTATCAGGTGCTGGTACTCCTTGGTCCAGGCTCCTAAAAAAAAGAATTCATCAAAATCAATTGGTAATTCGCCTGGTTCTCTGTTGAACAGTGTGCCTCTTTGAGATTGCCTCTTCCTGTCTGTCCAGGCAAATGACACAAAGTGTCTGTCTGTCTATCTATCTCTCTCTCTGTGTATGTGCAATACTATTTTTGTTAGTGCAAAGTAAAATAATACAGATTTTTATCTTATTTAAAGTTGATCACTGGGCTTTTTTTCCCCCCAGTGCATCACTTCTGTTTCTCACTTGTAGTTTTCTTTCAAATGAAATTTTAATCTCATGATGTTGCTCAAAAGTTTTAAATGCATGACATGTCTGTTTGAAGACTCTCATGCACCAGTGGTATTTTAAATTCACAGTGTCTGACACAGCTAATGACGGTTTCTCCCTGGACATTTCTTGAGCTCTTTGTTGATTTGCGTGTCTGTAGCATACAAAACAAACTTTGATTTTTGTTTTGTTCTGATTTTTAAATTGTGTTTTCGTATTTCCATGTGGAAAGATAAGAAAAATGGCAGGAGGAGTACAACTATATGCAACAGTCCCACTGTTTATAGTTTTATTCTGTTGCATTACCTTCTCTTGCAGATACTGCACATTACAGAGCATAATATTACATATGTATTAGACCAGGAGTGATTTTGAGAAGAAAATAATAGAAAATAATATATTAAATGAAATTAGATCAATCATAATTTCAAATATGTATGGAGAAGGCTTCCAAATACATATTGCTGCTTGTGCAGGCAAGCAACGCAGTGCTCACTGCTGTACTGAGGCCAAGCCTCTAATAACAGCAACGAGGGGCAAAGAAGGGAGACAAGGGCTGAGAATGCATAGCTGGCATTTCCAGTTTTATTTTGTTTTACTCGAGCAACATGCCTCATTGGCTTGTAGCACGTCATTTGCAAATCGAGCTCCATTTTGCTCAGCATTTGTTTATACTCTTAATTTACCCTAATGTAATTTTAAATCAGATCTGTTTTATGTAGGTCAGTCTCAGACTTGCAGGTTTCTTGGGCCTTAGAAAAATGTGTTTCCTAAAAAGCCCAATGGGTAGGATTTTACTTTTGGAAGTCAAAATGCAACATTTTCCTTTCAGACCAGGATAACAGCAAAGTGCTGTTGCATATTAAGTCAGCCTGGTAATGAGGTCATCCACTTGACACTTTGAGCAGGAGATGTTAAGCTGTTGAAAAATGTTAATTCTTACATCCATACATTTACTCTGGTGTTCAAAGGTGTATGTGATTTGCTAACATCTGTTGTATTTCCTTTCTCCTTGGAGAAATGTCCATTTTGGTGAGGTAGCCTAGTTTGCATGCTGGTTTGGCAGAGGAAGGAGAAAACAAATGGAGTCAAATCACGAAGCTGTAGCAACTCAGGGGGATGTTCTCCATTTGGAAGACAGGTTGTTCTCATGCATTTCAAACCCATTATGCACTTTTGCTCATAAACACCCTTCGGACATGGAACTCTTCTTCCTCATTACTTTTGTGTACTTTGTTAATTAATGTAGGCTTCTTTGGTTGCAAGGCTATCTGGAATTGGTTCATTTTTAATTGTTCCTTTATTTTCAGTAATGAATTTGGCTTAGAGCAAGTGACGTAGTGACACATGTAAAATGCAAAGAATTATGTGTATTTTTCAAGGTTTTATATGAGAACATAAGTTGCAAGATGAGGGTATTTTACTGAGTTGGATATTAAAGCATAATGGTTTGCAACCACAATAATTATTTAAATTTTGAAGCTTGAGGGCAGCTATATTTTGAGTGAAAAAGTGAAAGTTTTGATTTAGCATGATAAATAAGTATCCACGCCTGAATAGACTAATGTATGTGCTTAACTTGTAGTCAGTGTAAGGAACTGGCATACTCTGACTTAATGAAGGCCTTATGCTGCATGCAGAAATACAGATTATGTAAAATTGTGGGAGCTCAACACAGGACAAGGTCCTCCAGCCTGGGGCATGAGCGAGCCCTCTGGGAAAGCCTGCACATGGCAGATGTCAGCACAGCAAAGCTGAGCTGAGCTGGGCCTGCCCTTCCTGAGAATGGGAGACGATGTGTTAACACTGGCGTGGGGCTGCTTGGGGGCTCTTGGTGCCTGAGAGGCAGCAGGAGTTGGCCCACAGATCCACACCATGGACCTCCACGTGGTACCACCCCGGTGGGCCGGTGCTCAGACCGTGCTCGGCCTGGTTGGTGAAATGAGGAGAAAGGTGTTTGGTGGATTTTCCCTTCCTTCATTCATATAATGTGAGGCCTATTTTTGAAAGTTCTGGAAGGGTGTCTGTGTTGAAGGGGCTTTTGGTGTTTTCGTGCAGCGAGGGTTCCCAAGGAATGTGGTGGTGTTTAAGGGAAACAATTTTTTCTCTAATATTACGGGTTCTGAAAGTTGGGTTTTCTTTTTTTTTTTTTTTTTTTTTTTTT